>CM031235.1:511276549-511876549 GCA_018340775.1 Taxus wallichiana var. yunnanensis
GGGACAAACCTACGGACAAAATTGATCCTTCCCAAGAAGCTTTCAAGAGCCTTCTTGTGACTTAGCAATGGTAGTTCTCTTATGGCTTCAACTCTCTCGGATCAATTGCCAGTCCCTCTTTCAAGACAATATGGCCAAGGAGCTTTCCTTCATGTGCAAGAAAGATGCACTTCTTGGGATTCAAAGACACTCCAAACTTTCTACACCTCTGAAACACTTGCCTGAGGTGAAAGAGATGGTCTGCTGAATTCTTTGAGAAGACAGTGATATCATCTAGGTATACCAGCACTATCTTGTTGATCAAGCCTTTGAATTCCATGTCCATTGCCCTTTGAAAGGTAGCACCAGCGTTGGACAGCCCAAATGGCATCTTCTTGTAAGCATATGTGCCCCATTTAGTTGTGAAGGCTGTCTTGAATTGGTCTTCTCCCTTCACCATAATCTGATTATAGCTTGAGTAGCCATCAAGTAGTGAAAACCTTTCTGAACCAGCTACCACCTGTAATATTTACTCCATGGAAGGGAGTGGATAATGATCCTTGAGAGAGGCTCTATTCAAATCTCTGAAGTCAACACACAACCTGATCTCTCCATTCTTCTTCCTAACTGGGACTAAGTTGGTGACCCAACTTGAGTGTTTGATGGGGAAGATGATACTAGCCTCAATAATCTTTCTTAACTCTTTTCTCATGAGAGGTTCAATATGGGGATTCACTCGCCTTTGCTTTTGCTCTGACAAAGCTTGGATTTCGAATCCACTCAATAGTATGTTGTGCCAACTTTGGTTGAAACCTCTTAGATCTTTGTAAGTCCAAGAAAAAACATTTGGGAATTCTTGACAAAGCTGAACAAAATAAGATTTCTCTTGTGAGGTACTTACTTTGCCAATCTGCAATGTTTTTCCTTCTTCCACTAAAATAGGCTCTAAATCTTCACCCTTTACTTGAATGTTCGCTTTCTCCTTCTGGAACTGATCATTCGGGTTGAAGATTGACTCCAAGGTTATGAGGCCTTTTGGTAACTTGTTAGTTCTCAGCTGCACCACTTGGTCACCATACTATTGATGTAGCTTCTCTTGATTCCTGGCGGAGAACTCAGCTTCTTCTTGTAGGAAATTAACAATTTGCTGATCATTCTCGAAGACTTAACAACTTGTGTTGCTATCCGGAACAGCTGGTCTCACAACCAATTTGATATGAGGCTGAGATTTTTCACTTTTAATACTTTCCACAGCATGAAATGCAGCCCCAATTTCTGCAAGTCTATCAGCGGCTTCATTCTTTTTTCTTGGGATAGAACTGATGCTAAAAGCTTCAAGATCTTCAATAAGATCCCATACCGATTTTTATAGTTCTTCACAGATCATTTTGGCGTATTTTTCTTTTGACTTGGTTTACGATCAGCTCACTATCACCAAATACTTGTAAATTCTTGATGCCTTTCTTCATTGCCCAAGAAAGTCCATGAATTAAGGCTTCATACTCAACCATGTTATTTGAACAGAAAACGGAAACGAAGGTCGAGTAATACCTTATACCTTGCGGTGAGATGAGCATAGCTCCTCCTCTTGTACCTTGTCTACTCCTTGACCCATAAAAGAACAATTGCCATAATTCATTCTTGTCTTTATGATCCGGCTTGGTGATGCTGGGGAGAGGTTGATTCTCTTCATGTAAACAGTAAACTCCTAGCGCATATTCTTCTACTTCTTGATAAGGATCAAAATCATGTATCTTGTTTGCCCATTCATCAAGAGTTAGATCTGGGATACTTCCAACCTTGGTGTTAGCCTCATCAGTGCTAGGATGATCTTCTTGATCAAATGCTAAGCAATTGGCATTAATCTAACTTGGAGTGTAAGGCTCAATATGGAAGTTTGCAATAGGTTCGGATCTGATTGTGGCCTTAGTTCCATATCTTGTTCTGAATAGCATGTGTGACCAATCAGTAGACAAATACCCCCCAATCTTGGCTGTGAAGTCCCTTGACAAGAAAAGGGCAAAGAGTGGTGGAAGGTCTATGATTGATACATCTTGTAAGACAACAACATTTGGACATGCGTGCAAGGTAAGACTCAAATTTCTAATCACTCCAACTGTTGCTATTGCTGTCCCATCTAGCTACACTACCCCTTTAGATGTTATGTCATCTTGGATCCCTAGCCTGATCAAGTATCTGTTTAGGCATTACTAAGCTACTTTCCCGGAGTCTATCATGCAATTATGTACTAGCTGATTTCCAATGATTAACGAAACATAGAAAAGGGGGCTTCAACATTTTACCTTGTTGTGCTCCATGACTTCCCTTCAAAGGCAAAAAGCATTTGTAAGCACTTTATCCCGTGATCCGAACATGTTGATTCGAAGTTGGCCAATCCTTCATGGCAGCTTGCAGCAGATCTCTTTGTCCTAGGATGGATAGGGATTCCCACATTGATATATTGACGTTAGTCTTCTTCATCTGTTCAATGATACTGAACGGGGATGAAGTATCCTTTGTTGTCCCTTGGTTTGCACATTCACCCCTTGCACGTGGGCGTAATAGCTAGCATTCGAGTTGGCCTAGAGCTATTCCTTACGCCCTTGTGCATTTGAAATGGGACTTTGCTTGCCAATCATTTCTGGAGTCGTGGAAGGTTGTGGATTGGCTGGGGCTAATAGCTGTTCTTCACCCAAATTCCTCCTTTTTGACCTTGTATTGGCTGCAATACCTTGAGAAACTACTCCGATTCATGCCACGTAAATCCTCCGCTACCGGTTTACCAATGTGGTGTCATTTGGGGCTGATTACTATTGGAATGTTTCTTGTTGTTGGCTGTTTCCTTGACTTCCCTCACCCTCCGCACCAGTAGTTGTCACCATCAATGCTTGATTGAGAGCACCATTGAAACACATGGATTGGTTATGAGGCTTGTTACATGGAAAGCACCAATCATATTCTTGGGCAATGTTGTTCTGTGTTGGCACTAATGCCTTAGAGGTAGATATGGCATTTGGATTATAGGGCTGGAATGATCTATTGGCAGGAGGCCTTGTTTGATCCATATTTGCAGCTGGATTAGGTGGTCTTTGTGGTTGGTATGGCTGCCTATTAGGCTAAGCTTGGGGTTGATAAGAAGGTCTGAAACCTTGGGCTTGTTGCCTCTTAATAGTAACCAGCTCATTTCCCAAATTTTGCAACTGTTTCATGACCTCTTGGAGTTCATTTGAAGCACTAGAGGATGAAGTAGAAGTTTCACTTGAACTTTGATTTCTAGGGGTGGGAACAAGAGCCAAAGTGGGTGCTTGACTGGTGATTGGATTTTCTATGTTTGGATACAAGGACATGGGAGGTCTAGGAGCCAATTTACCACTTGAATAAGACAGTTTTTGGCTCTAATGCCAATGCTATAAGTATAGTGTAAGGTTGTGCTCTCATAGATTGAATTAACATAGAAATATCAGAATTCAAAGCTTTAAGGTAATATAGAAAAGCACCTTCTATTGTTGGCTCGACCGCCACCTGGAATCCTATCCCAAGACCTTTGAAATCTAAAGTTGAAGTCACCACCTACTCATTGGGGGCTCTCTTGATAGTTGTCACTACTCCAAAAGAGACAAGTTGTCTCCCTTCTCTCCAAATTGCTCAGAAGTGCAATACACAGCTGATTCCAATTTGTGATAGAACCACTCCAAGGCTCCTAAACCATTGCAATGCTTTACCCTTGAATGAAGATGCAAGAATGATGACCACTTGCATTTCATTGATTTCGTGAATTGCACAAAGGTTAGCAATATCTTTAACATGATCACCCTGGAGTAGTTTGATTTTCTCTAGTGAAGTAGGGAATGTTCTTTAAGGCTGCAATGGGAACCGGATGTTGTGCATTGAGAGCAAGTGGGTCTGTGAAGTTGACGTAGGGATTGTTCTGAGCCATTCTAATTGGTCTTAAAACCCTTGTTGATCGAATGAAAGGCCTGTCGCTGTGGAGGAGTTGAGAGAGTTTTTTTTGGTGGAGATGGAGACCTTTGAATCCTTCTTCCTCTTTGCCTCCTTCTTGGAGATAATTGTAGGTATTCAAACAACACTTCTTCTTCTCCAACTCTTGACCTTTTGGTGATTATTCTCATGAGTTTTCAGACATGAGCTTGGAACGAGTTGATTCTTCCCCTTGGAGTCGCCAAATATGCAAATAATAGCTATTATAAGCAAGAAAATTGCAACAGGCACACATCAACTTGCTGCAATAAAAAAATGAGACCTCTGTCCCACCGGTGTGCAAAAGCTGTTGTTACAGGGATCACAAACACTCGGATGCAGATCGGGCTTCTAGGGTGATCACTCTAGCATCCGGCCTGATTGCACAACATGGAAACCTCTCTCCAAGTGTGGGGACTTGTGAAACTGAGAGAGGAATCTCCAAATTAGAGGTTGGTTCCTTAAACTCCTCTGATTTAGATCTAATGCTTGCACAACTATAGAGGTTCAGATCCTAATCCTACTCTAACTTGCAAGGAGACAGGGGTAGAAGTGCAAGAAATTGAAACTAACTAAAGATGGTGATGCACCAAAAGGAGTGGTGAAACATTTCTGTCAAGCAAATAGACATAGACGAAAGTTCACAACATAAAACATACATAGACTGATAAGGTATAATTTAGGATCTGAAATGAAACAAATAATACAAACAGAGGACTGAAACCGTTTCACGAAGCTTGCATTATCATTTCAGTGTGAAAAACACGCATTACACCCTCAGAGAGGTAAAAGAAAACTGTTACAATCTTTGGAGAGGTCTGATCCTTGCATCAATCACTTGCTGGAGGTGAAAGAAGAAGTCTGCTATGCCCAAAAATGTTCCCCCTTTAGAAATGAGCCGAATCTGGCTTTCACAATGCAAGGGTCGAACCTGTGGGATAGAAAACGTATAAAACATGAGAGCCCATCCCTCCTTGACTGTAGATGCATTACAATAGCATGGTGGACCTTACAAACCCATACCCTATCATTTTGACCAAATTATAGGACAATGCGACCCATTCTGCATTAAAACTGGTCGTTGAAATGTCACTTCTGGCCATGAACACGCGTCAAAGATGTTTCTCAATTTCTCTCTCTATACTACACCAAAATTCAAGATTAACCCTTAATCACGTAGATAATTTTATAAGCTTTTCGTTGATATAAAGAACGTACAAATCTGAGCTCTGGATCAAAAGATATGTCGATCTGAAGATTTAGGGCACAAAACAGGCAAAAACGTGTTTTGAAAATCTTTCCTGCGCTCTGCCACCTGGATGACACGTGTCAAGCGCTGATTGGATGTGTAATTCTCTCTCCTTCCCTACTTCATTAGACATGTGTCCTATTTTTATTAGCTCAGTAAGTGCTTGAAACCTCGCCTTTGATCCTTGGACTTTCTCCCTTGTGACACGTGTCGTGATTTGACTAGTCCGTCTGTCCGCGACTTTTCGCGCCCTTCGCATCCCTCTTTCCTAGATGTCCCAAATTGTTTGGGAAAAAAACTCCTGATCCACCCAAAATGGGCTTCCTTGTCCCTCATTTGGCCAATGACATGTGGCATTGCTTGATTATCTTTCGGCTCCTTCGGCTATCCGCGTCCCACGCATCCCTTTGTCCCAACTGCCCCGAGTCTTGAAGTTCCCGCTTTAATTTGAACCAGACGGTTTATGTCCTTTGCATCCATTTGTTCCAACTGTCCCAGACTGTCTGGGACAAATTCTTCCGAACCACCCGAAATGGGCTTCCTTTGCTCTCGGCCGCTTCACCTTTTCACGTCCTTCACGTCCTCGTGGCCCAGATGTCCCAACTACTTAGTGTGAAAGTTCTCCTTTTGGCCGAACCGGGTGGTTCGCGCCCTTCATGCCTCTATGTCCCAAATGTCTCGAGTAGTTAGTCAATTTTCTTCTCCTTCAGCCGAACCAGCTTTCCGCGTCCCATGCGTCCCGATGGCCCGGATGTTCCTTTGCCCTGCAGACTGCCTGGCGGCCTTTCGGCCGATTCGCGCCCAGACGTCCCTTTGTTCCAACTGCTGCGAGGACTAGAACTTAGCCAATTTTCACAATTTTTTCTAGCCCAAGCTTATTTTTTGTAGCCTTTTCACCTTTTCACAGAACTTGCTCTTTCCAACCTGGATAGGAGAGTTAGAAAAAAATCTGAGGGGACCCTAGAAACATGATTTTTGCCCTAAATCAATCCATTTGCCTGAGACTTGAGAATTCTAATGCATGTTATCAAATTAACCATGGGGGGTGAATTTGGATAACAAAACCCTAAACCCTACAACTTAAACCCTTAACCCCAAACCCTAAACCATAAATGATAAAAACAAAACATGAATCGTAAACCCCATAAACCCTAAACCTTTAGCCCTAAACCCTAAACCCTAAATGCTAAACCCTAAATCTTGTTATAAAACTTAAACCCTAAAACCTAAACCCTAATCCCTAGACCCTAAACCGTTAACTCTAAACCCTAAACCCTAAACCCTGAGAACTAAACCCTAAACTATAAACCTTAAATATTAAACCCAAAATCGTAAACCATAAACCATACATCCTAAACCCTAAACCATAAACTCAAAACCCTAAACATCTATCCTAAACCATAAACCATAAACTCTAAATCCTAAACCCTAAGCCTTAAACTGTAATCCCTTAGCCCTAAACCTTAACCTCGAGACCTAAACCCTAAACACTAAATCCTAAACCGTAAACCATAAACCATAAAACCAAACCCTAAACCCTAAAGTAAAAAACCTAAACCATAAACCCTAAATTTTAAACCCTAAATCCTAAACCCTAAACCCTAAAAACTAAACCTTGAATCATAAACCCCATAAACCCTAAACCTTTAGCCCTAAACCATAAAACCCCAAATCCTAAACCCTAAACCCTAAACCCTAATCCCTAAACTGTAATCCCTTAGTCCTAAACCTTAAACCCTGAGACCTAAACCCTAAACCCTAAACCCTAAGCACTAAACCCTAAACCCTAAACCCTAAATATTAAACCCTAAACTATAAACCATAAACCATAAATCCTAAACCCTAAACCATAAACTCAAAACCCTAAACCTTAAACCCTATGGTTTATTGTTTACTATTTAGTGTTTAGGTTTTAGGGTTTAGGGTTTTAGGTTTAGGGTTTAATGTTTAGGATTTAGGGTTTAGGTTTTAGGTTCAGGTCTAAGGGTTTAAGGTTTAGGGCTAAGGGATTATATTTTAGCTCTTAGGGTTTAGGGTTTAGGGTTTATGGTTTATGTCTCAAGATTTAGGGTTTATGGGGTTTACGATTCAAGGTTTAGTTTTTATGGTTTAGGGTTTACGTCTTAGGGTTTAAGGTTTAGGGCTAAGGGATTACATTTTATGGCTTATGGCTTAGAGTTTAGGGTTTAGGGTTTTGAATTTATTGTTTAGGGTTTAATATTTAAGGTTTTTGGTTTATAGTTTAGGGTTTAGGTCTCAGGGGTTAAGGTTTAGGGCTAAGGGATTATAGTTTAAGGATTAGGGTTTATGGTTTAGGCTAAAGGTTTAGGGTTTCAAGTTTAGGGTTTAGGATGTATGGTTTATGGTTTATGATTTCAAGTTTAATATTTAAAGTTTAGGGTTTAGGGTTTAGTTCTCAGGGTTTAGGGTTTAGTTCTCAGGGTTTAGGGTTTAGGGTTTAGAGTTTTGGTTTTTGGGTTTAAGGTTTAGGGTCTAGGGTTTAGGGTTTAGGGTTTAGGGTTTAGGGTTTAGGTCTTAGGGTTTAAGGTTTAGGGTTAAGGGATTATAGTTTAGGGCTTAGGATTTAGGGTTTAGGATTTAGGGCTAAAGGTTTAGGGTTTATGGGGTTTATGATTTAAGGTTTAGTTTTTATGGTTTAGGGTTAAGGATTTAAGGTTTAGGGTTTAGGGTTTATGTATCAGGGTTTAAGGTTTAGGGATAAGGGATTACATATTAGGGATTAGGGTTTAGGGTTTTGAGTTTAGGGTTTAAGGATTTATGTTTTATGGTTGATAGTTTAGATTTTAATATTTAGGGTTTAGGGTTGAATGCTTAGGAATTAGGGTTTAGGATTTATGGTTTATGTTTTACATTTTAGGGTTTAATATTTAGGGTTTACAGTTTAAGATTGAGTGTTTAGGAATTAGGGTTTAGGGTTTAGGGTTTAGGTCTCAGGGTTTTAGGTTTAGGACTAAGGGATTATAATTTAGGGATTAGGGTTTAAGGTTTAGGGTTTAGGGTTTAGGGCTAAAGGTTTAGGGTTTATGGGGTTTACGATTCAAGGTTTAGTTTTTATGGTTTAGGGTTTCAATTTTAGTGTTTAGGGTTTAGGATTTATGGTTTATGGTTTATGGTTTAGGGTTTAGGGTTTAGGTCTCAGTGTTTAAGATTTAGGGCTAAGAGATTACAGTTTAAGGCTTAGGGTTTAGGGTTTAGGGTTTAGGGTTTATGGTTTAGGCTAAAGGTTTAGGGTCTTTGGGGTTTATGATTTAAGGTTTAGTTTTTATGGTTTAGGGTTTAAGGTTTAGGGTTTATGGGGTTTATGATTCAAGGTTGTAATAAATTTCCTCCAAGAATGAACCTGGACCTAGAAAATTCTAACTTCCGTCACATTTGTGGGTCTAGGCCATTTCACAATAACCTCTATTTTTACAGGATCAATTCTCAATTCTCCATTTCCTACAATATACCCCAAGTAAATTAAAGATGTTTTTCCAAATTCACATTTTGACATCTTCAAATACAATTTATCTTTCCTTAGTGCATCTAAGACTTTTTGGATGTGTTTAACATGTTCATCCCATGATTTATGAAAATAAGAATATCATCTAAGTAGACAATAACAAAATTATCAGTGAATGGTCTAAAAATTTCATTCATAACTCTCATGAATGTTCCGGTGCATTACACAAACCAAGGCATCACTAACCATTCAAACAATCCTCTGTTTCGTTTTAAAAGTAGTTTTCCAAACATCACCTTTCGCAATTCTTACTTGGTGATAACCACTTCTTAAGTCTAACTTAGTGAAATAAATTGCATTCCTTAATTGATCCAATAAATCATCTATTCTAGGAAGAGGGTAACAATTCTTTATAGTAATCTTGTTTAAAGCACAAAAATCAACACACATTCGCCAAGTGCTATCCTTCTTAGGAACCAATATAATTGGAGAACCACATGGGGATGTACTTGACGAATTATACCTTGAGCCAAAAGTTCCATTACCTATCTTTTGATTTCCTCGTTCTCTACTACTGACAACCTATACATTCCGATATTGGGAAGAGGTGCATCCTGAAGCAATTGTATCTCATGTTGAACCCCTCTTTTGGGAGGTAGACCCTGTGGATCCTGAAAAACATCATCAAAAGGAGAAACAATTTTTACCAATTCATCCTTATGTTTTAGATCGCAAGTCTCAAAATCCATCTCATTTTCTTTTTCCTTGGCTTTGACCACCATGAGCACAAAACTTTTGCTTGATTTTACAAGCCTTTTCATTTGACCTGCAGTTACCAAGGATAGATTATTCTTTTCACGGTGAGCTCTAATAATAAACTCAATTCCATCCTTTACAAGAAAATATTTATTTTCTTCCCTATAGAAGATTGCTTTACGATCATACAAATAAGGACTTCCCAAAACCACCCCACAAATATCCAAAGGAACTACATCCAATTCAACCTCATCAATAAACTTGTCTGTAATGGCGAATCTGAATGTACAAGTTTTAGTTACCTGTAGTTTTACATCATCACAAACCCCACCCAAAGGATAAGGCTTGGAATGTGGTTTAGTTTTGAGTCCTAGTTTCTTAACAACCTCCTCAGAAATTAGATTAGCTTGAGATCCACTATCAAAAAGAGTATCAATTTTTGTATGCTTTGAAATTACTCTAATGTGGAAAAGCTCATTTCTTTTCTTATTGTCAGGTATAGTTTGTTTACTAGAAGAAGATGCAACATCTGTAGTGCTATTGTTGGAAATTGAAAGAGTTGATTTACCTTGTAAACTCATAGCTGTGATTTTGGTTTCATCACCTGAATCAGAACCAAGATCATGCACTACGGTGTTTGTTTTCTTTTCTTTTCCTTTCTTAACCATCCATTTAGGCTTCTTTTTAGGATGTAATTTCCAACATTTAGACTCATCATGGTTTTTTTTACAATGATTACAAAATGGTTTTTCATCTTCCTTCTTAATAAAGAGAGTTTGTTTTATGCTTACCCTTTCCTTTTCCTTGTTCTTTCGAACCTTTTCCTTCAGATTGCTTGTTCTTCTGATTAAAAGAAGAGAAAGAGGACTCCTTTGTCATTTTCCCTCATGCTTCTAGATGGGTTGCTTGAACACATACTGCATCAAGATTAGTAGGACCTAAAACAAGTATCATATGCCTTAGATAACTATGCAATCCACCAATATATTTGAGCAGTGTTTCTTCTATGTTTAGGGAAATTCCCAGAATTAGAGCCCTTTTCCTAAATTCTTGTGTGTATTCTTGAACACTTTTTCCCTTAGTTTGTCTTAATGTTTTCCAATCCATCATAGCTTGTTGCTTATAACCAAGAGGATAAAATTGTTTCCTAAGATTTGAAACAAATTCAGACCAAGAAGTGATTTCTATACCTTTGTTTTCTTCCACTTCCTGAAGCTTACTCTCCCACCAAATGAGTGTTGTGCCACCCATCCGAAGAGTTTCCAGATGAATCTTTGCTTCATCATCAACAATTCTCTGAACCCTGCAATATACTTCTATTTGCTTGACCCAGTTATCCAACTTCTCTGCATTTAGCTCTCTAGTATACATAGGCAATTCAAACTTGATATCTAACTTTAATGAAAGAAAATCAGATTTTAAAGAGTCTCTTTTTGGAATGTCAGAACTAGAGCTTTCTTCTTTCTTACCTCCTCTAGTTCCCTTTTCCCTTTGCCTATCTTGGTACATTTCTTCCACCATTTCCTTCATCTGTTGGAAGGATTGACGAAAGTTTTGTTCCACTTCCTCTCGATCCACCATTGTAGGACTTCGAGATCGTCTGGTACCAATTTTGGGATCTCCTTCAACTAACTCTCCTTCACCCTTCTTAGATCAAGACCTTGTTAACATCCAACACACAACTTGTAATCCAAAACACATTAAACTGAACCAAAAATCAGTCAAAACCAGCTCTGATACCAATGATCTGAAAACCAAATTTAACTAGCAATTGTGCACACACATTTTTCTTGCTTTGTATTGATTTTCGATGTAAAATTTGAGCATTATATCCTTTTTGTATTTTTAATAAAAGAATAAAAACTGTAAGTACTATGTAAATATTGAAAGAAATGAAGAGGATTCACCAGCAATTTGACGCAAGAATTGATAACGGAGTTCGGCGCTTGAGGCCTACATCTCCGGGTCCGATTGAGTGGGACCGATCTTTATGACCTTTTCACAGTCTTCCTCTGTAAAAAATAATAGGGGTTTCTTTTACATCTCCTCTAAATTCCACTCCTAGCTCAAGTTATGAGCATTACAATAATTTTACACAGTCTCGAATGCCATACGAATATAATATACCTCCTTTTATATTGTTTCCAAACAGCTGGCGCAATGGTTAGGTGCCTATACTTTTTCTTGGGAGGTCATCTGTTCCAATCCCCTCCACTTCTCCTCCTTCTCCTTAGGTGCATTTTAAGTGTTTTATCCCACATTGTGGGGGCGTTAAAAAAGGTAAGCATTTATTAATGCATGGTAGGGTGGTTTGAATTGGCTTAAGAGCCACCTATATGCTTATGTGGAGGGCACATTTCTTGGGATAGCGCATGGTTTGATTTTTAGGCGCTAAAACTCAGCCAAGGATAATGCGTGGACAGTGGTATATGCAATGCATGGAAATTAATAAAAAATGCGTGGAAATGGTAGTTAATAACAAATAGGCGTGGGAAATTTGCATAATTTAAATAATGCATGCCTAAATGTCCCACATGCATGGTGCAAAGGCAATTATAGGAGTTTATATACACAAGTTGGTTTAATGATTAAATGAGAAGGAGGCCAAGGCACCCCTCCATAATCGAGTGTGTCGAACCTGGCTGAGGGCCCCCAACCAGTAAATAGCGGGGTCCATTTGTCCGAGAACGAGTGTCCAAGACCGGCATTCCAAAACCCATTTTTTTAGTACGTCACACAATTCATCCACGTGTCGCAATATAATCGAAACACTTGGCGAGCGTGCACACGTCCAACCTGCACAAAACTCCAAATTTTGCCAGTTGCCCAAAAATTTCAGTGGGCTATAACTTTTGCAAACGAGCTCTGTTTCCTGCAAACAAGATGTCGTCGGAATCGTATAATTTTTCTCCACACTTTAAAAATGACTGCAACTTATTCTAAGAAGATCTTAGATTGGTGTTTCTCTATGAGGATCCTCCGAATCACATGGATGTAATAAGGTTGCCTATAATAATATATACATGAAGATCAATGATTATGATGTATACTTCTCTCTTATGAGTTCTCTTTCCTTTCATGCTAAGTATGGATGCTTGTATGTTTCTTTTTGTCATAATACATGTTATGGATTTTGTTAAGTACTCAGTCTGAAATGACTAAAAGGATCTAGAGGTTGTTCTATGCCCTATGGTTCTTGTATGTCCTAACTTCCCTTCTAGAATATCTTACACAAATCATAGATGATGTTTCCCACTAAACTCACGTAAAAGAGAGACTCGATGTAGGAAATAAGAGATAAAATATGTGGAATAATCCCTTACGTAATCGCAATGAGAAACTAATATGCGTGAAAAATATTACAGTGATCTCAAATAAAAGTGATAGAATAAATAACACAACACAAAGAGACAAGATTTAACATGGTTCACCCAGAAGCACGTCCACCAAGAATCACTTTCTCATATTTTATTACAAGCCTCCACTCTCTCAATACAATACCGATGATCTATTTGGAGCTATGCTCAACAAACTCTACAAAATTCACACACCGAATTTAAAACACATCTGCAATACATTTGCTTAGTTTTTGTATCATATGCATAAGACCATATATATAGACAATTGCTTAATTAGTTTGATACAAAATCGTGGGTATCAAAACAATGGGTACCGAAAAACCATGGGCCAAAAATAGCCCATAATGATGTTACCCATTACCCATGGGTTAATAAACCACCCATGAAAATTTGCTTAGGAGGCTTCATCCCGAATCTCCATCAATCGGGGCTTCACCTCGAACCCCCGACCCGCTCACCGGTAAGTAGGACCACCGTAAAATACCCAAGTGTAACACATAGAAGGTGTACTACACTCTAACATGAAAATAGGCTCCACAAACATAACACTCAATACCCACGCGTGCCTTGGGTGAGTGCCTAAATTTTTGGGTCATATGCCAAAATGCATGGGGTTCTTTTCTTTTGTGATAGAGTAAAAATGACTACAAATTTGAATTAGTTTACTTATGAAAAGGAATTGTATTCTCTTGTTCAAGTAGTCAAGAAATGGAAACATTATTTTATGGGTAAGGAAACTATCATTCATATGGATCATCAACCTCTCTAATATCTGTAGGCTCAAAGTAAACTTTAGCAAGCTAGGCACTATAAATGGATGGGTTTCTTACAACAGTTTCATTTGGTTATTAAATATAAAAAGGGTGTGACTAACAAATTAGCTGACATGTTATCTAGACCTCCTTTGATTTCAGCTATGGGCACATTAACTCTTCTTGAGCCTTTTGTGTGTGAAGCATATTAGGAAGGCTATGAGTAGGATCTGGATTTTGTAGAGATATTTCAGCAGAAACCTCCAAGTGAGGGGTTTGCAATTCAAGGAAAATACTACTTCGGGATGACTTACTCTAAAAGAATGGGAAAAATTGTGTTCCTAGGAGGGAGAGAGTTCAGTCGATGAGAGAAGCACACATTTCCATGGTAGCTAGTCACTTTAGTTTGATGAATACTATAGCACACTTACAAAGGTATGTGTATTGTCCAAACATGAAAATTGAAGTTGCTAAATTTTTTAAGGGTTGTATTTTATGTAGTACAAGCAAGCCTAATAATAAGAAGTTGGGGTTATATATGTTGTTTTCAATTCCTTCCTGACCATGGGAAAGTATATCCATGGATTTTTGGGTGGTTTTCCTACCACCAAAAAGGGTCATGATTATATATTTGTGATTGTAGATCGATTTAGAAAAATGTGTATTCTTATTCCTTGTAAAAATACCATTAAGGCTAGTGATGCAACTGAGTTATTTTTTTCTAATGTGTGGGTTCAATTTGGTTTTCAAATTTTTATCGTGTTAGATAGGAACTCATGGTTTGTAGGGAATTTTTGGTTTACTTTATGGGAAAAGATGGATACAAAGCTAAAGAGGTCTACTACCTTTCATCCATAGACAAATGGGAAAATTGAGGTGGTGAATTGTACCTTGGTCCAACTCTTGAGAGGGTATAGAAAGAAAAATTTGAGAACCTAGGATGAGAACTTAGTGTAAGCATTCTTATAGCAAGGAAGTTCATGCTTTGACTAATAACACTCCTTTTAAAACATGTTTTGGTTATTTTCCTGAGAATTCTTTAGATGTTGTTTTAATATTACCATGCAAAGACAATGGGAAAGTTTAACTGGAGGTCCACAAAGCTAAGAAGCTTATTGAGAAGATTCAGAAAATACACTTTTAGGTACATAAGAGGTTGATGATTCCCATACTAAGTATAGAGCACAACATGATAAACATAGGACTGAACATTCCTTCCTTGTGGGAGATAGGGTACGGTTGTATTTGAGCTGGGATAGGCTATAAGGGAAAGATAATAAACTCAAACCTCTTCATTATGGCCCATTTGAAATTCTGGAACAAGTGGGTAAGAATGCATTTCACTTGGATTTGCCTCCTTATATGAAGATTTATTCAGTTGTGAATGTTGAAAACTTACATATTTTTGAGCCCTCCATGTTAGATGATGAAGAAAGGGGAGAATTGGTTCGGTATATTGAGTATCTTTCTCCAAAAAGTCAGCAAGAATTAGAGGAAGATGTGGCTTTATAACAGAAAGAAAGGAAAACACGTAGAAGAAGGCAAGATAGGTGGTTGATTAGGTTGAAAGACCAATTGCCTACCAAAGTGTTGGTAGAAAATTTATCTTGTGGAAAAATTGGTGGGTTTTAAGCCAATGCTATGGGAATCTAACTCCCTCTACTTAAATGGTGAAGATTCCATATGTGGATGCATGAAAAAGTGGATTTCAATGGTGGCCTTTCTACCAAAGATCCAATAGGGGCACTCCACCGATCTTGTGGCAAATATGACAATTTCTCATTAGAGTAGAACTTTTTCGAGAAGGGAAAGGGAGTGAGAATGGAGGCAGGGGAGAAACTAATGTTGTGAGTAGAATATAAAATGCCCACACACATTAATTAGAAATTTTATTCACATACATTTAGAGTTAGAAGAAAATACAAATCTAATAAAGAGAAGCTACAAGACCGAATGAAACTCAATGGTCACAAAGTACCAATTAATTTCACAATCAAAGAGGAAAAATTTTCTTCTTCTATTATTAAAGCTCAAGAAGAGTTTGTACATAGCTTGAGACTAGAAGAAATTCGAGGAAGAAGAGAAAATAGAAGAAGAATGACATTTTTGTCTTTTCTAGGTATAGAGCACTCTGGTCTTTTTGAAATCAATCACCCCTGGAATGACGTCAAGAAACCATTATATTCTTTGCAAGAAACCATTACAAATTCACAAATCCTCAACGTCTTTTCAAAATCCTTTGTTGTAAGAAAATGCTCATGGAGGGTTAATTACTAGATCTTGCAAAGCAATCGTTACATCCGATTTGCCAGTTTAAACATAAACCATTTGATTTTCTCCTCTAACGCTTTGAAATCGGGCCATGCACGTGGCAGGAAGGGATTGGATCCATTTACGGGGAAGCCTTTCACATTTTGTGATTTTTGTGAGATTTTGAAATTTGGAACAAATTGGCCCATAGCCCCGCTTTGACTTTTCAACTTAGACACATGGCACATTCTTATTGGAAATGGGATCGCGACCCTTTTCTTAACATTTTAACCTTTTTTGGGAAAAAGGCTTACAAACTCAATTTCTCCACCAACGTCCGCTCCTATTTGAGTAGGACACGTGGCACGTCTCAGTTGGAGATGGGTCATGCTCTTTTCTCAACAATTTATCCTTTTTGGAAAAAGGCTCAAAAATCAAATTCCTTCACCAACCCACCGCTCCGATGGAACTCTTGACATGTGGCATCCTCTTGATTAGAAATGGGTTCACAAATGACCATTTTCTCAACATTTTATCCTTTTTTGGAAAAAGGCTCAAAAATCAAATTCCTCCGCCAACCCACTCTCCTGCTTTGAATTTTCAATGGTGGGCTTCACCTTTTAATTTTTCCTTGTGGGCTTCAACTTTGACTTTTACCTTTATAGCCTGATCAGGGCTATGGGTCCTTTTTGAAATTTTCACCTTTTTTACAAAGAGGCTAAAAAAACAAACTTTTCTACTGACTCGCTTCTCCGATTTGAATATAACATGGCACATTCTAGTTAGAGACAGGGTCGTGGCTCTTTTATAAATATTTTTAACATTTCTTGGAAAAAAGACTCAAAAAATCAATTTCCTCTGTCGTCCTGATGCTCCAATTTGACTTTCAACATGTAGCATCCTCTGATTGGTTATGGGATTTGGGGAAGCGGTGAAACTTTATCCTTTTTAACCTTTTTTAGCAAAAAGGCTAAAAACTTTTAAGTTCTCCATTGGCCTCGCCCTCATGCTTTTGAATTTTTTCAGTCGATTCAGATTTTTGGGTCCGTGGGGAAAATTTACCATTTTTTCCAAAAGTGTTAAGTTCACCAAAAATCCCATTCCTCCCCATCCAATAGGATCTGACCATGTACCTATCTTCATTGGGGCCAAAATTTGAAGGGGAAAAGACACCCGTTATCCCCACCGTGGTGGAAAAAACTAAGAAGAGAACTTCATCGTTTTGAGTCCAATTTTGAATTTCCTTCAGAAACCGGAGGTATAGAGGAAAAACAATGATTTGACAACCTAGGCCATAGAGCAAGTGAACAATTTGAAAAAATGGAGGTTACAAATAGGATATTACGTGTACATATAAGGAAATGGAGGATTTCTTAAAAACGAGCAAAACAGAGGTTTAAAAGCTCTAAGGAACAACTTTTGCTAATTTCTTGAATCTCTAACTTGGCTTAAACACCAACGAAGGGCATGATCTTGAAAAAATTGAATTTAGCTATGAAAATGTAGAGTAGTTTTGGGAGACAACAATCGGGTCTAGCTTGGGGACATGATGTGAACTGGGTATGGCTAGGGCATGACATGAGGATCTAAAATCTCAAGTTTCAAAACATATTACATTTACCAATTCCTTATCCATTGAGCCGGAAAATTCATATACAATTCGAGAGAGAATGGAAGAAGGAGGGAACACACAAACAAAAACACACAAAACCAAACCAAAACCACACAACAAAAAAGGAAAAAATGCACCTATGGTACAAAGGCCTTCACTGATGGTATAATTTCAAGTATTTCCCACTTCAAGGAAACTCCAATGGAGTTCCATCTAAGTATGAGAGGAGAAAAAATTATCTCCACAAGCTCCATGAATTTAGAATGGGCCCAGCCATAATGAATCAAACTTTCCATGGCTGCCCTTTGGTTCTCTTCTCTTGTCCTATAGCAAGACAAAATCTCCAACTTTGAGATTCCTTCCTTTGGTCTTCTTGTCAAAAAATTTCTTCACTTTTAACTGATGCTCTTTAATTCTATCCACCACTTGGCATCTAATTTCTAACATATTTTCTAGGAAGAGGATCCTCTTATCAATGGAGTCTTTGTATTGACCATATTCTATTTCTTGCAGTAACTTGAGAGCTGACATCTCAATTGTGAGGGGAATCTCGCTTCAACTCCATACAACATATAACTTCTTGTGCCAGTTTCTTTGATTCTCATCTCACTAAACTTACTAACAATGGTCACAATGTTCTTGTTACTTGACTTAGCTTGCCCATTTCCTGTGGGTAGTAGTCAAAAGAGTGGGATAGGAGATTCCAAAACCATAACAAAACTCGTGAGTTCCTTGGAAGAGAAATAGGTGGCATTGTCTACAACAATTATCTATGGTATTCCAAAATGAACAATGATATTCTCCTTGATGAATTTGTAGACTATTTCACAGCTAGCTTGCTTGGTCAGGATGGCTTCCACCCATTTAGTGAAGTAACCAGTTATAGTGAGTACATAAGTTTGCCCTACACTAAAATGAGGATTGAACACTAATAAAATCTAGCCCCCATTGCTGAAATGGTTCTTGATCACCATAGGCCTGAGTGGTAATGCAACTAGTTGTGGCTTTCAACAATTTGTTGGCATGATTTGCATTTGGAAACCCAATCTTGAGTGTCTGCAAAGATGGAGGGCCAATAATATATCCCTTTAAGGATATTATGTGGGGTGACCATTAATGAGAAATTTCCACCACAAGCCTGATCATGATATTCCTTGAGCAACTTTTCTTGCTGCTCCTTATCTACACACCTAAGGAAACAACAATCTAGGCCTCTCTTGTAAAGTGCATGATTCTAGATCACAAACTTGGTTGCCTTTAGCTTGAGTTTCCTTCTTTGTCTGTAATCAAGATGGGGAGGGTCTTCTCCATAAGTGAGGTAGTAAACAATGTTAACATACCACTCATCAGTAGTGGTAATAAAGAGCACATGTGGATTGTCTCCTAAATAGGTTAGGAAAACACCATCCTTTTCTCCCTACTGAGCTTTGAGAGCTTCATCTTCAGAAATCAGCTTGTACAAACCATTTCCTCTTACCAAATTAGAGGGTCTAATCTCCAAGTCATACTCTTGGGTCTTTGAAATCCAACTTCCTCTCTTAGCCCTGGGTCTTGTTGAGTCAAAATGGACTTGATTGTACTTTCGGGGACCATCACCACTATATGGGAATTGAGAATGTAGAATATGAAAAATTTAGCAGCTTTGATCATCGCGTAGGCATGTTTCTCCAATTGGTTGTACTTTAGCTCATGATTTTTCAAAGGACAACTCATGATAGCAATGGGTGCTTCCAAACCTTCATCATTTTTTTGAACAAGGACACCAAAGAGTGTATGTTCTAATGCATAGAAATACATGATGAACTCCTTGTTGAAATTTGGGGATACAAGAGTTAGAGCTTTGGCGGTGGATTTCTTGATCTCCTCAAATGTTGTTTTTCCTTCCTTATTCCACTTGAAAATTTTCGACTCTTCATCATGGAAGTTATATGCTTAGTCGGTTTAGAAAACTCGTGCACAAAACAACGAAGTGAGTTTACCTTTCCAAATAATGAATGAAATCTAGGAAAATTTTAGTGGCGAATATTTGTAATATGGCGAATATTCCATTTTTGAAAATTTTGAAAAGGTAAATTTTTTGGCACGGGTCAGTGACCTGTTCGCCTAAAAATTACACTTTAATTTTTTTTAGGGGTCGGCTTCACCTACCCTTGAAAAATATCCCCTATATAAACCTAGATTATTCGCTAGGTAGAACACTTCTACTTCACATTTTTCAACAATATGATATATCCCATATTATAGACACGCGACAAGGGGGTAAGTTATTGACGCGCGATAAGGAGGGTTTGCAGACAAGGAGATACTGCAGATATTGACGCATAGTAGACGCATGACAAAGATTTTGTTGACAAGAAAAATGGAGTTTTTTTCGATGAGAAAGAAGAGGGTAGAGGCTACAGATGCGCGACAAGATATTTGCTGTCGCGTGTCAAAAAAATGCATTAACACGTGTCATGCAGACCTCGACGCACGCCAATAGACCTCGATGACGCGCATCAACAAACCTTAGTGATGCACGCCAACAACCCGTGTTGACACGTGTCACCGAGGGTGCCGTCGTGCGTCACTAAGGTCCTGCTGACGTGTGTCACTAAGGTCTATTGACGTGCATCACTACATTTTTTTGACGTGTGACAAGGAGGTACAACAGATTTTGATGCATAGTAGATGCACGAAAAAGAGTTTGTTGATGCGCGACATGGAGATTTTTTGATGAGAAAGCAGAGGTCGAGGTGCGGACATGCGATGGGAGATTTTGATGTCGCGTGTCAAAAAAATGCAGCAGTATCACCCTCGATGTGCAAGCGCAACAGACCTTAGTGACGCACGTCACTAAGGCCTGTTGACGCGCATCACTAAGGTCTTTTGACGTGCGTCACTACATTTTTTTATGCACATCACCGCATTTTTTTATGCGCGACATCAAAATCTCCCATCGCGCGTCTACCTTCTTCACATCACAAGCGCTTCATAATCAGGTGAAATTTTTTCATACAACCCCCAAAAAATTCACCTTCCCGCGAAACCATTCTGGGATATTCGCTGTGTATTTTCCACCTCCGATTTCTAAGAGGTCTCTTAAAATGAACCCCGATGAAATCCCTTCTTGCTAGTTGGTAAGGATAGTGCTTAGATAGCTCGATCCTCTCGGGATCAATGTGTGCTCCATTTTTTTCACAATGTGTCCCATCAACTTACCTTTCGTGACTCCAAAATGCACTTCTTTGGATTTAGAGAAATACCATGTTTCCTACACCTGCAAGGACTTGCTCCAAATGACTCCGATATGATCTCCCCTCTTTGAAAAAACCGTGAGGTCATCAAGGTAAATGACAATGCAATGTTTCAAATATTTGAAGGCCAAGTCCATTTCTCTTTGGAAAGTGGCTCCAACATTGATCAAGCCAAAAGGAATTTTGTTGTAGGAAAAATTGCCCCAAGGTGTTGTGAAGGTTGTTGTGTTGCAATCCTCTTCTTCCAACTTGATTTGGTTGTACCTTGAGAATCCATCAAGAAAAGAGAGAATTTTAGATCTAGTGATTGCTTGCAAAATATGATCCATAATTGGAAGAGGGTATTTGTCCTTAAGAGATGCCTGATTCAGATTTCACAAGTCTACAAAAATCCTTATTTCCCCATTCTTCTTCCTTACTGGAACAATGTTAGCCACCCATGTTGAATGGTGGATGGGGAAGATGATTCTAGCATTGAGCATCTTTGTCACCTATTCTTTGATAACATCGGCAATATTTGGATTGTAGGGCCTTTGTTTTTTCAAGGGCTTAGCTCCTCACTTCAAAGGAATGGAGTGATGCATTTCCTTTGGATGAAAATATTTGAGATCATCATAAAATAGGTAAGGACATCTCGAGTAATTTTTAGCAGAGAAACAAACTTTCACTTCTCTTCTAGTGAGCAACATTTACCAATGTTAACCACCCTTGGATTTTCTGAAGTGCCAATGTTTTCTTGATCAAAACCGATGGACACCGAGAAGACTATTTTTCTTTCTCTTGGATGAACATGACATGCTTATGAATGAGTTCTTCCAAAGAAACTAGGCCTTGGAGATTTTGTTTCCTTTCGTTTGATTACTCCTCTTCATCGATTCCCTCAATTCCTTCCTTCTCTTCTCTGGAGACCGATTCACGGTGTGGGTTTTCACTTCCTTCAAAGAAAATATTATTGAAGTTATCCCTTTGTTCTAAGAAAGCTAGGATCTGATTGTCATCATTAAAGACCCGCAAAGTGATTTGCATTGTTTGGTACATTTGGTCCGAACACCATCTCAATGTTCACTTTATCCTTGCCAAAAGAAGGATGAGATGTCACTAAGGAAGCTAACACTACTAGAGAATCAGTGTTTTCATTCTTATCCCTAGGGATAGCTTCAATGGAGAATGCATCAAAGGACTCAATGCAGTCCCACACTTTGTTTTTATAGTGCCCGAGTCTAGAATTTTTCACTTGATATTGCTTGTGAACCTGCTTTACCACAACCTCTGTATCACCTTTTCATATCAACTTATTGATTCCCATGTCTTTTGCTATATTCATGCCTAAGAGTAATGTTTCATACTCTGCGGTATTGTTTGTATTATCAAATTGCATCTTGTAGGCAAAATTATATACCTCATTGGAGGGAGAGTATAATACTACACCATCTCCTGAACCTACTCTAGAATGACTGCCATCAAACTCCACTATCCAAATTAAGTCTTCTTTCTACCCCATGAGAAGTGACAAGTCCTCTTCCTTCTATGATATAAGGAGGTAATTTCCAATCCCACAATCTTGAAAAAGGATATTATCTCTTGGATCATCATTCTTCCTTACTGTGAACTTCATTTTTTTGACTAGCAACAACTTCTTCATTTCTCCTTTCAATGGGATAGTTACAAATGACCAATCCATTTTTATTTCTCCACCTAGATCTTTGCAAAAAATTATACTCAACAACATACCAAAAGATGTTGGGATATCTACCACCAAAATGGTCAAGAGTATCTTCTTGTCAGGGTAATCAACTAGTGCAACCTGAGCATCCTTAATCCTTCCTGCCAATGGAGCTTGTTTGAATTCCATTGACTACGATGTGCCATTTACCCAGGTCAAAGTGAGGCCAAGAGAATTTGTAAATTTTTTTGGCATCACATTATCTGAGGCTCCAGAATCTATAATGTAATTGTTCAGTTGGAAACCTTTGATGAGAAGTGACAGGTAAAAAGGTTGAACTATGTTGGTGGTGGAGGCTCCGAGGGCTAGCATGTTTTGAGAAGATGGAGTGGATGGTGTGGGAAGTAAGCCTTTAGAATTAGAGATTGGGGATGTAGAGTTACCACCTTGGATTACCTTGATGAATATTTCAAATTGGGAAGGATGTGTTTGTAGGTGTTTAATTTCAGAGAGCTAGACTTTGGTTTTGCTAGCATGCTCTACAAAGTCAAACGAAGTTATGGTAGATGAGGAAGAGGTTCCAGTAGTGGATGAGGACTTAAATGGAAGATGCGTCGTTACTTTTGGTGTTGGGTTATCCTTTTCAAATGTAGAAATTGGCTTGGAAGGAGATGGGGGTGTAGCCTTTGATTGAAATCTAGATGTTCTTGTAGAACCAACATTTAGAAGAGAACTACTCTTAACAACTTTTGAGTTAAGAGAAGAATCAGATAACTTACTTGGCACAACAAAGTGTGATCCTTGAAAACTGGTGAATCTGATTTCTCTCTAGCTAGTTCCATGGAAGGTGGTAATGGTGATCCCCTATTAATGATCTTGTTTAGTGGAGGATTTGGAGAGTTATCTTATTTGTTCTTCCTACTCTCAGTTGTAACTACTGAGGCTGAAACACCATTCTTGGATTATGCATGAGTGAAAACAGCACATGAAAAACTTGGAGCTTCTTCATCACCTTCCCCCTTATTAGTAACGTATTCAATCAGGCCATTGCGCATGCTAACCTCTTCAATTTCAAGATAGTTTTCATAGTCATCCATGCTTTCTTCTTCAGTTTCCTCAACACATGCTCCTTCTGATTCCCTAGTGTCACAGATGGCATTGAATAGTGGTGCTTCAAGAGAAATCCTATAAGGAGGTGGAGAAATTCTTGGTCTATCAGGAGGATTTGGTCTCCTTGGAGAATTCCTAATTGTGATTTTTGATAGCTGCATCTTCAAAGAAACTAGGTCATTTGCCATTTTTTTGAACATTGGATCGGTGGTGACTTAATTTGAACTCGACCTTTTTGCTTCCCACTTGGTCCTTTCACTTTGCTAGAAATAATTATATCATCATCAATCTCAATTAAAAAGTCTTGATATTCCCTCAATGTTATTCGTTGGGATCTTCTAAGGAAGAAACCAAATTCGATGGAAAAGCACCGATGAATAACTTTGTTATCCAAAATTCACCCCTGTGGTAATTTTGATAACATGCATCGAAAATTCAAGCCCCGAGGTTGAAAAGAGCAAGTTCCGAGAAAAGGTGAAAGGCTACAAAAGGAACAAGCTTCAGTAAAAATCACGAAAAATGGCTAAGTCCTAGTCTAGGTGGTCCTTGGGACAGTTGGGACGTTAGGCGTGAACCGCCGAAAGGCCACCAGCGGTGCTCAGGCAGCAAGTGGGACGCGGGACACGTGGGACGCGGAAATCCGAACTGGCTGAAAAATGGAAAAAATTGACTAATCTGTTAAACAGTACTGGGACATCTGGGCAGTTAGTACGTGGAGGACGCGAGTTTCAAAAGACTTAAGGCATCCTGGAATAGTTGGGCCAAAGGTACACAAAGTACGTGAACCGGCCGGATCGGCTGAAATGAGAACTTTCGTACCGGGATAGTTGGGACAAAAGTACGCGAACAGGCCGAACCGGTGAATCGGAAGAATTTGTCCCAAGCAGTTCGGGACAAGCGGGACAAGAGTACGCGACGGACGTGAACCGGCCGGTTCATTCGAAACAGAGGAATTTCATACTGGGACATCCGAGCCAAAGGGACGCGTGGGACACGGAAAGCTGAAGCGGCCGACAGCAAGGAAGAAAAGTCAATGTTTGGTCCGAAACTTTAAACGGCCATAACTTTTGACTCCGAGCTCCGATTTTCATAAAATTGGACTTTCTGGAATGAGCACAACGTCCTCTATGCCACAAAAACTGGATTTATTATTTTTGATCAAGGTAGATATATTTAAATAATAGAAATATATTCGGCTCTAGTCAGTTAATGCTCATTCCCGTCAAATGACAGAAAACGCCTGCCAGACCCAAAATAGCTGCCCACACTCAGAAGGCCATAACTTTTGTATTTCTCAACAAAATCACACAAAATTGGTACTGTTGGAATTGTGGCTCCAATACCGATGCACAACAATCAATAAATTATAGATTTGATGAGAAATTGATTGATATTTTTAAGAAAATGTGGCCGGGTTCATAACAGTGTTTTATTTGGTAGTTGAGAGTGCAATTAAGAGGCATGGTCATCATTCTTTCTCTGCTGCAGCACATGGGATAGTATGGGGAGCCTTTTGTAAGTAATGTAAAATAATTTCACTCCATTTAATACCTCTTACAGGTGGTTGAAGGACAGATTTCGGGATTTCCATTTTCCCTTCTCTTTTCATTCTCATTTTTCTATAAATTGGAGTGTTGGGCTCATCAGAAAAGAGATATTTTTGGGTAGCAAAGCTCGCCAAAATTGCTTTGTGAAGCCAGGTGTGTTGTAGGCCCTTGTAGTGTAATCCTTGCATGGTGATCCAGTGCCCTTATCTTGTAATAGATCGAATCAGTATGGCATATCATGAAGCAATAAAATATCAGTTTGTGGATGTATCTTCCCCTGCTGTGTTTTCTTGCATTCTTCTTGCCCCTTTAATCTTTCTACAAGAATATTGTGTCTATTATTATGTTCTTGCAGGGATCCATTATCATTGTGTATGCTTGGAATATTGTTGTGAATGCATTTTGCTAGATTATGGAGAACTATCATCACCTCTTCTAGTGTGTACTTTGCTTCTGTATTTCACACATTTGGAGACTACTCTCACACCCTCCTTTTCTGGTGTATCACCACTTTAGTGTAGGCTTTCATTTTATGCATTCTCTCTCCCTGGTCCCTTGGAAATTTAGATTAGAATAGTTAGCTTATCCTGCATTAGAGTAGATTGTGGCAGGTAGTTTAGGAGCAAGAACCATTTTCTCTGGAGGTCTATCTCAAGTAGCAAGTCCCACAACTTGGAGATAGTACCCATGTTATCCAATCACACCATGAGTTTGAGTATATGCACTTGTATAAACACAAGGGTGATGTGATTCGGTGATAACATAACCTTTTCAAGTTGTTTTTAGAGGGTACCACATCTTTTGGGATCCTTCTTGTCAACCTAACATACCTTGCTACAAAATATCTCATTGATTCAGAGGTCTCCTTCTTCATCTAAACCAATTGGACTAGTAAATCCTGACAATCTTCTATGCTCTTGAACCTATGTTCAAATGCACTTCTTATACCTTCCCAAAGCATGTGATAGATCTTGGGGGCAACATGTAGAACCATTCAGTAGCTCTTTCTTGGAGTGAATCCATAAAGAGCCTAACTAAAACATCTTCATCTTCAACTCCCAACACTACACAAGTAGTGATGAAAGCTACAACATGTTCTTCAGGAGTTGAGAACCATCCCCTTTGAATTTTGGGAAGTTCTTTCTCAAGCCTCTTGGGAGCTCATGAAGTGGTTGTGGAAGAGCAAGTGGGCCAAATATTTCTTCCCCATGGTACATTAGGCCTACGTACCTCATTCTCATGATCACCCATTCTATTCCTATTTCCAGCCTCCAATCTTGCTAAGGCTACTTCTACTATTGCTCTTTCTTCTACTTTATTTTTGAGTCTTTCTATTTCTTCAAGTTGAGACCTTATCTCCTCTTCAGCTCTTGCCTCTCTTTTAAGCTCTTCAAATGTGGGATAAATTTTTCCTCCTTGCCTCAATTTTCGGGTGTATCTTCTATCATCCAACTTGAAATTTTATGCTCTTCTCTAGGGTGCTTGAATTTGTCTCTGCCTTTTCAATTCGACAACATGTTCCTCTTCCAAGTCCAGAATCCTTATGGAAATGAAGTTTTAATTGACACTTTGTCTACTATGTCAAATAACTTCTCTCAGATCAGAAGCAATGTCTTCTTGGATGTGAAAGATTAAATCATGTCTCTCAACATGAGGATCTCCTAGAATATCCATGATTTACATACATGTAGTTAGTGTGATTATTCAATCTCTAGAAAGTTTTCTCCTAGAATCTTTTTTTTGTATGTTATGACCATGAGGTCATTTTTAGGTGTAGATGCTATAAAATCTGCCCCATGGTGGGCACCAAAACTATTGGCAAGCAAATTTTTCTTGTGGAAAAATTAGTGGGTTTTAAGCCAACACTATGGGAATCTAAGGCCCTCTACTTGAATGATGCAGCTTCACGTATGTGCATGCATGAAAAAGTTGATTTCAATGGTGGCCTTTTAACTAGAGATCCAACAGGGGCACTCCATTGAGCCTATGGTAAAGCTAGAAATTTCTCACTAGAGAAGAACTATTTTTGAGAAGGGGAAAGGGAGTGAGAATGGAGGTAGGATAAACTAATGTTGCAAGTAGAATATTATATGCCCACACACATTAATTAGAAATTTCATTCACATGTATTTAGAGTTAGAAGAAAATACAAATTTGATAAAGAGAAGCTACAAGGCCAAATGAAACTCATTGGTTGCAAAGTACCAATTAATTCCTCAATAAAAGAGGGAAAAATTAATTCTTTTATCATTGAAGCTTGAGCAGAGTTTGTACATAGCTTGATAATGGAAGAAATTTGAGGAAGAAGAGAAAATAGAAGAAGAATGGTGGTTTCTATCTTTTCCAAGTACAAAGAACTCTGGTCTTTTTGAAATCAATCACCCCTAGAATGACATCAAGAATCCATTATATTCTTTGCAAGAAACTATTATAACTTCACAAAGCCTCAACACCTTTTCAAATCCCTCCTCTCTCTAAAAAAATGCTCATGGTGGGTTAAAACCAAATCTTACAAACCAACCATTACATTTGATTTGTCATTTAAATATAAACCATTTGATTTGCTCCTCTAACTCTAAAATTGGGTCGTCCACGTGGTAGGAAGGGATTAGAGCAGTTACAGGGGAATCCTTTTGTATTTTGTGATTTTTTGTGAGATTTGGCGATTTGGAACAAATTGGCCCACAACCTCACTTTGACTTTTCAACTTAGACATGTGGCACGTTCTTATTGGAAATGGGATCATGGCCCTTTTCTCAACATTTTAACCTTTTTTGGAAAAAGGCTCAAAATCAATTTCCTCCGCTGGCCCGTTGCTTCGATTTGAGTAGGACACGTGGTAAGTTTTAGTTGGAGACGAGGTCGCGGCTCTTTTCTCAACATTTTATCCTTTTTTGGAAAAAGGCTCAAAAACTCAAATTCCTCTGCCAACCCGCTGCTCCGATGGAACTCTTAGCACATGGCATCCTCTTATTAGAAATGTGGTCGTGACCCTTTTCTCAACATTTTATCCTTTTTTGGAAAAAGGCTCAAATATTCAAATTCCTCCGCCGACCCAATCTCCCACTTTGAATTTTCAATGATGAGCTTCACCTTTGACTTTGTCCCTGTGGGATTCAACTTTGACTTTTACCTTTATAGCCTAATCAAGGTTACGAGTCATTTTTTAACTTTTCACCTTTTTTACAAAGAGGCTAAAAAATAGAAACTTCTCCATTGACCCACTTCTTCGATTTGACTAGGACATGTCACATGTTCTGGATGGAGACGAGGTCGTTGCTCTTTTTTAAACATTGTAACCTTTCTTTGAAAAAAGGCTCAAAAACTCAATTTCCACCACTGGACCAATGCTTCGATTTGGATTTCAACATGTGGCATCCTCTGATTGGTTGCAGGATTCATGGAAGTGGTGAACCTGTATCCTTTTTAACCTTTTTTAGGAAAAAAGCTAAAAACTTTTAAGTTCTCCGTTGGCCCACCCTCACACTTTTGAATTTTTTGGCTGATTTGGCTTTTTGGGTCCACAGGGCAAATTTACCATTTTTGCCAAAAGTGACCAAAAGTGTTAAGTTCACCAAAAAGCCTATTCCTCCCCATCTAATAGGATCTAACCACATACCTACCTTCATTGGGGAAAAAATTTGACAAGGAAAAGACAATCGTCATCCCAACCGTGAAAAATACACGGAGGAAGAGAACTTCATCATTTTTGAGTCCAATTTTCTAATTTCCTTCGCAAAACCAGAGGCATGGAGGCAAAAGAATGATTTGACGACCCATGCCATAGAGCAAGTGAACAATTTTGATCAAAATGGACGTTGCAAAGAGGATAGTACATGCACATGAGACCGAGAAATGGAGTATTTCTTAAAAACGAGCAAAAAGAGGTTTTAACAGCTCTAGGGAACAATTTTTGTTAATTTCTTGAATCTCTAACTTAGCTTAAACACCAACGAAGGGAATGAGCTCGAAAAATTTGAATTTGGCTATAAAAATGTAGAGCAGTATTCAGAAGACAACACAAAGCCAAGTGGTATTCCAAAGAAGATGTGGGGAATAAATTTCCTCACCTCATTAGTCCTTGAAGTTTTTAGGGACTCAAAATCCTTGAATTGGGGAGGTATAATCAAAAAATTTGATTTGTATCTACCTAATTCTATGTAATCTCTATATTTGGTACTTGCTCTATAGATTCTCAACTCTTTTCCATCTTTACAAGATGGTCTAGTAAAGAGGGGGTGATCTGGACACCTCTTAATGATGTTTTAGACCATTTTATGTTTTGTTTTAGGGATTCAATCGATGGTTGTGCGACCTCCCGGTAGCTATGTAACCACTTCTCTATTTAGAGTTATGGTTGTGTAACTACCAAAACAATTATACAACCACCGGTTTATGTTTAGTGGAGGTTCTATCACTTACGGTTCCATAAATTGGGAACTCAATAGTTGCAAATGTTAGAGCTTCGAGTCAATTTGGTTTTCCTTCTCTCACATCCTTGAGATAAGAAGCTATAAACATGAGCATTTATAAGGGATCTAGAAAGTGTTTTTGGGTGAACTCAGTTTGAGCAAAATTGGAGAGTTCAATTCTTTTCATGTTGTTCATTATTGGAGAGTTTTTGTGTTTTGAGAGTTTGAGAGAAAGTAGATATAGTCGAAGGAATTTTATTCCTCTAAAAGGCCAATTTGGTAGTGGATTGTATCATTTGAGTTTACATAGTGAAGGGGATCTAATTTGCTAACCAAGTTGGAGTTTTCTCACATCATATTTCTCAAGGATAAATCTTTTCTCTTTGTCACTCTTTTTATATCAGTTCTATAGTTTAATGGTGGTTGTTATTGCATACTTAATTATTTTAACAAAGAACTTCCAATTTTCATTCATATTCACAAGCACAATGATCTATATTTTAATAGCACTAAGTAATTTATGGATCACCTTTCTTGTCCTAAATACAATTTTCTCTCTTCGAATATTAACCAACTTGTCAATCTAACTATCGCCACAAAATTATCTCCCTTTTGGATGGATTCTATGGCTATAATAAATTCTTTATCACTATCAACCATCAACGCTAAACACATTTTATCACCCCTTTAGGGACTTTCAATTGTCAATTAATGCCCTTTAGACTTTAAAATGTCAGCGCCACTTATCAACATGCAATTAAAATATCTTCCACGATATTATCCAAAAATAGTAGAATAATAAGTTGATGATATTTTAGGTAAATCTAAACAACAAAGGGATCGTCTCCCTGTCCTAGACTTAATTTTCACCTTTCTTATCCGATAATTTATCTTCCTTAACCCCACTAAGTTTGTGTTCAGTTTTCTCACTGATAAGCTCTTAGGGTTTATTTTATTTATCCGGGGCATCAAATTAGACCCCATCAAGATTAAGGCTATCATTTAAATGCATCCTCCATCAAACCTCAAACAACTTCGTACTCTCTAAGGTAAAATTCACTCAATTTATCTTTTTATCTCACAACTATGAGATCATTGTGAGCCTTTCCATCAGCTTCTCTGAAAATATGTGAACTTCAAATGGCATTCTAATTATCAACAAACCTTCAACACCTCAAACAATACCTCTTATCACCACCTGCGCTTACACCTCCATGGGAGGGAGAAACATTCTACCTCTATATATTTTTTACCGATCATGCCTTGGGAGCCATGCTTTCTCATTGAGATGAGAAGGGTTGTGAACAATTTTTTTATTACATAAACAACACTCTCCATGACTATGAGACACATTATACTGAAGCAAAAAAACTTGTTGTGCCTTTTACTTTGTAATGTACAAACTCCTTCATTCCCTTCTTAATCACAAAACTTTCATAGTGGCTAGCTTTAACCATCTTAAAACCATGTAATCTAAAATCGTATCATAGTGATTATATTACTTAGTGGCTTATGCTTATGAACAAGTTTGACCTTGAATTCATTTCACAAAAATATATCAAAGGAAAAAGCATCACAGATTATCTCACCAAATATCCCCTTTTCGACAATCAAACACCTTGTGAACAATTCCCGAAAAATCTATCAACATTATTGATCACGAATACACTCCCATCAAGATGACCCTATTCTTTGATGGATCTAAATTCCAACAAGGGGGAGGTGCCAATATTTTTATCATACTTCCATGGAAAACCCATGTCCCATTATCTTTCAAACTAAACTTCAAATGTACTAATAACATGGCAGAATATGAAGCTTTGATTATGGGTCTCCAAACCGCCATCATGCTTGGTGTTCAAATATTAGACATCTATAGAGATTCACAACTTGTCATCAACCAAATCAAAGGAATTTATTAATGTAAAAATGATATTTTACAAAAATATAAATCCATTTTTGAATTCCTCTTAGAATATTTTGACCGTTACACCATCCAAATAGTTCCACGATCTTCTAACAAATTCGTAGACACTATGGCTTCTCTTGCATCCCTCATCCCTCTATGAATTGATGATTCTAAATTCTTCGTCATTGTTCACATACTAGATTAACCATCTCATAATAACAAAATACCCTCTATCAATATCATCAAAAATAATCCAATAGACCTTTGGTATACTCAGACATTTGACTATCTTTCGGAATCCAAAATTCCTCCCAATCTATCTAGAAACGCTAAACAAAATTTTATTCAACACACTACCTAATATGTCATTGTAGGTAGTGTCACATATAAATGAAAATTCGATGGCCTCTTTTTAAAATGTATCAAGTCTCATGAATCTACTAAATTCATTCAAGAGGTCCATGATGGTATATATGGTGGAAATTTTAATGGTTTAGCTATCGCTAAGCACTTCTTCTGAATGGGCTATTACTATCCTACTATCAACCAAGTATTGTTGTGTGTATGTTAAGAATTTCACCAAATTTTGACAACATTTAAATCTCATTCACATCCCCAGCCAAGCCTTACAACCCACTCAAGATCTATGACCCTTATCACAATGGGGGTTAGACCTCATTGGTACTATCAATCCTCATTCTTCACAATATCATCACTCTATCATCACACTCCTAAATATTTCACTAAATGGGTGGATGTCATTCCCATAACTTCTACTAAATCTAACAAAATATTTTATTTTATTTATTAACATATTATAGTCACTTTGGTATCCCTCATAAACTAGTCATGGAAAACACTTCAAGAATCAATACGTTAAGAAACTATGTGACACATTTAACATCAAACTAAGCTTCTCATCACCATACTATCCACAAGAAAATGGACAAGATCAGGCTTTTAATAAAACACTTAACAAAATTTTCATGAAAATTGTTGATCAAACAGTACGAATTGACATCTCCAAATCCCATTTTATCTCTGGGCTTATTCAACTAGAATCTATACTTCTAGAGGTGTTATGCCATTTTCTCTAGTCTATGGATCCGAGGTGTTCTTACCCCTTGAAGTTTAAATTCCATCACTTTGTGTATCCCTCGATATTTTATCTCAATTGAGGACTATTGTCAAGACTATCTAAGATAATTAGAATTACTATATGAATGACACCTAATAACTCTCAAATATCATCATGTTTATCAAGAGCGCATCAAGCACGTGTATAAAAACATGTAAAAGAATGTGACTTTAACATAGGTGATCTTGTTCTCAAATAAAATCAAAATGTCACTACTCTAGAAAAGAGTAAACATGGAAATTTTCCCCTAACTAGATCGGTCCATATGTCATCACTCACAAGTATGGGTGGGAGCTTATCATCTAGCCTCCTTGATGGTATACCTGAAAAGAAACCTCTGAATTCCTTTCACTTGTGGCCTTTCTAATGTTAATATGTCGATTACCATGACAATAGTCATATCAAATATTTTAATCCATTACTTAACACTTCACTTTTTCACCGTAATGATTTGAAATCTTGTGGTTTTCTGTCACTACCTATAAAAACCTTAAAGATGAGCACCATGGCTCTATTCATCACATCTTTCACATGGAAAAGTTCCTCCTTAGTAATAACCCCATGATCATTACATCTGTGTACCTTGTATACCAGCTAAATACATGTCATGGGGCACACATGTGTAGTCTTTGTGTGCATGTATTCCCTCCTCAAAATGGTATATTTAGGATTTTTCCTAACATAAAATAAAGTCAAAAATATATATGGATTCATCTTATCAAAATAAATAGATTGATCCCTCAAAGGATGAATGCCCATAAAAATCATAGACCAATCCCTTCAAGTATGGTTACTTGTGTAAAAAGGCTTCCCATATCTATCAACCTTTAAAAAGGTCAAAATATAAACAAAATCCTAGGAAAGCTTCTTGCATAAATCAACTTTCCCATAAAAATCAAACTTCCCGCATCGATCGCTTTACGTTAAAAATAAAATGTATACCTCGAGCATCTCCCTATAAAACCATTGAAAGGATAACCTAATCTCTCGTACAATCTACATATGTTACCCTTCCTTATGTCCCAGAAGGTATACATTTAACTTTCATCTATATTTGAGATCCTACATATGACTACCCATTGTTAGTTGTGTGTTAACATCTATTGCAAGGTCAAAAGTGCAAGTTCCTTAATTTTTACCATCACATATGTATCAAACCTAGTCTAAGACTAATCATTCCACAATTTATTCCAATCCACGATTATAGAAATTTTTTTATACATATTAAATTCTCATTACAATTAAATCCATATCATAAAAACCATTATTAACGAAAAATAGTTACACATATCAAATATCAAATAAATCATATCAAAATTAATAACACATTTAACAAACATCTAAACAATTAAATATCACATTATCCAAAACATTAAACATCACATGAAAATAAGTCAAAATATAAGTCAAAACCATAGTCACACACACACACACAAACACAAACACACATCAAAATGTCCCTATACATCATCTGAGTCTTCAAATTTCTATGTATCAAAAAATATACATAAAAAAATGGATTCAAAAATATTCGTGTACATCAAAATATCATATCACTGAGTAAATTAAACACCTAAAAACAAAGATATCTTGGAAATGAGGACACTTAGAGGGGGTGAATCAATGTAAATTAAAATTTTGATAGACTATTCAATTTACTTAATTAGTGATGATTAAGCCTAATCAACATTCACAAAAAAAATTGAGAGAGAACACAAAAAGATAGGATTTAAAGTAGGAAACCCAAACTGGAAAAAAACTGACTGAAATAAAGAACTAGCTTAGGAAAATAATGTCCTATAAATGTTACATTTGAATTTCAAGTTAAGCATTTACTAAACATGGAGCTGCAACTCCAAATATTTAACCAAGCTACTACTCAGTCTTTGACAAGATTTAACTTTCTTGGAAGCTTCAACTTCCAAATTTCAATTAGACTTCTACCTATTTTTTTTGCAAGTAATAACTCACAAGGAAGATACTACTCCCTTGTACTAGGATTCAAATTAGAATTCTTCAAGATTTTGATCGCACTTATTTTTTTATCTTCTAAATTTGGTAGTGATCACTATATCATCTCACTCTTCTTCAATTTTCTCTCTCAAACTCATCACTCAATCAAAATTAAACCTTTTTCATACAAGGGCACTTTAGATTCAAAATTTTATCAAGTTTACCTATTTTAATTTGATGAAAATCTCATAGAACATGGATTTTCTCATTAATATATTCTTGACATAATACTTTACTTTAATTTTAGTCTCAAAATTTGTTTTTCATAGACATTCAATCTCTATTTTATGCACCTTAATCTAATATCCCTTCATATATTGATCCTCTTCAATAACTCTCAGTTTGCACTAGCTTCAACACTTCATCCCATTTGAACTCACACCTCAAGGATCAGGACTTCAAGGAAGATATATTATGATTAAATAAATGCACTCTTGTTTAGAGGAATGATACATTCAAACCACCATTTGTCTCTATGTCAAGTTCATTATCCTCTTTTATCAACCTTAACTCCTATATACTAATTTGAATTTTTCATTCATTTATACAAGATTACCCTAGCTTCGAAAAAAACACCATTCAAAAGAGAATATGTTGTAGAATGTCTCCACCCATTTAAGGAAAAAGAAAATAATTTCAAAAGAAACTAACTATGGTAGTCATAATTACATCTGAAACATGAACTGTCATCCTCTTTGAAACCTCTAAGTATAATCAAGATTCTTAGAGGATCATGGATGGCACATGGATTCTACTAAACTTCTTTTATAATTGAACTTGGTTGAACAACCCTTCAAATGACTTTAATTACCTAATTGGTAATGTTTTCTAACTTGTCATATGCCTTACTAAGAAAGGTTTGGTTTGTACCTCAAATACACATTGTCAGATGTAAATGACATGTTTTCACGTTACAAAGACTCTTAACCTTCTTTAAACACCCTTTACACTTCCTTCTCATCATGAAGACACATATGAGTTCATTGATATCTTCAACAAGTCATGATATGTTTGCACAAGATAGATGAAGAAGCATTTGAAGCTAAGCCTTGTCAAATAATTATATGAGCATAGATTTCAAGGTTATTCCTTTAAGATAGGCTTGGATTATATGTCAAAACAGCATGTGGAATCTTATTCAACCATTCACACCATATTTTTCATGAAAAATGTGAAAGAATCTTATTACAATCTTGATCTTTGAAGGAGGAGGAGGATTTGTGATATTGGAGCTTACATTTATAACATGCTACAATAACCTTCATGTCTTAGTGTTATTTGAGAACACCTTAATATTGTTACGAACTCTTTTACATTCCTTAATACTGTGTGACAACTACATATTATGTATTTGATTTCATCTAATGAAAACTCGGTTCACGAAGAACCATCTACATTAGCTTTGTAGCTTAGGAGAAATGATTTGAAATCTTTGATATGTTTGGATAATAATGGAGAGTCATCACCTTACATATAGTCTTCTAAAAACACCAAACTTAAGATAGAGTATTCATATTTTTGAAATGGAAGAGTTCCATATTCATAAATTTAGAAATTTCAACTCTTTTTCGGTCGTGTAAGACTACACAAAAATTATTCAAAGGTGACCGAAACTTGTATGCTACTTCCTGAGCCAAGAATTCATGTGTCAAGAAACTAAAGAATGCCAACCTTGTTCACTTTTAAATAAGTTTACAATGGTAGGGTTTCAAAAGCTAAACCGTAGCTTGTTAGTAGAAAGAATAAAACACATTGAATATATCTTTTCATTAAGGAAATTTTAATATCACCTTCATGGGAGGAATTAAAACAAGTTACAAAAACTTATTTTTATGAAATGGAGAGAGAGACTCACAAAATAGGTTGATACAATCTTATCTTTTCTTGACTATTGCATTAAGCTAAGGCACAATTCTCAATTATGAAAAATTTTACATAACCCTCTCGGTGTATTTAGCACTTAGGTCATGGTTTTTGAAAGGAATAAATGTTTAAACACCTTATTATTCTAAATTACATCACTAAATGACACAAGCTTGACATGAGAAAAGAAATTTGAGCTTTGTGATCATTATTTCTAGAAGCACTTATAGGGAAGACTGAAACTTGTGCTCTCCTTATTAGTCCACACTCACTTTACATGATATTACTATGGAAGACATAATCTAAATAGAGAATAGATATTAAGTTCACTAACTTAAAATGTAGATTATAGAGGAAACCTTCGTCAAGACTGCACAATACATTTTAGAGGTCAAACTTCTTGTCATGCATGAGAATAAGGTAGTTTAGAAAGAATTAACTTAATCTTCAAAGCTTCTCCCAAGAGATTAAAAAGAGATATTTCTCATCAAAATTAACTTGTAAATAGAGATGATAACCATATTCCACCTTAGAAAATGAGTTTAACCATCAACACCATACCTGAGCCTTTCAACACCATGATTGTACTTGAACAAATTTACAGATTACACTGAGATGTTGTAGACATTAAGCTATGCTTGAAAAGAGCTAATGAACGTTAGAGAAAATATTTTTCAACACTAAGAACCTGATTTATCTTGCACAACTTATTTTGTGACAAACAAACTTATTTCATGCATATAGATTCAATAAGATGGATTGGAGAGAGAAGAACAAGATTATAAAATTGAAGAGCACTTTCTTATTCTTTCTCCTTTGGTCCTCAAAATTTTTACAAAATTTCAAGATTTGAATTCTCTTCAAAAATTACTTCTTTGATTTATTTAAAGGAGGCTCCATAATTTTTATTTTGAAGTTGAGAAGATAGGGTGCTTAGATTGCATTCCTCAAGAAACCATTTTTAGAAAAAATTCAAAAAATTCTCTTCAAAACTTGATGAAACTTGACATGAAGTACTAAAAACACCCCTCTACATGATCCATAGGATGGTTTCTCATAAATAAGCTTATATTATTCATACCAATATCATTTTCCCATGACTTCACTACTAGTCCTCAAAGGTAATATTAGTGAAAATATGATTTTTCTTTCAAAAGATAAAGTAGGCCTTTTGTATTATCATACACTCCCTAATTAATATTCATAGACTCCTCCCATACTTAAATAGTCTTTTCATGACCTTATTTGTTCCCATAAACCTCATTAGGCTCTAGAACTAGGCCTAAATGACCTAGTTACAAATGTGACTTTCACCTTATAAGCCGATGATCACCCTGTAAGCTCTAGCACATCCTAGAAATATCATTTCTAACTTGTATGAAACATGATCCAAGCACAAAAATCATATTCATAACTCCATTGAGCTCCTACCTCACTAACCAAGCCTACAAAACACTGAAACCATCTCGAATGCTCAATAAACCACTAAACACCATTGAATTGAGCCTCACTTCACTGCTCACACCTTTGCGATCAATGCCACCTGAAATAAATTACAAAATCAATGCACTGGGTTTCAGTAGTATCATCCTTGAGCACTTATCCCCTGATTTCCATCCTCACCCCCATTATGTCCTCTACTAGGACCACCTCCATCAGCTTGTCTACTAGGACTACCTATATTCCGACCTCAAGTTGGCTGACCCATACTCATTGTACTATCACTAGGTCTTTCTCACCTTTGTGCATGATATGCTACATAACGAAGCTCATCGAGTAAACTTTATATCACTATCTCCTCATAGTGAGATAGGTCATCATGTACAGAGTGGTAGTTATCCAAGATAACACTACTAGGTGGTCCCATCTTCCCACTAACCTAATCTCTTACCACATGTAGCTCAACCCCTAATATTGATGTACTCGTAATTTTGAAATCCTTCCTCAATGTATTTCACTATTGTCTATATTAATCTCAGTAATCTATAGCCTATGCTAGCTCCACTTATACACTTGAAATTTGTTGAATCAAGTTATCCCTCGTGGTCAACATAGCTTGTTCAACCAATAATGCAGCCTTGTCGGCCTCTAAATGAGAAATGGTGTCATCTTGATTTTCACTCTCGTCACCGCCACCTACTCCCTCACCCTCACCCTCACCATTACCATCACCTCCTTGGTGGGATGAATCCACATGGGATCATACCCACCCATAACCTATCACAGTTCAACCTACCACCATGTGGCAAACACCTCCATAACCCGCATTACACTATCTATAACCATGGGAACTCCCTATCCATCTGCACTCCATTGCCCCTTCTCATTGGAAATGGAATGAGGCATTGTAATCACTGGAAATTTTGTCTCTACATCCCCATCATCATGCCTATACCCACCACTACCTCCGACACATCCTAAATCAACCCAAAATGTCGCTTGAAGTGACTAAATTGGATAAACTCCCACTCTTTTGGTTGACGAACCTGTACCTATAGATCCTATTGGGTGGCCCTAAGCTCACCCTCCTCTCCCTCCCACACTATAAACTTGATATACGATTTCCATATAATATTTCCATCTTGTAAACTAGATAGGATATGTCTATAGTGCTCCTCGCCTCACATTATCCCAACATCTCCCTATCAAAAACCATCAAACAAAACTAGTTGTACCCCAACATCCCTACCTATCCCCACAATAAAACTCTAGGCTAAGCCATTACTATGTGCTTGTATACATGAATAAAAACTAAAATCAATCCCAAACCTCTTATTGATCCTCCATACCCACAACTCCTAGTAGGCCGGAGCTAGTAATGCAGGGGCCCACACAAAGACAACATGTTGCTTCATGATATCTACCAATACACTTTAGTGACCACCAAAAAAGTCAGAAAAACATAACATGTGATCCTTATCATCATTAGGGTCATCAAAGCACAACCCTATGTCTCAAGAGCATACAAGGCCTCGTATGAGAACCCACGTGATGAAAAATCTAAACCATCATCATCATCTCCATATAATATCCTCATCACACTAGACCTCTCCATCTCATTAATCAAATAAATACCCTATCCATGCATAGGCAATCTCAAAATCCTATGTACATCCTCTAGGGGGTTCATCATCTCACTCACAATATCCAAAATGTACAAGTCGTAGGATCCCATCTCTCCAATAATGCTAATAATAACCTCGCTACCTATGGATATGTTTGTAATGATGTATCATCCCCAAACCTACATCCTCCAAATGAAGCAATTCCTCATATGAAAACCAAGCCCCCATATCCTCTACAATCATAATAATCCTATCTCTCGATGGCCAATTTGTCCCTCACATGCATCCATAAAAATCAAAAAATATTCAAAACAAAATTTCATCAAAATTGCACCAAAAATCCAATCGCCAACGATTCACCACAATAAATCGGCATTTCATCTAAATCATTAGAGATTCCAGGTGACTCAACAAATATGCCCTCCTATGGGCCCCAAATTTTTTAAAAAAATTTTATCTAAAAACACACAAAAACATCAAAAAGGTACTTACCTCTACCTAGGTGGGCCTCTTCTACCTTCATGATCCTCTTATAACCTCCATCTCTCAAATTATCTATTGAAAATAACTAATAAAAGCTTTAGATATCACAAATAACATGGTAAAAATTAATTTACCTTGGAAAATCCATCTATTTATAGGGTGTCATTTTCCCACCATGTAATTGCCGATGATTAACTTAATCACATATAATTCCCATAATCACTTGAGATCACATTAAATAACACACAATTTCCAATAATCACTCGTGATGCCCATCAATCGTCAAACCACACTTTTTTACAATAACAAAGCTATTCGAAATACTATCGATTTATCCACGTGACACATGTGACCATCATATGTACAATTTTGTGGGTCTCAAATCCTCGCAACTAAATAATAAAATCAAATACTACATCGATTACGCAGCCCAATCTTAGTCAAAACCCAACCTCCATCAACAATCCATAATGGATTTATTTTACAACTTCAACATTGGACAACCATATATCTAAAGAACATGATCCCCTTAGATTCCCTATCGGTTGGCTCCCTAGCCCCTTTACGACCACTTTTATCCCTATGAATCATACGTCTATAAGAAACAAACCCGTTAGTTACCCTATCACTTGATTCCATAGTGTCACCTATCTTGTTTCTATACCTCATCTTGGGGAAACTTAAAATGAAACACGCCCATGTTAAAACCATCCAATCAACTCAATCAAACTAGTGATCCTTGTACTTTGTCGCAATCACCCCTAGTTTGAGGGGGAATCACCCACCCACCATAAAACAAACCATCTCAAACTATTTTTTCCCAATAGTTTGTCCATCACAAACCACTCGACAAAAAGGGGAAAATTTAGACACCAAATTTTCATCACTCACCTACTCCCCACATACACATATTATTTTATCCAAACCTATCATTAAAACACATAGCCTTTTCCTCACCACATAAAATCAATTTTTACCTCTTTGTAAATCATATTTTACCAATATACATCACCTTAACCCCTTAAAAACTACCTAACCATCTCTAAACCATACTTAACCCATTCTATCCCAACCTCCCAATCTCTCCAACTTGCAAAAACATCTTCCTAACCATTTCACCTCATCCTCATAACCCATAAATATTTTTTAGGAAGTGGTTTCAACCACTTCTAAATTTTTCCCTTAATTACCTGAATCTTCAACGATTCTAACAAATTTCCTATAATTATTAATAAGAGTTTCAACTTTTATTTTAGGTATCTTCAAAAATTCTCAAGCATTCCTTTCATATTTGATCTCAACCAAATAATGAAGATATATCATTTCACTAATTTCCAAGCCAATAAACAACATCGGAGCCTCTCCAAAGAGCATATGACACATCAATCTCTCAAGGTTTATCTCTAGCAATAAAAATCAACAGAAAATCATAGCAGCTTAAAATCATCATTTATGTGTTTGTACCTTTCTAATACTTCAAGGTACCTGGTTCATTTAATTATTACTTTGTCATTGTTGTATAACATCAAATTTCATAAAATCAATCATCTACATTTTTTTAATTAACTCATCATTTTTAGATCAATCAAGCATTTTAAGTAATAGTCAACAATTCCATTAAATTGCCCATGATTCTACCTAATCGCATCTCGATTCCTTCGAATCACCCGCGATCCCTAATTTTATCATCTTTTTTAAAAATCATTACATTTTATCATTTTATCAATGTCTCTGGATTTAACTCATCTTTTTAAGTATGCCTCTTCTTTAGATGACTGTTCTAGGTGAATCACACCCTAATACGAGCATCTATGACCTCTTAATTGTTCTAAAACCTTTTTTTGGAATAATTCAACATCTTTCATGAGCTCACATGGTATTCCATCTGATTCATAGCCAATAATAATGATATTGAGGATCAATTTGAGGTCCACCATAATATCCAACAAGAAACAAGAAACTATTAGTGTGATTATTTTGAATTCGTGCATATATCCACCAAATTAGCTTGGGCCACCTATGAAGTAGAGCAAGAATTTCCCTTGTATCTTGAGTTCTAGCTCCATATCTATCATTTATCTATCCTTTTTTATCATTTTCTGGCATTTTATCACCTCTATCAATTCACTTAATTATTTAAAAACGAGTTGACATCCTCCAAGTAAGTCCCTTTAGATTCTGGAATCAGCCTTGGTTGAACAACTCATCTACCCATATTATCTAATATTCCTTGTTTAGTTGTCTTTGATTGTAGGTTCTTCATCAGCAAAAGAATAAGAACTATTCACTATGACATCTAATCATCCATCATCATAAACATCAATCACCATGGGTATTGCTAGACCTTGCCATCTTCTGAGGTTAGTTTTATTTTTATTCAATTTTATTAATTTAGAATAGGAAAGGAAAAACTCTCTGGTATAGATAGTCATCAAAGGAGCATGATGACTCTATCCTTTCATTTTAACCTTTGAAAATTTCTCATTCTTTTTGAATTTTCTACTAGATGTGATAATTTCATCTCATGAGTCTTCATCACCTAATTGAATTCCTGATGACAAGTGTGATGAACTTCATTCCCTTGCTTTCTCTTGACTATGAATGGATTTTCTTCATGACTAGCACTTGGCTTGCTCTCAACTTTCTCAATGTGATCACCATCTTCTGATATCTTGCTTGAGTTGGTATCTCCCATAAATTTCTCTCGACACACTATTAGGATTTTTTTCACTTTATGTACTTTCTTAACCTACCCTTTGATTGCTTGAGTTATGTTGTTATTCCTAGGAGGTTGATTTTGATAACAATGCTTTACAAAGTGTCCAAGTTTATGACAATTGAAACACATAACTTGATTCTTTCTTCTATATGGATATGGAATAATATTCCAACCATACTTAGCACTCTCATGACCATAAAACATACGATCAACATGTCCAATCATGTAATAGTTATAACATATTATCTTATTCATACATCTTAAGTCTTCGTTATCCAAAGCTGATTATCTTATTCATAAAGGAAATATCGAGCTATGTGAACTTTTGGTTTATAGTTTAAACATAATCTATTATTTTTTTTCTCATCTCTACTATCCCTCCATAGAAGGTCATCCATGAAATGCTTCTTGAATTCCTTAGCTCTATGTCCAAAATTGTGATAAGAAAATCAATAATCATTAAAGGTTCTTTCATACCTAGATGTATTTGGTTTCTGATTTGTTTTGGAATTATTGAATTTGTTTCCTTGGTCATCTTCATGTTTTTTTATCTACTCAGACTAGCCTTGTCATCTTCAAACTTCTTCATATGTTCTTCTTTGAAGCCTAGTCATGTCTTGTCACCTACTACTTTTTAACTATCAAGAATTCCATTTAAATCTTCATATCTCTTTTCCATCTTTCCATACATCTTCAATCTTTCTTTTTCTTCTTCTAGTTCAATTTTCAAGGATATTAATTCCTCTTCATGTCTCATGCAAGTGTCTTCCTTTTCATTAAGGTTTTTGTCACTTTGTTAACTTGATACTTTAACTCTATATTAAATTTGAGGTACTCTTCTTCTTTGACTTTGAGAGAGGTTGAAATCAACTCCATTTGGGATTCAAGTTCTTTGAGTCCATCTTCACGTTCTTCTTCTTCCTTTCATCAAGAAGATGGATTTTCTCTTCATATTATTTCACCATTAAATTTATTTTTTGGTTCTTTATTCCATTGTATTTCAATTCTTCCAGTCACTTATCAATTTTTCTTCAAGATTTACTTCAACATCATCTTCATCTAACATTTCATCTTCACTGAGATACTTATCTCTTCATCTGCTCCCAAATATTATCTCTATAGAAATTCTTGTGTTTTAAGAGGACCTCCTCGAGGATGTTAGAATTGATTTAAGAGAACCAAAATGTGATACCAATTGTTGAAAATTTGAGGCATCGAGAGGGGAGTGAATTAGTGTTTATCCAAATTTTTGCAAATAATTTAATTAACATAATTTAGTTATGATGAACCCACAAACACCATTCACAATAAATCAAAAAGAGAACACATAGAGAGACAATATTTAATGTGGGAAACCATTCAAAGGAGAAAAATCCAATGAAACAAATGAACTAACTTGAAATAAAATTTCCTATAAATGTTACAATGATTTCAATCGTTGAGCATCCACTAACTTGAAGCATCAAATCCAATACTTTTTTATTAGATAAGACAAAAACTAAGGATTGGATCCTGGGCCAAAATAAAAGAGAGGAACACTACCAAAAACAAAACAGAAAGAAAAACCCATAAAGGGGTCCCAGAAAATTGAGTTAAACAAGCTTAACTCTTATAATGCAGGATCTAGACCCCCAAAAGGACAAAAGAGACCAAGAAAAAATAGGGTATCATAGTTCACCCATAGTCCACACAAAGTTTAGAGACCAAAAATCCTCCACAATAATCAAAAACTTGGTAGAGGCCCCATTCCAAAGAACAACCAACCAGAGTCCAGAGCCAACCAACACTTACTCCTCCTCCGAGCTGCTAATGCGAAGGTTGAATCTCCTCCTTTTATTTTCCCCTTCGGTCTCCTCCACTCTGTCAAGCAGCACTTTAACCTAAGTCTCCAGCTCCATCATTCGTGTTTTATCTGGACCTAATCCATGACCATCTTCTTTGAAATGTTGATGATGTTCAAAATGGACTCCCTTTTCCCCTCATTTGTGTCCTCCATAGCTTTTAGGACCCCTTCTAAATACACCATCTTCCTGCTCCATTCTTCAAAAATAATGGGGTCTCCCACACATTCATTCTTCCTAGAAGCACTGGCTTCCCCACCACCTCCCTCATTTTTGTCTTTATCTTTCTCATCCCCGGGGTACCTTTACCCTCTTTCATTTTAGTAAGACACTCCACAAGAGTAATTTCATCTTCCTCGTCTTGCTCCTCTAGGGTCGTAATCAAAGGATGATCCAGAACTGGCTTGCCATTCTCAACTAGAAGAAGAATCAGGCCCTCATGAAGGGGCAAAATCTCAACTTTCTTATTCTGGAAATCCATCAACAAATTTGAAAGAGAGGTAGCCAAGAAAAAGGGGATATTGACCATAAACTTGTGACGGAACATGTTGAGGAAGGTCATGTGATGGGTATATATTTTTCTATACTTACCCTCCAATATAATATATTTCATAACTTGAAGGCAAACATCCTTCTAGACTCTAGGAATACACAAACGTGTAATACCATCAGTGAAGAAGAAACAAGTCTCCTTGCCAACAAAAAAACACTCAATCTCAAGGTCTCTAAGAGTTCTTTCCTTATATATTTTTACCCATCCATCTTCATATCAGTCACACTAGAAATATTGGACTCGAGACCTCAACCTCCACACTGTGGATAGTAAAAACCCCCTCTTTCCAAGCTTGGCCGAAGTCCTTGGATAGAGCAGGGTCATGGCCATGTAATTTAGCAATAAAATTACTAAATCCACCAACTTTAAGCTTGTTCCATAGATCCTTGTTGCTCTCTTCCATGTTCTGACTAGCAGGTTCCACGCAAATCCTGTCTCCACCCATCTGCACTTTTCTAAGGTTATCGTTCCAAGTAAAAACCTTTCACAACCCACAAACTATTCTCCCTATCAGAGCTCAAACTGGAATAATGATTTTTGTATAAGCTATCTTGGTACCTGAAATACTTTCCCCCGCTCGTGCCGACATCATTAATCCTAGCACCTTCTATCCTTAATGATTTCATCATTAATATTAGAGGGTAATCTCTCCCCTTTGCACCAAATTTTGTACTCATTACTAAGGAATCCCATGTTAGCCATCTTGTCCACACATTTATTTCCCTACCTCAAGGTATGATTGATAGATATCTTGTCAAAAAACTTTAGCAATTCCTTGATATCTTGAATGATGTTTTTAACGACCAATTGATCTTACTCCTATTGAGGAGAGAATTTATAACAATTAAGGAATCACCTTCAATCTAAATGTCCTTAAGGCCTTTTTCCTTAGTGACCAAAATACCCCAAAGGAGGGCTCTAGCTTCAGCCATGTTATTAGTCTGCTTTCCCAGGGGACCTGCATAGACAAACAACCAATCACCCTCACTATTCCTTAAGATACCCCCACCCCCTGACTTAACCAGGATTCCCCTTTGAAGCCCCATCAAAATTGATCTTGATCATATTTCCCATAGGTCTAGTCAAATTTACATTCTTACTAGGGATTTTGTTCTTCACCTGACTATAGGCAAAATTATCCAGGACTTCCTGCTCCCATTTCGGATAGGCATTTTTTGGTTTACCTTTAATCAGTTTGATATTTTCCTTAATGGCTACAAGGATTTTCCTTTTATCCACCACAATCAGAGGTTTCTAATCTCTAAAAAGACTATCATTCCTTATTTTCCACAGACCCCATAAAATATGAGGAAGAGTAATCTTCCAAGCCTAAAACAGATAAGGAAACCTAAATTGGCTCTCCCATTGAGTGCAAAAATCCTCCATATTCAAAGGCATAATCCATTGCATGTTGAAAAGTTTCAAAATCAGCGAGAAGACACCTTTAGAGAAAGGGAAATGTAAAAAAAGATGATTCACATTCTCTTCCCCTCTCGACAAAGAGTGCACCTATTAGGGATCTGCATTCCTCTTTTTATAATATTTTCAATTGTTAGGATTCTATTTTGAGCAGCCAACCAATAAAAAATATTGATCTTAGGGATCAAGTCCTTGATCCATAACTTACCCCAATACTCTTTTTGAAAATATTTCTTGAAATGTAAGCTATAGGATGATTTAACTGAATAATTTCCTGAATCTTCCTCTTTCCAAATGATGGAATCCTCCTTGGATTGGAATATGGGGATGTGGAATTCCTTGAGTTTCTTATTGAGATATTGAAAGGGTTTGATATCACCATCATAACCAGGGGGAACTATGGTTTCCCATTGGACCTCATCATCATGACTCAGAAATCTCTTATCCATATTTTACCATTCTCCTCATAGAATTGAGCCACCTCCTTCCAAATTTCTTGATCAGCTAAAGGGGATTCTTCTAACTAATTATCCCACCAAAATCTGATCATGTTCCCCTTACCAATCTCACATAGGGATCCCTTTCAGAGGATATATTTCAAATTCAATAGAGAATTCTAGAAGCAAGATCCTCTAGGAGATTTTCATGAGAGAAGAATGAATCAATTCTGCCTAAATTCTACAAATATTTATTTTTATTATATCAATCCATAATCCTTCCTCTCTAGAAATTCTCCAACCATCTTTAGCAACCAAAGATTTTTTCATGATAGGTATACTTTTAGACCCAGACCGCCACACATCTTTGGCCTAGTGACCTTCTCCCAGGCCACCAGAGGGAATTTAAACTTTTCGAGGCCCCAACCCAGAGAAATATCTTCTGAATTTTTTCCAGAGCATCAATTATTTTATCCGGGAGCTTGAAGAGAGACATAATGAAAATGGGAACTCCTTGAAGAGAGCTCATAAGGAGTTAGATCTTACCCGCCTAAGAGAGGAGGAGGCCTTTCTAGGAGGAAAGTTTCTTGTTAACTCTTTCCAACAGGGCATTCCAAACAGAGATGTCAGGCCTTTTGTGGATTAGAGGCATTCCTAAGTAAGAGTCTAGAAAACACTTTATTTTGCAACCCAGATAATGAGCAAGCCTTAATTGGACTTGTTTATCCACATTAATAAAGAAAACAACACTTTTGAGAAAATTAACCATCTGCCCCGAGACCGACTCATAGTCCATGAGAACAGATTTGAAGTTGGTGGCTTCTTGAATAGAGGCCTTTCCCATTAGGAAGTTATCATCAACAAATTGATTGAGGTAGATCAGAGGGAGACCATTAGAAATCTTGATTCCCTGAATACTCCTAGAAAGTAAAGCCTGTTTACATATTCTACTCAAAGATTCAACCATTATAACATAGAGGAAAGGAGATAGGGGATCACCTTGTCTCAAGCCTCTACCAGCTTTGAAGAAGCCCTCCAGACTGCCATTGACCAAGACCAAATAAATAGTAGTAGATATACAGGTCATAATCATTCTAACCAGAGTATTATCAAAGCCCACTTTATTCAGGATGGCACCAAGGAAAGACCATGTAATTTTGTCATAGGCCTTGTGCATATCTAGCTTAAGGAACATAGTTGATCTGTCAGAATTGACAATGGAATGGATGGCTTCCTAAATCACCACAATACTATCAGTAATCTGCCTTCCGGAACAAAGGCACCTTGATTTTTAGAGATAAAATGGTTGAGAACCAATCTGATTCTGTCAGCTAAGATTTTAGTCAGGATTTTATAACTCGTGTTACAGAGACTGATCAGTCTAAAATCTTTAACTTCATTGGCCCCTACAATTTTCAGAATAAGGACCAAGAAAGTATTATTAAGCTAGGTTGAGGAGCTTCCCATTATTGAATAAATCTTGGACCATTTCAATGACTTCTTTCTTAATCACCTTCCAAAATTTTTGGTAAAAGAAAGCCTGAAAACCATTAGGCCCAGGTGACTTGTCAGGTTCCATATCAAAGACCACAAATCTAATTTCCTCCTCATAAGGGATCCTTAAGAGCTCGTGATTTTCTTCCAGGAGATGAATTTCTGGAAGAGGTTCAGATATTGTTTTGATTCTGCTCTTCAATCCCCTAACCTTGCTGAAAAAGATCCTTGAAGTAGTTTATGATGACTTTATTTATTTCCTTGCTCTCCAAGAGGATCTCACCATTCTCATTCTTAATTCTCAACTAGAAGATTTTGTTCCTACTCCTTGAGCACCGGATTAAGACCATCAAGATCAATAAGTTCCTCAATATTCCTTAAATCTTTAGCCAATCTACTTTTTTCCTAGAAGATGTTACCAAAGACCTCTTTGTTCCACTTTTTGAGGCAACCTTTGAGATACTTTAATTTGTAACTGAGTCTATAACTAGCAACCCCAAAGACCCTGATATTCCACCACTCTTGGATTTTATTGAAAAGGTCAGGGTGATCTAACCAAATCTTTTCAAATCTGAAGGGTCTAGCTTTCTTGACCAGATTTAAACCAAGATTAAGGAGGATAGGGTTATGATCAGAACCAATTCTAGGGAGAGACTTCAGGGAGTAGATTTGATTGATCATACAGAGATGACTAACAACAAACCTATCAAGTTTGATTTGGATGAGCTTAGTCCTAACTCTCCTATTAGCCTGTGTACTTTGAACCTTCCAAATCCAAATCCACCAAACCATTAATGTTAAGGAAATCAGCAAGGTCCTCCATACTCTCAGTATAGGAAGTGATTTCCTTTTTCCCCGAAGAGAAGGGGAGTTGAAGTCTCCTCCAATACTTTAGTCAAGCTACCACTTGACCTTTAGCAAGATTATACTTACATATAATATTTAACTCCAAACACTTCAATAAAGCTTCTACTTGATATTTTGTAAGTTGCAACTTATAAGGAAGCTCCAACTCCCTTTATACTAAGCATCTAATTATACTTCTTCAAACTATATTGATCACTTTCCTTATGTTGTCTCTCACAAAAAATTGTGATCACCTGTTCATCTCATCTTGATTCCTCTATCTTCTCATACTCTTAATATTCTAAAGTCACATCACTCAAAGCCTTTTATTCATTTACATTTTATCATTCCTCTCATCTCAAATACACATGTCAATCATATACTCTTTCATGTCTAAAAAATGATACAAAATTTCAGTTCTCAATGCATTAAATACATCCTTTGATTTTCATACCCTTACTATACTTTCAATAGAATTATAATCAACAAAAATTATCATTGCAATTTTAGAATTTTATATCTTTGAAAATAAGCTTCTTTTTCATCACTTCATATTCTTTATTCTAACTCTTTATGTCTTTTATTATTTAACTCACACAAACATGAGTAGAGTGGCATCATACCAAGTTGTTCATTAAATCATTGCATCTGATTAAATGTAAATTTAAAGTACACACATGGCCCAACCTATTATGGAAGTTTTAACCTTCATGTAGGTTACAAAATAAATCCTTATCTCATTGCACAGCTAAATATATTCTTCTTATAAATGGAATATGACATATAACATATTATTTTGTGTAATCTGCCATGTCATCTTTTTATCTTATTCCATTTTGTGAGTTTTACTTTATTTTCAAGATAATATAACTAAGGAAAATTGTTCAAATAATGAATTTATGTTGCAAAATTCCTCCTTTGGATCTAAAAATTCTTTACTCCTTGTATACTTTCCATATCTTCATTAACTTCATTAGATCATCACTCATATTCATAGAGGTCTAGAAATTGTAGTTATGGGGTGCTTGAAAAGTTTCAAGGAACAAGTATTAAACTCTCTCCAAATCATGGATAAGGTGGTGAGTGGTCTCTATATTACCTTTATATTCCAAGAGTAGCTTCATCACTCTCATTCAAGCAAGAACATGCTAATTTGATTCAAGCAACAATCAAATCTTTAAACTCAAAAATATAGTCCTCAAAATCTGGTTACTTAGAGCATTAAACCTTGTCATCCAATCACCTATCATACATCAACATGAATCTCATGAAGTATTATTTCACATCTAATTGACATAAATCATCAAAACATAACAAGGACCATCATATCACTCCAATTTCTTAAACTAGTCTGACTGGGTTCTAGGAGCTTAAAAACCAGTCTTCAACTAACATGGCACAATCATGTTTAGGGTAATTTCAAAGGAATTTCATTACTTAAAATAATTCATGTGCATGATGAATAACATGCTCAAGCACTTATATCCATACCTTATTTGGAAATAACACCTTCTTCATACCTATAGCTAAGGGCTTCTTCACTAGCTCAAAAGGGAAGTTTTGGATCACTCAAGCTTATGCATGAAAACACTTCATCAAACTAAAATAAGCACACTATTATCTCATACAGGACACATTAATGCTATTAAATATGAAAAAAACATCAATAATGTTCATTTCATCATGAGCACCTCCATTTCACCATCACTAGCTTTGTATCGGCTTTCTTAACGGTTGGTCTAAGAGAAACACATGTATAATCAATTATATTCACATACCATCTTGTATTATTACTTGGGAATTAAGAGCACATCACAAGGTTCCCAAACACTTCACCTTTCATTGTGACTCCATCATTTGAGCTCTGTATACTAAAATATCTATAAAATACCTATTTTCTTGTGGGGTCCACCATGTGTCATAAGTTTAAACCACCATGAACATGACCTTTGATGAACTACCTACACATTGAAATAATTTTCCATGAAAAGATATCCTTTTGGAGGCACATATAATTATTTTTCTCCATATTGCTCTCAACTAGGGTTTTAGACAATGTCGAAAAATGGATAGAACTTTCTTATCCTGCATCCTTTTCACCTCATACTTTTTTCATAATATCTGTCTCTTTATTATATTCAAAAACATCTCTTATGATTTATCTAAAAAATATTTTCAATTTATATCATGTTACGAAGTTAGGGAATTATTTTGACATACTTTACTTAGCCTGATTTTGACAAAATTTCAATATATTTCACAAAACTCATCCTCTAGTCCTCAAATTTGGTCCACACCTTCATGAATACCTCCATGATCTATAATGGCTATTTTTTCATGGTTCACCCTAGAAATTCCAACCCCATCTAATTTTGGCATGCTAAACCTATTTTTAGTAAAGGGCGAGTCATAAAAATTACCCTAAATATGCATCTAAGTGTTGACTTATGACATGTATCTTTATGTGAGGACTCTTGGAAATGTCCCTACACATTTCCTATTCTTGAATTTTCTTAATATGACTTGATTTTCTTTAGACACCCATTATATGTCCTTGAAATATTCCTAAATGAAGTAGTTTTCACCATAACCCATCGTGTGTGTACTATTATTGTCCACATAGCCCATTGAACATGTCCTATTATATGTTTCATACCTTTACCGTGCTTTTCTATCTACCTCATATCTTCACCCCACCTTTTTAGTCCACTTTACAAACTATGCCTAGAGATTAGGACTATTAAATTGAGCTAGTCTCACCAATTCCACTCATGCACATGTGTATCCATCATTCTAAACTTTTTACACATCATATACATGATAGACCATGTATGAAATCATCTTGGTGTGATCTCACATCATCACCATACCTGTACTAGACACTAGATGGTCAAGAATTTAATGTTTAATTAGGTGCTCAATTCCTTGTCCTATATTTCCTTACCCCACTCATTTCAAGATCCCTCTATCTCTCCCGCATCCTTATTTGTTATTAATATGCATTTTTCATTAATGAAAATCACAATCACCTGAGCCAAGATGGAGATGGATGTTTCATTTATTCTTGTGATTTGTTGATGATGTTGAGGACATGTGTATGACTTATGTGGAGCTTCTTGAGCCATGATAAATCTATTTTATGTTATTGGTGATCATGATCCACTCATTATTGCTTGGAGAGTTCTTTTTTAGATTTTATGTGCATTTTGGTGATTTTTGGGGGTGTTGTGACCCCTACCAACCTACTTGGGTCATTTAATGATGTTGTTATGTTTTTGAGTTATAATGACTGAACTTACTTGGTCATGGCTGACCTAGGTATGTTTTGGAGTTGAGATTTGTATACAATCATGTTATATTTATCATTTATGAACTAGTTGAGCCAAGGAGAAATGTGTGAGCTAAAGGGCATTAAAGGAGAGTGTTAATGGGTTAATAACAGAGATAAGAAGACCTATGAAGACCTTAAGAATTTTTAAGAACAAATGTGTAAGGAAAATTGATGTATCCAACCTTTGATGGAGAGATATTGAGTGATTTTAGAGAGAAATTATTTGGATAATGATTTGGTGTGTTTAGAGATGAATTTGGATCAAAATCAGTCTGTGGGATCAGTATATTTTTAGTGGTCATACTTTTTAAAAATATCTTATGATGAGTCATATTCATAGGAGTCCTTTATTGTGAGTCATATCAATAAGGGTTTAGGGGTTGGTTCTCCTTGTGGGGTTGGTGCCTCACTAAACAAATATTGTAGGATGTGTAATATTATTACAAGTCCTTTATTTGAGTAATATAATAAATGGTTTTTAGTATGTTTTATACTCATGAGGGTTTCCCACTTACATCTAGTGTCTATGTGCTCTCTCTCTTATTACATGCTCTTGTGAATGGTTAATGCACATCTAATAAGCTCACATGTGGTTATGAATGATGAATGGTTAAATGAATGTTGAATGCTTGTCATGGTAAAAGAAGTTAAAGTTTTGTAGGACTGATTCAATCCCCTAGTCCATTGTGCTTCCTAAACATTGTATTAGAACTCTCTTTATATGAGATAAAATATTTCATAAAGGATTTTAATGACTACCTTGTTAGATAAAATGATTGTGCGTAAGGTAGAGGTAATGGTATCGTTAAAGAAAAAAAAATGGTAGGTGAATGGGTAGAATGGTATCACGGTAACTAGAGTTATTTGAAAACGTGACAAGATATGATGTTGATGATAGTGTCATCACAATCATAAATATCTTGATGATAATATTGTAAATTTGGGTGGTGACGAAGAGTGGAAGGTCATGGTCTTCTGGTTGTAAGGATGGTATTTCGAGTTATTAAAGTGATAAAAAAAAAGTCATTTTAAGAGTGCCAACAATGTTTGCAAATGGTTGAGTTTCACCTGATGGTACTGAGATGGATTTGAGAGCCAAAATCATTACTTGTCAGTGTTGTGGATAATTTTCAACAAGATTATAGAGGGACATCTTCATAAGATCTTGATGGAATTGTTTGATGACAATGTTTTATATAGAGGCGGTAGATTAGGTGTGTGGATATGTGACGATGGATACCTTATCCTTAGAAGATGAAAAACTAGGTTATTCAAGAGAAAGGAATATAGATACTTTGGGACTGTTTTAGTATGAGGATTTGGGGTCTTATGTGCGGGCTCTTATAATTATCTAAAAACATATATATGATGGAGTAGGGTTTTATTGGAGGAAGGATCACACTTGTTGTATATGGAAATCATGTTGAATGATAGTTCGGAAGGAGTGGATTTCAGTATTTCATAGGTTGGTTTGAGTTGATGGCTGACAGATTGTTTTTGAATGATTTGGATTTTCGGGAAGAATTATTTTTCTAGTAATAATTTGAATCATGTCACGAGAGGGATTTCGGTCCTCAAGTGGAGTATCTTGGTATCTCGATGGTATGCATAAAATACTACACAATTACACCGGGAAGGTTTCTACCCCTAGAGTCGATAAATTAATAGGGGTAATGTTATGGTAGATGATTAGATGAGATTTTTTAGGGTCCTAGTATATTACCTTATTGCACTTTTATGGAATGATGATGAAGATGAAGGGATCTATACATCATTTGATGATTTAGAGGTTTAAGATGATGAGGTCATATTTTTTGTAACACATTTACGTAACGGTCAAGGAACAAACCTAGATTCTATAAAAGTGACTATGAATTTAGAAGAGTGATGAGGCCTTAAGATAGAAGGAAAATGGTACACATTTCTTGATAAAATCATCTAATGATTGTATGGTACAATTTATATTTTTTGGATGAATGGCTTGTGGGTTATGTGGGAGGGTTATTGAGATTTTATATGTGGCGTCGCATGACATAGTCTTCAAAATATATTTTTTGATTTCTATGACAAACATATTTTCTATTACTTTCAAAGAGGAAATGGGTGGGTCTAAGGAGGATGTGGTAGGTGGAGGGTTTTTTCTATTGTTAGTGATAGACTAGAAGATTCAAATGGTTTTTCTAGTGCTTATGTGGTAGGAACACTAGGTGTTGAAGGTGTAAATGAGAATTAATTGATGGTGTTGATATTATGGTGAGGGTTGAAAATGTTAGAATGGGTTGATTGGTAAGGAGGGGATGATTTAGGTAGGGTTTTTAAAGACATCCAAGTATTTGGCTTGGAGGTGCGTTATAGTTATCAAGTTGTAGGTCACCTAGTCCATAATATCCTAAAGGATGTTTCTAAATGAATTACACTTTTTAATGTCATGACCTTAGACTTGATGGTATTTACAATAATCATTGTCTCAATACGATGGTTTAGAAATGGACATGTCAATAGGATAGATATGAGGAATCTTAATCATGAATGTGGCTAGGTTTTTTTCAAATATCGTGCTATAAGATTATCCAATGGATGTATAGTTATGTTGAGGTCAGGTTTGTTCATAGTCTAATTGACCTTTAGACATGAATTTTACAATAACCATGTTTTTGATCCTTTGGATTTATCATTGTTTGAAGAGGGTTTAAATGTGGAATCAGGTTTGGGTTTCTTGAACTCGTGTTTAAATTTACCATGTGCAAGGCTCTAGTTTTTGGGCCATAGTAAAGGCTTCATTGAATGTTTAGAAGGATTGGATTTGAAGTGTTGATGATATATGATTAACATAGGATCGAGTGAATAAATAGATCAACTCAGTCTATGGGAGAGTGAAGAATAATTGATTAATAATCCCCTAGCATCCGACGATGAAATATGTAGTAGACTTATCTTTAAAAAAATTAATGACATAGAGATTAGTGGTGGATATTTTGTGAGTGGAATTAATGGAGAAATGCTCTAATAAATTCTGCGTAAGTTGTGTGAAAGAGAAGAGGGAATACCACATAATGTTATTATACTAATTAAGGGTGGGTCCTACTAAGGAAAAATAAAATGTACTCAACATGAGATCCTAATAATGGGTAATGAGATAACATTTATTGCGAAAAGCTTTGATGTGTTGTTGAGGGTCCTTCTTACTATAAAATTTAATAAATTTTGGGATTTCCCAATATGGGGGATAATAGTTAAAAGGTATTGATGGGTGGATAGGTTCATTAAAAATATATTCATAGGAAAGGATGATCTTTGGACCCATAGTGGCAGCTTCAAGGCTTGCAATCCTATTCATAAGTACTTGTAAAGGATCACTTTGAGGTGGTTGTTGAAGGTTTGAAGATGACGAGATACGTTGATTATAGATATGTGGGTTTGATTACTGGTACAAATAATGTGGTAATGATACATTATGATGAAGAGGGGTACTTTTGGGAATATTGTGGGGATGTTGAGAGACTAAGGGTTATGAAGGTTTAATGTATTGGTAAGTGATAGGAATGGAAATGTCGATAATAGTTATGGAAAGATGTGATATGTAGTGAGATGGAATGGAAGTGTTGATAAGAGGTTGGGATGGTTGTGGTATGTACTGAGAAGGGATAATGATGTATTATGAGAAAGTGGTAGTATATGCCTACTAGGAAATGGGGTGAGTTCTAGCGATGGAGCTCATATTAACAAAAAAATATAGATGTGGGAATAGATAAGACTAGATTCTCGGATTAAGGATGTAGGTTTTTTTGATGGGATGAGTTGAGATGAAATAGAAGGGTTTGTAGTAAGGGAAATAACAACCTAGCTTACAAGAGGTTAAGGAGAAGCACTAGAGGATGCATGATTGGATATGGAACGAGATGTGGTAGTGTTGGTTTGTGAGGTTTTCAAGCTTGATGAAGGAGACAATGATGTAGATGGTTTTTGGTTTGACATTTCTTGTGATAAGATGGCGTTAATGTTGAAACTTATGATAGGGGATGATGAAGTAGGGATTGATGTGCCTATGTGACTAGTGGAGGAGTAGGAGTGAATTTTTAGATAAATATCTCATGATTGGGGTTAATGAGTCGGGGAATGATCGAACGTGACAATGGTGATGGGAGGTCATTGTTTTTATTTTTATTGTTATAGAAGGACACCCTAGGAGGTAAGGTAAGCATTGAGATTCATCGGGTTAAAATCTAGAAGTTTTGTAAAGAATGGATCACTAGTATTGAAAAATTGTGGGCTAGATGGAATAAGAGTCTCGGATGTGCTTGATCGGGTACTAGGAAAATGTGGAGGTTCCATGTTTATTTCTAAGAGCGATATCTGATTCGTTGTGCTAAGGATGTTTTGGATATGGTAATAATGTGACTCTGCCATATTTAAAAGATTCTAAAGTAAGACTATAGCCTAGTTAGGACTATAAAATAGACAAACATTCAATAAAGAAATAAAATATAGTTATTTTGTAGAGAATTAAAAATCACATAATCAGGTTAAAGTTTTAATTATCTTGATTAACTTAAGAGAGTGTGAAATGAAAAGTTGATGAAGACAAACCAAGATAAAGGATAGTTTTAGGTGAGTTAAGGATAAAGTCCCCAATATACCTGAAGTTACGTGAGGCCCATATTTTTGTTGATGTTAGTAAGAGATGTGATATTGAGGACTACCCCTCACTTCATGATCCAACATCAATAAGGGTTTTGGGTGCTTAGTCAATACACCACCAACTAGATTATTTTTACTCATGTAGAAGTCTAAGTCAACTTATCTTCTTGATGAATAAATCCGAGTAGGTCCACATGGGAAGGATTGTTTAGATGAAAATTTGATGTGATATGTGGTTTGGTTATGTGTGAACGGAGTTTTGTGAATGCAATTATTTCAAATTTAATTAGACTAGATTAGAAAGCATATATGAATGTTCATTTTAGGATCTAAAAGGAAATGTTTACTTTGATGAAATTAAATCACATAAGATTCAATGTTGAAAGGGAAAACGAAAGAAAAGGGATGTACTAGTGATTGTTATTCCTTTTTTATTTTAATTTTTAATTTTCATGTGTTTTTAAAACAATGATAATGAGGTGATCCAAACTAAAAGTTTAGATGATGTCGATAAGAAAAAAAAAAAAAAAGATATAAAATCTAAATAAAAATGACTAAATTATCTCACCTGGGCATGTCGAGATGTTTATGGTGAATTTTGGTTAGTTACTATTCTACTTAAATACTAAAAAATCTAAATAAAATAAGGTTTACCGATACCTATGCCAAAAAATGAAATTTCAGGATGAGTGAATACACAAAAATGTAAAAGAATACTTTCAACCAAGTGAGAGGACCTTTATACAGAGATAACTAGATAAGAAAAATATTAAACAATGATTAAATGAGTTTGTTAGATACAACCGATTGTAGGAATATAAAGGGCTTATTTAAAGGGTGTCAACTCATGTTACACATTTAAGTGATATGATAATAAGATAAGATAATGATAAAAAAATTCAAATTCAAGAGGGATGGATATATCTTACTCTACATGGTAGGTGGACTAGGATAGGGTTGTTGTGAGATCAAATTCCAAGAAATAGGCAAACTAAGATTGTTTTGTTGTGTCTTGTATTTTACGTATCACTTTGAGTTAATATTCGATGTCTTTTAATTTTGGTGTGAGTATAATGACACACATACTGAGCTCGTGTGAGCTCATGGACAACATAATCGACACTTAATGTATGTTTGTGATGGTGTGCAATGTACTTGGAACTGTCATCTACCAAGAATATATATTGCACAAATTTTATTTACAAAAAAATAGATCAATGAAAATCAAGAGTTGATGGTGCTCGAGACAAACATGATTACCTTGATAAAATAGATTGTAAATTATGCAAAATGAAGTTTGAAAATGTTAAAATAGACTAGGTGATCCTATAAGTAGATTGAATACATAAATCAAATATTTTGAAAAGTATAAAATAATAATGAGAAACAAAGGGGATTAAGACACCAATCGATGATGATCGGGAATCGATGGCTATATCACCGTTAAAATTAAAAATATTCTACAACTTGACCAAATGATTAAATGAAGATTTGAATGTAAAGTGGATATGGAGGAGGGTATAGATGACTGTTTGTATACTATTATTAATGAAAAATATGATTTAATATGTGTTTTCATGCAAATGTGTAACAAGAAAATTTATAATTTCCAAGCATGACAATGATACCCATGTGTCAAAATTTTCAAATTTTACCTTTCCAAGACACCCTAGGTCTACCCATCCTCAACACCTACCTTGCTGAATTAGTCCAATGACCTCCCAATGGATTTTAAATCCATCTCATAGGTGAATTATGAAACTAAAATCAATCCCCTAGGTGATTTTAAGAGTTCTTAAAGAATGTTAATTTTAAACAATGTTGTGAAGGGCTACCACTAGCCTTCTCAGGAGTGGTGCAACCCCGGAGAGGAACAAAGGAAAAATCCAACATGGAGATGAATTCAAGGTCTAAAAACATAAATTAATTGATTTTGGAAGATTCAAGAAATATTTGGATGAGTTGGGGTAGATTCATCAAAAATAGGGTTATCAAAGCTTAGTAGCAACACACAAGGCCAAAAATGCTATTAAACTTAAAGAAGTGATTCTAGGAGCTCTATAAGGAGTTAGGAGATAAAAATACATATTAGGAAAGGGAGTTAATATATATACAAGATGGGGGAATTATATTTTTCAAAAACTTTGGCGCAATTGGTTTATATCTAGTTTTTTCCATGCTTAGCTAGGTAACTAGAACAAAAATTAAATTTTTTCGGGGCTTCAATGGAGGAATCAAAATCTGTGACCCCAACCATTGGATTGAAAAGGAAATTTTCAGTCAAATTTAAACCAAACTTCAAAATTTGAAAAAAAATATAACTCCTTGTTGTTTCTTAATATTTCTCCATTGTTGCTTGTGAAACTCACCGCCGTAAGAAAGTTGCAAAGAACTCCCAATCCACCATTGATGAACTCTAAAATAGATTCATCAAATCCTCCACCTTTAAAACATAACAATCTTAGAGGAAGGAAAATTCATAATATTGAATAATAGAAGAAATAAATGATTAACTCCATTCAAAACCCAAAGAGCCATGAATTGAAGAAATTGACATATCTTGCAAACTAGTGCACGGATCTCGAGATGATACTTTTTACAATCTTCATCATTTTTAGAGACCATAAAAACCTAATAAATAATATCACATCCACATAAAGTTTTTTTGTTGTAAAGAACTCTTCTTCTTGGCACAATGAAGATAAAAATCAAATTTCCCACCAAACCGACAATGGGTTTGAAGAGAAAAATCACCGGTGGAACAAGGAAGAAAATACCACATCAAAAATATATTTTTATCATGATCTAAGGCTGAAATGGAAACCTATAATATTCAAGATCCAATAATGGTTGTCATGTTTGTAGCTGATGTCGGCAAAAATTTTGAAATTTTAAAATCTCTCAAACTAGTGATTGGGTAAGCCTAAAATTTTAGAGGGGTGATATTAAGCGGAAACCCATATTAGAAAAATTTGTTCAATTACAGTCCAACCACTAGAAGCGTAATTACTAAAAATAGCAAGCCTTCTACATGGGAGATTCTTATTTTAGGTGAGTCATCATTTGAAGAAGCTACAAAGGAATTGATGAACATAGAGGACGTATCATAGAAAAAATAGTGGAAAAGGTCATCTCAGTCCCCAATTGATACTCACTAAAAATAGTAAGTGGTTCCATCAACACCTAATATAAAAGCCACTTGGCCTAGAAGGTGAAAAGAACATAGGAGAACAAATAATTCAAGTTTTCATATCCAATTGAGGTTTGAAGGAGCTAAGTTTTCATACTTACTAAAAATAGTAAGTTGTCTCGTAGGAACTTACTCAAAATATTAAGTCCTTCCAAAGGACATATTTTGTAAAGAGATCATTCTAATAGTTGATCATTCAAATTGGCAGCTACAGATGAAGTTTGGATAAGAATTTTCACACTTACTAAAAATAGTAAGTTACTCCATTCAAGAATAACAAGTGTTGAAGAACCATTCATAGTTTTCACCAATATGTTCATCGGCACTACTAGCGCTGTGCAAGAAAAATGTATCATTCCATAGGACATATGTTGGTAGAATATGAAATAATGTTGCAAAGGGTTGTCATGAGAGGGAGTTTCCATCCTTGGCTTCTTTGAAGTGGATCTCCATGAGCAACATCCATGGTCACCATTGGGATAACTCAAAAGTGTTTCTAAACACTTAGTTTGTGGTGTCCATAGGTCATGAAAAGGTAGTTTATCATCAAAGCAAAACTTGTCTGCAAAGCATGAGTGAATCATTCACAACAAGGAATTCAAGGGAGTGGGTATCTTCTCATTGGCATGGGACAAAGAAAAATTGGCATCGAGTGCAAGTCTTAAGGATTTTTAGGGGGAAAAGGATTTAGAGATTTAAATTTTCATCTCTTTGGGGCTTTTCAATTATCGAATCAATAGCCTTCATCATGAACAATTTCCTTCTTTTCTTCTCTCTCTTCTCCACACTTTCTCTCCCCTCCATGTTCTAATTCTTCATTGAGGTTGCACTTTTTCATAATGACTTAATTAATTAAAAATGACTCTATTTTAAATGTAACAAGTCACCCTTAAGTTATAAAAGGGGACATAATGTTTTTCTAAGAATGTGAAAAGTTTTAAGGCATATGAAGGGTCAGTGGGGGATAGGTGAAGAGACTTCCAAAATTCTATAAATTGTAATGAGATCCTCATTCAAAGGGATTATAATTCTAAAATTCTTTTGGATGGTTGTATTTTTATAATTTTGTGAGAGATCTTTTGCTTACTTGTGAGTGAAAAGAGTTAGCCATTTTCTCTCTAATTTCTTCATTCCTTTACTATGTACAACTTTTGTTTGAGCATCAATACACAAAGAAGGATTTTCTATCCTTTTTTGACTAAGGGATTTATTGATACTTTGTGTTCATAAATTATAATTGGTCTTGTTGTTACTTTCAGAGGTGTTTCTCCTTAATTTTAATGCATGTGATGAAACTTCTAACTGGTGTATACAAGACTCTAATTTTCTACTTGTAGCATTAGTTATCTTATCTAACATTCTCACTCCCTTTCTCACTCTCCTAGAAAATTCTGGCATTAGTGCCCCTATTGGATCCCCACCACAAGGCCAACCCATATAAAACTCACATTAGTTGTGCATGCATATATGAAATTTACACCATTTAATTAGAGGGACTTAGATTCTTAGAGCGTTGGTAAGAAATCCATAAGTTTTTCCACCCAAAATATTTTCTTGCCAACAAGATAAAAAAAAAAGTGTACCATCCTTGTAAAATAATTTAGAGTATGAGAGGACTCTAAATGATTGAAATATTCTTTAGTAAGAATTATCCAAAGAGTGGTAGTATGGTGTTGATGTCTGGAAATTCCTTGATGTCACGTAGAGAGTCGAAATCCAACAACAATCTGGTATGTGTGATTGTTTTCATGTGTGTAACATGTCTAACTTTGAAAAAGGGAAGGAAGGTGGTTAAAATAGGATCAACGACATCCATAACAATTTCTAAACATTTTTTGGAGATTTTAAAAACCAATTAAGTAAAATATGACAAATGGTTAAAACCAATTTACATATGAGGATTAGGTTATTTCATGAGCAATGGGAAGTTATAAATTTAGGTAGGAATAGGTTAGGATGGGTAGGATAAATTATGTTAGGTTTTTTCTAGATGGTTAGGGTAGGGTAAATAATATTCTACATGAGATAAGTGAGGTTTTATGATGGTAAATTAGATTATAGGAATGATTAACTTAGGATAGGAATAATAATGATGTGATAAATATGCAAAGGGTCACCTAGGAGTGAAAAAGCGGTGTCTACATGGATATAAGATAAATCAATATTTTCAAGTTCCTAGTTACTAAATTTATGAGTTTATATTTTACTCCTTTCAAGCTAATAAATTAAATTTACTATCTTTAAAAGAAAACATACCTAAGTGTGTACACAAAATCTATGTAGCTTCTTGATTATTTTAATGTTTGAAAGGTCACAAGATGCCTTCAATGATGAATCCTCTATGTGTAGAACAATGCTTCCTTGTAAATGTAGATGACCATGCCTCCTAATGAAGGTACCATAAGATATAGGTTCTATCAACAATAAATGGAGAATTGAGGGTGATTGTGTCCCCATTTTAAAGGAGGTTAGAGGAATAGTTTTCCCAACTAAAAATGTCTATATAGAAAAATAACAATTAAATAAAATAGAAGTCTTGGGGCTCGGTGATAGCTAAAGGAGAAACAACATTGGTCTCAAACAGTTAAATTCTTAGGGCATTGGGTGTCTCATATACCTGTAATGCCATTAGATGATAAATGTCTTATAGCCCTTATAATTTTGTAGGATGTTGGGTGACATGCAAACCCTTACATTCCTTTTATAAACCAGATTGCTACAAACAAATCTAGATTTGTAATTCTTGAACTTCTTGAAATAGCAAAGCTTAAAATATAACTAATAATATGTAGTATGATAAATGTCTAATTTTTAAGTGTTATAGTGTTCATTACCCATACTCATTTCCATAAAACATAGTGATTTTTTGCATATCCTTGAATCCATAGGTGATTTCCTATTTCAACCAAGTTATAACTTCTTGAATTTTCGATAATTTGTATATATGAATGTTTAAATTGAGGTGGATAGAATAGTTAAAATATAATACATGATCACCCACAATACTATCTAAAATTATATGATACTCTCCCTATGTATAACTTGCACATGTTTATGTTTGTAATTCTATAAACATGTCCCTATAACATATTTTATGTATTTTGATAAATTGGAAATTTGTATGTGTGTTTCAATTGCATTTTTATTTTTATAATAAACCCATTAAATGCAAACTCTTTTAAGGTAAGGGATATAAAATGTAGATGTCTAAACTCAAATAAATTGAAGTGTTTATATATATGGCATAACATATAATTAATATTGAAACACAAAATATAAATTTATTTGGCCACCATGTCAAACTTGGTCTTGTAAGAGAGTGTATGTGATTTGATGAAATTTAAATCTAAGATAAAGACACTAGTGATTAAATATATATAATATTATTCACACAATATCCTACAAAGGAAATGTAATTAAGAGTGATATATAATGTTTGGAGAATGACGTATCTTGCCATCAGAGGTCCTGGAATGATTATGGACTCGAGGAATAGGATTGAAAGGCATATTCTAGACTATATAATCTATATTATGGAATGGAACGCAACACTATCTAGGATAGGAGCACCTAGACTCGGGACATGGATTTTCGGGTGGTTGTGTTTATTCTAGGCACTAATCTTTTCAAGTTCTCAAAATATGGTTCCTTCTATTTCACTCTTTTTTATTGTGTGTTGCATTAGATTCACTATGTCACACCTATAAAATAAAACCTAGATACCTACATAGTACTCAAGTACATATTAGATGAAAAAAATAATGAATATACTTGAGTAACACTGACATCGATGATTAGCCCAATGTGATTGTCACCAAGAAATGCACTACATTTTAGATGGTATGTAGTTTGTGTGTGTGTGTGTGTGTGTGTGTGTGTGTGTGTGTGTGTGGTTGGAATAGTGTCCCTTGAGCCAGGATTCCCTAATGCTAGTCAGACAAAGAGATAACATGCTACAAATACTATGTCCCAAATACAAATGTGTGGAATGGAATTCAAAATAAACCATCTTATATAATCAAGTATGTATTCTAAAATGCATTATGTGATATAATAGATAAAAATATTATATACTTGTAAATCTATTTTCCTCTTGAATGCTTGCCCCTTAATGAGGTTAATTAAGATGTATATACATAGGATTCCCTTTCTTAAATGTCATTATTAACAATTATATGACCAACCAGGAATGGTAAAATAAGACAAGGAAGAGGGTAACATTCAAAAGACTAGAACAAGAGGTAAAGAGGACAAAGACACCCATAGGGGACAAGAGTACCTGTGCACTCTTGTGCTAAATGGATGGTCCTATAAAGAGTGTCAAAAATATAGATAGTGAAATTAGAGCTGAGTAAGATGTTAGATCATTTTAAAAACTATAATTTATCAATAAGAAACAACAAACACTACGGATAAAAATCATAAAATCCATGTCAAATAAAAGTAAAGGGGTGTTAACGACTAATTCTCTTGCTTAGGAAATATGCATATAAATGAAATATTTAGAGGCAATATGTATAAAATAAGTGTGTGATTTAGTGACTACATTCACCCTTACTTTATTCTCGTGAATAAGGATTTAGAGCCATAAATTAAAATGGAAAATTGTACCTTGGAGAGTCTAATGAAGATTGTATCCAATAACATGTCGAATGAAATAGTTAAAGATGTGTACTTTGTGAAATTATAAGGAGAAGGGAGGATAAGGATCCCGGGGTGGATTTTGCATGAATGGAGTGATGGTGAAGAATGCATGTAGTTCCATTTTATAGAGTGTGTTAGAAGCACAATCACTTGGGGATCAATGAGCAGTTAAACTTTTATTTACATCCATTAATCATTCCATTCATCTTAACTATTTAGTAATTAATCATGCATTCAAACCATAACCATTTATGAGATAATAAGAAAACGAGACACATGAACACAAAATATAAGTGGAAAACTCTTAAGCGGAATAAAACCCAATGAAACAAAAATTTATTATATCCATGTTTCAAATTTAGTTGAGCACCAACCCCTAGGTTTAGTGAGGCACTAACCCCACAAGGAGAACCAACCCCTAATTTTAGTATAGCACCAACCCTACAAGAAGGCACCAACCCCCTATATAAATTAACACCAACTAAATCCACATGATTTTTTTTCATCTCTAAAATATTGCACCAACAATTGACGATGACACCAATTTAGCTCATCTTCCTTATACCTTCCTCAATACTTCCTTCTAGCCTTCCTTGCTCATAGTCTTTTTATTCAAGATGATTTGTTCCAATGAGTTATCTCTACAACATATTATCTCTCTCTATAAAATAATAAAATCATATTTGACCTCTATTTATGGTCACATAGACCTCTTACACCTCCACAAGGTGCCCTCTAGCTTGTATTTTCCATAACCAACGACACAAAATAAGCCTTCTTAACTTACTTATATACTTGAATCAAGCACACAATACATCTAGGTCATAAATAATATGGAAAATTACATTATAAAGTTATAAAAATTCTAAAAACATTCTACTAAGGACCACATAGACTGAAAATATCATGAGAACAACACCACTATTAGGACACAATAAGCCCTAAAGTACAAAATCTGCCCACTCACCCAAAATATATGTTCTAGAGAAAAAATTAACACCAATGCTCTTAAAGGACCAATTGTTAGTGAGAAATCATAGTACCCCCAAATTAGTTATACAGATTTACTTTTCTAAGGAAGGGTAATTTGGTGTGATTGCATAACATTGAACTTTCCCTAAGGTGTGGGACCTCGCAAAATGGGAAAATCTCTCTCCACATTAAAGGCCGGTTCATATTCCTCTGTTTAGGTGCACACGTGAGAATTTACAGAGGATCTCTCTATACCTAATCTAAAATTTCCAAGGACACATGGGTAAAAAGAGTAAAGCAAATCAAGCTAAGCTATAAGCTAGAGTAAAGGAATGATGAACATTTTTTTTTGCCAATAGACACAAACCAACCAAATGCATACAATAACCAAGCACAGATAACCAGATCTATAATGAAAGATCAGATGAAAGAAAAAGAGATAAGAAAGGATCTAAAGTTGATCACAGATGTGTTTTATTGCTCTGCAGATTGATATAATGCATTACAAAGTGGCCAAAAGGTAGAAATGTATTATAGTCTAGTAGAAGGTTTGAAACTCCATGAATTTATTTGCCAAAAGAGAAAGGGAGCCTACAAAAAAAGAATGTCCAACCCTTTACAATGAATCCCACCCCTGTATTTATAGATTTGATCAGAGAGAAGAGAGAGAGAGAGAGAAGTGGGAAAAGTACATGAAGCTCAACTACTACTGTTAATGCCTCTGATAGAATCTACCCCCAAATCTGTCTTTATTGCATCAATCCTTGGTTCGATGCCTTAAAGGAAGAGGAAATGGTAGAATAGATCAAATATGATTTGGTTGTTGAGGCAAAGAGATCCTCCATTAAAAACTTGAAGACACTTCTTCATTTTTCACCTACTAGGGCATGAAAAAATGATTCTTTATCCTTCCATTGTGTAGTAAGACGCCTAAGCACTTCCAACGGTGTCGATTTGCAATATTTCAAGCCCTCGACGAAAGATATGCCCATTTGACATTTGTATTTGAGTTCACATGAATGGATGGGAAAACAGTTTGAAAAATGGGTCCTCTATTTGATATGGGACACATGGTAGCCTGATTAGAGAAAAATTGGGTCATGGGTCCGTAATTTATCTTTCTACCATTTTGTGAAAAAAACAAAAAAATAAAAAAACTCCCATGGCCCTAAAGCTCCACATGGACACGTGGCACCCTTTGGTTAGCTTGGGGATGCACTTCTATCTTTACCTTTATGCCTTTTTGATGAAAGGAAAATTTTCACCTTTTCCTGACTCCCCGCTTTGGCTTTGACTCGGGCTCGAACGCTAACTTTTTCCTTTGGGTGGAGTTGTGGCCCATTTTGTGAATTTTATCCTTTTGGGATGATAAAGGGTGAAATCCCAACTTTCCCCCGATAGCCCACTTTCCTTGACTCGGGCCCAAATGCTGACTTTTTCCTTTGAGCGGAGTTACGGACCATTTTGTGTTTTTTTTGGTATTTTTACTTAACAGGCATATCTCTTTTGTCTGGGATACGTGGCATCCCAAAACTCATTTAGAAACCTTCTCTCTCCAATCCTTTAATCAGCATTATTTAGACACTTGGAAGCCTCTACCGACCGACATATGCATTAACTATTCAACCGACTCTACCCCTTTCTGAGATTAGACACGTGGAGGCACCATGCTCTTGAAAGCCCGATTCGAAAATTTCCGTAAAGGAGTGTTAGGTTGACACTTGTCAGCTTCTATTGTTCTATGTATTTTTCAATGGTCCTTAATTTTTATACTTTGGGCTATGTGGCGAGTTCCCGCTCATTTGGCTCTCCACCTTTGAACTAACTTTTGGAGATGCGTCATGTGATACTTGGCATTCTCTCGCTCACACTTCCCCGCCCCTATCCACCTTTTGACTCTGTTTGACCATTTTCTATGTGGAGGGCTAACACAAGTTTGAGTCTCCACCCTGGGCTTCCTTTCCAGATTTGTGTTGAGCCGACACCTAGCATCTTCTTTCTTAGTTGAAGACTTTTCAACGCCCACACAAATTTTGGCATTCTAGACGCGTGGAAGCTTAGCGCTAGTTTCCCATTTTGGATTCACCTTTGGAGAAGCATCATTACAACATGCGGTTCCTTCCATTTCCCCCTCATACTTAGTCAATTTTAGACCCTTTTTTGAATAGTTTCGAGCCCGGGAATTTGGATCTTTTCCATTTCTTCCCCTTCTTGCTCCCGGTTCCTCGCAACACTACCCCTTCTATTCTAACCCTGTCATTCCACATGTTGAGTCTACCGTAACTTGAAAATGGATTTAAGACATGGAAACGTCTCAACATAGTCGTTTTTTTTTGTATATGGTGCCTTTTACCCTTTCTCACCCCCGCCATTCCATTATTGAGTCCTTCAAATGACCAATTTACAGATCTAAACAAGTTTTTCAGGTTCCTTCTATGTGGAGTTATGATTGATCCAATATTTGGTCTAGGGGAGAAATATGGATAACAATTTGGTCACTCACAGGGGTATCTCGCCTACTAGATGAAAGACTAATCACCTTATCATATCTCGTTGGGCATGGAGTCGAGAATGATGGTCTCGATATCGATTCTACCTCGACTCATGAGCCCTGGGCTTGTTTACACTCTCAATTTTCATAAGAAATGTCGAAATGAAGGTTTCGAGAGTAGAAAATTGTTTTGACTTGGTCCTTATCCTCTCTCCGAATGGACCGCACAAGAGCAAAAAAACAACACCATAAATATGTACAAAATTGAAATTATACATGCTTCAAATAGAACATGCAGAGCATGCAAAGCACTTAGGAGAAAAGCAACCTAAACTACAACAATGCAATGTGTTCAAGCACTTAGAGGAAAGAGAAACTAAACTAATATGTACAGGGTGAGAACTTTCCTTTTAGTAACAATGTTTAAGATATATCCCATTCAATAGAATCTACAACTTCTCACCCTCCAATGTAGACAATTGGAAAGAATTTCTATTCTTACATTTTATGACCATTTAGGGGCCACTCCAGATGGCATCAAACTTGGAATGCCTTCCTAGGTTTTCTCGATCTGCATCCCATTTCAAAACCAGGTCTCCTTCCTGGAAGGTCCTTGCTTTTTCCTTATTGTCAAAACATTTCTTGACTGAAGCCTGATTCTTCTTTATTTCTTAGAATGCCAACTCTCTGGCTTCTTCTGATTCTATGAGATCCACATACCTAGCCTCCATTGGTTCAAATTCATACATCTATAATTGCTTCACAAGATCTAATGTTGTTAACTCAAGTGATATAGGAAACACCGCTTCTTTCCCATAGACAAGTTTGAATTGAGAGATTCCTATAGATCTTTTGGGTGTTATCCTATCACCCATAAGGCTTTTTTGAGCTTTGTGTTCTAGGTCCTCTAATTCTCATCAAGAGTTATCCTAATGATCTTTAGCAGGTTCTTATTTGTGAACTCAGCTTGGCCATTACCTGAGGGTAATAGTTTGATGAAGTACTCAAGTAAGTCCCATTTTATTAGCCCATTCTATGATCTTGGAACCTATGAATGTGAATGCATTGTCTGATATAATGGTGGTTGGCACTCAAATCTGGTCACTATCCCTTCATAGAAATCTAGTATACTAGACTCATTAGCTTCCTTGAGTGCTACTTCCTTGGTCCACTTGGTGATATAGTATGTTACCGCTGTCAGAATCCATTTGTGGCCTTGGTTTGAATCTAGGTTGATGAATCCAATGAATTCCAATCCCCATTGCATGAAAGGTTGGTCGAATGAAATTGGGTGCAATGGAAGAGATGTTAACCTTTGTTTTCTTTGAAGAATGCACAATTCTTGCACCTTTGATCCATGCATAGCAATCACTAAACACTTTGGTCCAATAATAACCTACTTTCATGATTTTTAGTGTTGTCACCCTTAGAGAAAAATGGCCTCCAGCTACTTCAACATGGAATTCTTATAGTACTCTCTCAACTTGATATGTTCCAATGCATCTCAACAAAATGCCATTGATGTCTCTCTTAAATAGGACACAGTCAATGAGAACATATGGGATGGCTTATAGCCTGAAATGTCTCCTCTTTGCTTTATTCATCCCATGAGGACACATGCCTGTTTAGAGGAAATGCACCATGTCTTGGGTCCAACAAGGAGTAGGTACATCATCACTTCTTCTTGATTATCCTGTAGAACAAAAATAGCCTCCTTTTCCCTGTCTACTTCATCCTATTGACTTGAGGCTATTTTTTCACACAACCCCTTCCCATGGACCAGTTTAGTGACCTTGATCTCAATGTCATATTCCATAACACGAGTGATCCATCCTGCACATTTTTCATTCAAGTCATTGCTGAGAATAAATTCTGTATCTCCCGTATGGGATACCAACAATTGGATTTTATTATTTGACACCAGATGCTTGAACTTATTTAATCCCCGATGACATCGCTAGAATTGCTTTTTGATGAATAAGTATCTCACTTCATAGTCTTCTAGACCTTGACTAAAGAAAGCAATTGGCTATTTTGCATGTACGTTCTTTGTTATGTTGAACTAATATTGTAGAAATTGTGTCACTTCCACCAAAGGCATACAATATGAAGTATTTAGAGAAATCCATATTTTGAGAGTTAGGGATTGTGATATAGCTTCTTTGATGGCCTACAAGCTCACCTTTCCTTCATCTATCCACCCGAATGCTAAGCTCTTCTTCAACATCAACGTTATTAGCTTAACAAGGGCAACAAAGTTTGGTACAAACCCTGTGGACAAAATTGATTTTTCCCAAGAAGATTTGAAGATATTTCTTGTGGCTTGGTAATGGCAATGCTCTTATTGCTTCAACTCTCTCTGATTCAATTGCCAATCCTTCCTTTAATACAATGTTTCCTAGAAACCTTCCCTCATGGGCCAAGAATATGTATTTTTTAGGGTTCAATGACACCCCAAATCTTATACACCTTTGAAAAACCTACCTTAGGTGGAAAAGGTGGTCTACTGCATTTTTGGAAAACATCGTAATGTCATCTAGATAGATTAGTACTATTCTTTGGATCAACCCTTTAAATGCCATATCCATTTTCCTTTAAAAAGTGGCTCTAGAATTGGACAATCTAAATGGCATTTTCCTGTAGGCATAGGTGCCCCATTTGGTGGTGAAAGTTGTTTTGAACCGGTCATCTTCTTTTACCATGATATTTTTGTACCCTTAGTAGCCATCTAAGAGGGAGAATCTCTCTAACCAGACACTACTTGTAAGATCTACTCCATTTAAGGGAGTGGGTAATGATATTTGAGGGAAGCTCTGTTCAAGTCTCAAAAATCTACACACAACCTAATCTCTCCATTTTTCTTCATGACTGGGACCAAGTTTGTAACCCAACTTGAGTGTTTGATTAGAAATATGATGCTTGCCTCTATCAACTTGTTCATCTCTTTCTTCATTAGAGGCTCAATGTGTGGGTTGACTGGTCTTTGCTTCTACCGATGTGCTAAAGCAAACTAGATCTAGTTTGATTGTGTATTGTGCTAGCTTTGGGTTGAACCTCTTACGTCTTCATAGCTCCAAGAAAACACATCTAGAAACTCTTGGAAAAGTTGTATGAAATCATACCTTTTTTACTTGGTGGCTACTTTTCCTATTTGAAGTATTTTGTCTCTCTAACCGGGATTGACTCAATCTTCTCCTTTGATATGTATGTTAGCCTTCTCTTTTCTAAACTGATCATTAGGATTGAAGATGGAATCCAATGTCACTAAGCCTTTGGGAAGCTTGTTTGTATGCATCTGTACTATTTGATTCCCATATTTATGCTCTAATCTGCTTTGATTTCTAGTTGAGAATTCAACTTATTCTTGCAAAAAATTAATGATCTACTAATCATCCTCAAACACCTACCAGCATGTGTTGTTATTTCACACTACTAGCCTCACAAATATATGGATATATGGTTGTTATTTGTCCCTTTTGATGTTTTCGACCACATTAAACATTGCTCCAACTATTGCAAGTCTATTAGCAGCTTCACTCTCCTTCCGGGTATGGACACAATCAAGGCTTCAAAATCCTTTATGAGATCCCATACCCTACTCTTTTAGTTCTTGATCAGTCATTTTTTACAGCATTAAGTCCTCTGACTTGATTGACAACCAGTTCACTATCACCAAACACTTGCAAGTTCTTGATTCCAAGCTTCCTTGTCCAATGAAGACATTAGACCAAAGCCTCATATTCAGTAGTGTTATTTGAGCAGAAAACTAAAATCTAAAGGATGAATAATATTTCATACCTTTGGGGGACATAATCATATCTCCTCCTCTAGCTCCTTGTTTACTCCTTGAGCCATTAAAGAACAATTGCCATACCTCATTGTCATCTTTATATTCTGGCTTAATTAGGTCAGGAAGAGGATGATTCTCTTCATGTAGACAATAGACACCTAGCTCGGATTCTTCCATCTCCTTATAGGGGTCAAAATCATGTATTTTGTTAGCCCACTCATCGAGATTCAAGTCTGGGATACATCCCACCTTGGTATTTGCTTCACAAGTGCTTAGGAGGTCTTCTTGATAAAAAGTTGAGCAGTTGGCATTGATTGGGCTAGGTACATAAGATTCAATATGATAATCAACAATAGGTTTAGATCTGATTGTGACCTTTGCCCCATACCTTGTTCTAAAGAGCACATGTGACCAATCAGCAGATAGATAGCCTCCAATTTTGGTAGTGAAGTCCCTAGACAGACATAAAGTAAAATGTGGTAGCAAATCTATGATTGACACATTTTGCAAAATAGTTACATTAGGGTAGGCATGCAGAGTGAGGATGAGATCCTTGATGATTCCGACAGTTTTCACTATTTTCCCATATAATTACACCACCCCTCTAAAGATAACTTCATATTAGAGACCCAGTTGATCAGCTATTTGTTTGGGCATCACAGAACTACTAGCCCTTAATCAATCATACAATTATGCACCAATTTGTCTCCAATAATCAATGAGACATAGAATTGAGGAGGTCTCGTGATCCTACCTTGTTGTTCTCATGGTTCCTCCCGGTGATAAATTGTATTGGAAAGCACTCTCTCTTACTGGTTAGGGGTTGATTTGAGTTTGACCAATTCTACATGGAAGTGTGTAATAGATCCCCTCTACCCTAGAATGACCAAGTGACTCCCATAGTGAAATATTCACACTTGTCCTCTTCATTTGCTCAATGATGTTGAATGAGCTATCCTTTTGCCACCCCTTCCCAGGCACATTTTTTCTTGTACATGGTTTTTTACGATTGGTGCTTGAGTGGATCTAGAAGGTGGCTTGGGTTGGCCCTACATGTTGGGAGTTATATTTGGAGCACCAGGACCTTGTGGAGTGATGGAAGGTTAAGGGTCACCTAAGTTTAGTGGTTTTCCTCTCTAATATTTCTCTTCTTAGACCATGTATTGACAATTATACTTTGAGGAGTTTGATTCATTCCACAGAAGTCTTTAGCCTACCAATTGACAAGCATAGTTTTTGGGGTCCCTCTTAGCTGAGCTCCTTGTTGCTAACTTTCTTCATGGCTAGGTTCTTGTGACACACCAATGGTTTGCACCATTAGAGCCTGATTTAATGCACCATTGAAGCACATCAACTGATTATGTGGTTGATTACATGGGAAACACCATTCATACTCTTGTATCATGTTGTTTCTATGCTAAAACCAATGGCCTTTATGTTGAAGATATGTTTGGGCCATATTACCTGAAAGGTATAATAGCTTAAGGTTGCCCTTGGTGTTGGTTTTGATTCACAGTCTGAGAAGGCGGTATATTTTTCTAGTACTGGGGTCTATTCTAATACTAAATTTGAGATTGATCCGAGGCTGATACAACCTAGAACTCTGAGCTTATTTCCTTTTGATGGTTACTAACTCATTCCCTAGGTTTGAAAGTTGTTTCGTGAATTCTTGGAGTTTCTTAGAGGTGTTAGATGATGAGGTGGAGGCTTCAGCTGAACTTTAACTCCTAGGTGTGGGTATAGGAGCTAATGTAGGTGTTTATCTAGCATATGGGCTTCCTAACTTAGGGTATAGAGGTATGGATGGCCTAGGAGAAATTTTTCTAGCCTGAATCAAATGGTTCTCAGCCCCTATGGAAAGGTTATATGCTGTAGGTAAGGTTGTTCCCCCCATTGACTAAATCATCAAAGAAATATTAGAATTTAAAGCCCTAAGAAAGTATAAGAAGGAACCTTCACTAGTGGGCTTTATTGCTGTTAGAATCCTATCCTAGGTCCACTGGAATCTAAGGTTGAAGTCTGTCAGCTGCTCTTTCGGGGTTCTATTGATTGTTGTTAGTTGCTCCAACAAAGACAAGTTATCACCTTTCTCTCCAAATTGGTTATGGAGAGTTGTACACAACTGGTTCCATTTTGGATAGAGCCCGCTTTGAGATTCCTGAACCATTGTGAAGATTTACCTTTGAGTGAAGAGGTGATCAACTTTACCGCAATGTCCATCTCATGGATTTCATGGATTATACAGACATTTGTAATATCTTAGACATGATCACCAGGAGAAGTCTGGTTTTCCCAAAGTGAAATATGGGATGATTTTTAATGCTACTATCGGAACCAGATTTTGTGCATTCAAAGTGAGTGGGTTGTTGCTGGTGAATTTGACCTAAGGATTTGGCTGAGCTATCTTGATCAGGCTGAGCACCCCTCTTGATTGAGATAATAACCTACCGAGAGGAGGTGTTGATAAGGACCTATTTGGGGGAGATGGAGACCTCTCGAGCTCTTCTTCTTTCCTCCCTCTATCCGGGGATAAGTCTAGATAGGTAAATAATCCCTCTTATCCGGTTCTTGACTATGTTTATATTCTTCTCATGAAATTTCTTGACTACATGAAACCAAGTGGATTTGTTTCTTTTAGAGTAAATCGATGTATAATTTTAGAACTTCTTAAAGTTAGAATCATAAGAAGTGCACATCAACCCTATCAGTAACAAGGTGGAGACTTCTCTATCCCAATAGGCATGCCAAAAATGTTAGTGTAAAATAATAGCACTCCTAAATGACTTCTACAGATCTACTTTTCTAAGGCAGGTCATTTGGTGTGATTGTATAACATTAAAATTTTCCCAAGGTGTGGGACCTTGCAAAATGGGAAAATCTCTCCAGATTAAAGGTTGATTCCTATTCCTCTATTTAGGTGCATACGTGAGAACTTGAAGAGGATCTCTCTCTATACCTAATCTAAACTTGCATAGGAGACATGGGTAAGAGGAGTACAATAAATCAAACTAAGCTATAAGGTGATGCACCAAAGGAATGATGAACATTTGTTTTGCCAATAGACACAAACCAACCAAATGCATACAATAACTAAGCATAGATAACCAGATCTATAATGAAAGATCAGATGAAAGCAAAAGAGACAAGAGAGGATCTAAAGTTGATCACAGACATGTGTTTTATTACTCGTAGATTGATACAATGCATTACAAAGTGGCCAAAAGGTAGAAATGTATTACAGTCTAGTAGAAGGTCTGAAACTCCACGAGTTTCTTTGCCAGAAGAAAAGGGGATCCTGCAAAACAAAGAATGTCCAACCCTTTACAATGAATCCTGCCCCTGTATTTATAGATTCGATCAGAGAGAAGAAAGAGAGAGAGAAGCACAAAAATAAGTTTGAAGCTCAAATACTTTTGTTAATGCCTCTCGATATAATTTTCCCTAAATCCGCTTTTTACCGCATTAATCCTTGGTTCGGTGCCTTGAAGGAAGAGGAAATGGTAGAATAGATTGAATCTGATCTAGTTGTTGAGGCAAAGAGATCCTACATTAAAAACTTGAAGATGTTTCTTCATTTTTCACCTACCAGGGCCTAAGAAAAATGATTCTTTATCCTTCCATGGTGTAGAAGACATCGAGACACTTCCAACGGTGTTAGATTTACAATATTTCAAGCCCAAAGTTGAAAGATATGCCCCTTCAAAGTTTGTTTTGAGTCCATACAAATGGGTGGGAAAATAGTTTGAAAAATGGGTCCCCCTTTTAATATGGGACATGTGGTAGCCAGATTAGAGAAAAAATTGGGCTTGTGGGTCCGTAATTTATCTTTTTACCTTTTGCACAAAAAACGTAAAAATCAAAAAACTCCTTGGCCCCAAAGCTCCGCCTAGACACGTGGCACCCTTTGGTTAGTGGGGATGTGCTTCTATATTTACCTTTATGCATTTTGGATGAAAGGAAAATTTTTACCTTTTCCTCTGACTCCCAGTTTGGCTTTGACTCGGGCTTGAATGCTGACTTTTCCTTTGGGTGGAGTTGCCACTTGTTTTTAACTTTTATCCTTTTGGGATGGTAAAGGGTGAAAAACCAACTTTCCCCATGATGGCCTGCTTTCCTTGACTCGGGCCCAAATGCTGAATTTTTCCTTTGAGCAGAATTACGACCCATTTTGTGTTTTTTGGCTAAGTCTTTTTGCTTAGCAGGGCATATCTCTTTGTCTATGCGGGACACGTGGCATCCCGACGCTTGTTTGGAAACCTTCTCTCTCTCCAATCCTTGTATTAGTGTCATTTAGACACTTGGCAACCTCCACCAATCTGGCCTATGGATTGACTATTTAACTGACTCTGCCCCTTTCTGAGATTGGACACATGGAGGTACCGCGCTCACTTGAAATCTTGATTCAAAATTTACCTTTGAAGGAGCATCGGGTTGACACTTTTTAGCTTCCATTGGTCTATGGATTTTTCAATGGTCCTTCTTACTTTTTTGACTTTCAGCTATGTGGTGAGTTTGCACTTATTTGGGTCTCCGCCTTTGGACTAACTTTTGGAGATGCGCCATGCCGACACTTGGAATTCTCCGTTCACACTTCTATACTTAGCCAATTTGAGGCCCACCCTGTCCACCTTTTGACTATGTTTGACCATTTGCTACATGGAGGGCTGGTACAAGTTTGAGTCTCCACCCTGGGATTCCTTCTGGATTTACACCAAGCCGACACGACATGTTCTTTCTTAGTTAAAGAATTTTCAATGCCCCCACAACTTTTGGGGTTCTAGACGCGTGAAATCCTCGGTGCTAGTTTAGGCTTCCCATTTTGGATTCACCTTTGGAGAAGTGTTGTTAGGACACGTGGTTCCTTCCACTACCTTCTCCATACTTAGTTGATTTTGGACCTTTTTCTAAATAGTTTCAAGCCCTGTGGACTTCGTATCTTTGTCATTTCTTCCCCTCCTTGCTCCTAGTTCCTTTCAGTAGACTTGCCGCCCTTCCATTCTCGACCCCGTTATTCCACGGTTGATTCTACCTATAACTTGAAAAATGGCTTCAAGATATGGAAAAATCTTGACAAAATCAGTTCTTTTTTGACAGGGTCCCTTTTACCCCTTTTCATCCCTCGCCATTCCATTTTTGAGTCCTTCTACGACCAATTTGTAGATCTGAAGATGTTTTTCCAAGTTCCTTCTACGTGGGGTCGTGATTGATCCAATATTTGGCCCGGGGGGAGAAATATGGATAACACCAATTATACATGTTTTATAAGTCCACTAACAACCTTCAGCAAGCTTGAATCACTCTACACCATCAACTCATGCAAAATGACCATTATTTGGAGAAATCTTCTTCACTAGGTCTAAGACCTACAAAACTAAACATCGTAGATTGAAGTGAAAACTTCATCAAAACACATCATCCTTGAAAGTGTGATATATCAATGGAAATATCATGAACTTAGATTCATCAAAAATGAAAAACATATCTCAAATAAGAATGATACACCTCCAAAATTTCTATGCAACCAGGTCACCTAAAACTCGCCCAAAACTGCCCAAAACTAGTCTTACAAAAGAAGCCATAACAGACCTCTTAAGGGATCAACCATGATATGAAAACATCATGGAAACGTAAAATATCTTCCATAATTCCTAAAAAACCAAATTAGTGAATAGTTTCAATGTAAAACTTTGGAGAAAACAAAAATTATTTAGAAAATTTTAATTTTGAGTGGGGTCCACACATAGCCATGAAACCTAACTTACACATGGAGAAATTTGGAGGAGTCCTCTATAATCTCAAATAATCATACAAGACAAAATAAAAATTCTAGGACACTACAATCAATTTCTTTTCCATCACTTCATTCATAGGGTTTTAGTAGGGTTACAACCTCCTTAGTTTCTTAATATTTGTTCAAAGCTCGCCCTTAATGTCTAAAATAATGTCCAAAAATTCATCTTAGAACCCTTCCCCAGCTACCAAGATGAGATTAGATCACCATGTAGATTTTACACATGACAACGAGCCTTAGAAAGTCCAATTTGAGCTCAAAATATAACTTCTAGAAACTCAATAAGATAAAAATGCCATATCTTACTTAATGTTGTAAAATAGCACTTGAATTTTATACCACACCTCTATTAAAACCTAATACATGTCCTCCAATGCTAAACTTTCCATTTCCAATCTGAAATCTAACCAACCCATCTCATTTGGACACCTTGGGATTGAGAATAAGTCTAGTGTATACCGGAAAACATGGTTTCACCTCATACCCTCCCTTTGATATGATTATGAGTGGACCTAAACCTAATATACATACTTCTCATTCTCTTTCCAAGCTAAAACAGCTCATACATACCCGTAATTCATCATGCCAAATGATACATGCCGAATAGACCTTCGAATTAGGCCTCTTGAATGTGCTTGCTTCACCACAATTGAATTAATCATCACTTTGGAACTCTTGGAAACCTACAAGAACCTTAAAAATACTTCATGACACCTCAAAAGCATCATCAATACCTATGACATACACTACCACACTCCTACAAGACATTACACTCCTTAAGACACCATGAAACATCATCAAAACCAAGAAACTCAACCGACACTACAATCATCCTTCATGTTTCTTACCTTATTTGACATTAATGAAACTTCATATATCAATGACAACACCTACAAACTTAATATTTTGAAATAAATGACAACACAATACCAATAATCTCCCCATTTGTCATTGATGGAAAACCTATTGATGGAAAAACATAAGTAGCTCAATATTCCCCTAATGTATTCACACATGACATCAACTCATTCTCCCCTTTAACATAAATGACAAAGAAACATACCAAAAAAATTCTTCTTACAATGCAATAAACTCACCTTTTATTTAGAAACATCAACCAAAACAATAAAGGTCCATTTGAACTTTTCCATTCTGATTTGACTTCTTAGACCAATACAACCCTCTTAGTAAATGAAAAATTCAAAAGAATTAGCTTACCTTCCTTCTTGAGATGCAAATAGATTCTAACAACACACCTTGATCAAACACCATTGCATACACAACTAATACCAATAGATCAAAATCAATAAACCAATTGCAAGAAATAATGAACCGCCTCTTACTTTTCAAGGATCAAACAATACTTATCAGTTATGTCACCAATCTCTAATCTGATTTCTCGAAATGATAATACACCTTAGTGACTCCCCCGATTCCCAACTACTACCAAATATTTCATTTTTCAAATACCAAAAATACATCTTAGGTGTCCATAATGACTAAATTACTCAATCCTTCATGACACATCAAACCAACTCGAAATTAATACACTTTTTCATGGCTTCTTGGCACATTATAATTTCTCATGGAGCTTTTCTTAGCTCCCTATCATACCTATATGACTTGTGACAGATTCCAAATGTGACTTTAAGAAAATTGATACTCACATTCATTTTGGCTACATAAAATGTGCCCAACTAATACAAAAACGCATATCCTTCATGAATAAATAAAAAATATAAGAAAATTTCATACCTTGAACCTTCAAAATAGAATCACAAAGAAAAACCTTCTTATTGCACTAATTTTCAATCAATCTGTCCCTTACCATATTCTATAAACTATCTCTCATAGGAAACACAAACCTAAATGAGGTCTTGGACACCACTCAAGGTGAAACATGATTCAAAATGTGAAATTGTACATGCATATAATGAAATACATTCTTGTCAAACATATTTTTAATATATCTGTTGTCACCCTCAAAATACCCCCCTCATTTTCTAATTCAAATTTGAATATTTTAAGCTTACACCCTCCAGAAGTGTTCAAGTAAAGTTGGAAGTCTGAAAAGATAGAGAAATTCATGCTTTGAAGTTGTTTAAACTCTCCAGTTTGCACATTTTGATAAATTTTCCGTTTTCCTGTCTAGGCACGTGAAAATTTTATTATTGTCCTAATTTGAATGAAATTGTTAATATTTCTATTTCCGTGGATCATCTAACCTTTTATTTTTTTCAATTTCTTGGCTCACGAAATAAATTTGAAAATTAGGTGCGAAATGGTGGAGTTTTCTTCTTCTCTGCATTTTTCCACAATCAAGAATGACGGGCATTTTCTTCCCATCAAATTTTTTCTCCATTATCCACGGGTACGTGGACATATCTAATTGGAAGTGGGTCGGTGGATAACTTTGAGAATTTGAGCCTCTTTGTAAAAAGGTGAAAAGTTAAAAAGTGACCTCATGACCCCAATGAAAGCTCAAAGGAAAAAGTCAAATCTTGAGCCCGCAGTTGGAAAGTCAAATTAGGGAGGTAGGACCGTCAGGAGATTTTATATTTTGATCCTCTTTGTAAAAGATAAAAATTTAAAAAGTGACCCGCAGCCCCAATCAGCTTAAAGGAAAAAAGTCAAATATCGAGCCTATAGTCAAAATAGTCAAAGCAGGGAAGCGGGCTATTGGGTAGATTTGAGAATTTGAGCCTCTTTATAAAAAGTTAAAATTATAAAAGTGACCCGTGACTCCTTCACCAATCAAGTGAAGCCACGTGTCAGGCTTATATCAAAAGTGGGTGAGTAGGCCAAAATGTTCCAAAATGCCAAATCTCTATAAAGTCACAAAATGCAAAAGGAATCCTCCACGCCTACTCCAGTAAATTTCTCCCACGTGTACGAATCTGATTTAAAGTTTCAAAGGCAAGATGAATGGTTCAAATTCAAAGTTAGAAAATAAGTGTAATGGCTACATTATGAAAAGTCTAGTTTTTCTTCCATTAACATTTCTTTGTGAATCAAGAAACTGAACAAACGCGAATGATTGAAAAGAAATTATAAACTGTTTCTTGCTAACAAAGAAGAAGTTGTAACCATTTCTTGGAGGATATTTAATGGCTTCTTCACACCATTGTATAGGGAATTGATCTTGTAAACTCAAGAGTATATTGTACTTTGAGAGAACAAAGGAGAACCATTTTTCTTCCATTTCCCCCTTTTCTCAATTTCCTCCATTTCTCCACTATGTATAACTTCTGATTAAGCATCAATACAAGAAGAAGGATTTTGTAGCCTCTTTGATGAGGATATTTTAGAAACTTTGAGTTCACAATATTATCTCGTCTTATTGCCATTTGTAGGGTTGTTTCTTCCCATGAATGCATGTGATGAATTTTCTAACTAGTGTGTGTAGGAATCTGATTTCCTACCTGTAACATTAGTTCTCCTACCTCTTTTCTCACTCCCTTTCCCACTTTTAGACAAATTTCTCTCTTGCAAGTATCTACAAGCTTTGTTGCAGGGTCAGTGGAGTGCCCCTATTGGATCCCGACCGAAAGGCCACCATAGAAATCCACATTTTCTCGCGCATGCATATACGGTAGCTACACTAGTTAAGTAGAGGGACTTAGATTCCCAAATCGTTGGCAAGGAATCCATTAGTTTTTCAATGTGAAAAATTTCCCTGCCAACAATTTTTGGTGCCAAGCGTGGGGCAGATTTAGCAGCATCTGCACCTGAATGTGACCGCAAGGTTAGAAAACAGAAAATTCAAAATTCAAAAAAGAGGAATTTTTTAGGAATTTGAATGGCTATATGAGCCACATGGATTCAAATCAAGGCTATTCCAAGAAACCCTCCTGTTAAAAGACCAAAATTTCTCTTCCACATCCAAGAAGACATTGCTTCAGATTTAAGGGAAGTTATTTGGCACAATAGACAAAGTGCCAATCACTACTTCATTACTATGAGAATTCTAGACCTTGAAGAAAAACGTGTTGTTGAATTGGAGAGGCAAAGACAAATTCTAGCACTGCAAAGAAGAGCATATATTTTCAAGCTGGTAGATAGAAGATACACCTAGCAATAGAGACAAGGAGGAAAAATTGATCACATTTTTTAGGAAATTCAAAGGAGACAAGAGCTACCCAGAATCCAGAGGCCTCCTTCTCAAAAAACCGGTCACATTGGGAACCTAAGTATTGCTAATCCTTTAGATGGTGAATTTATATACATCAACGAGAACCTTGAATATTTCACTAATGTAGAGACTGAAGAAGAAGCTAGAGAAAGAGAAGCAAGAGAAGATGAGGAAATAAGAGCTCAACTCAAAGAAATTGAGAGACTTCAAGCTGAGGTAGATGAAAGAGTAACAACAAAAGCCACAGCCTTAGCAAGGTTGGAAGATAGAAATAGACATAGAATGGGTGATCGTGATCATGAGCATGAACATGATCATGAGGCCCGAAGGCCTAATGTACCATGGGGAGGAAACACTGGTCCACTGGATCTTTCTCAACCACTCCATGAGCTATCGAGAGGCTCGAGACAAAACTTCCCAAAATTCGAGAGGGATGTTTCTCAACTCCCCAAAGAGCATGTAGCACCATTCACCACTTATTGTAGTTTGTTGGGTGTTGAGGATGAAGATGTGTCAGTCTGAATCTTGGTGGAGTCACTTCAAGAGAAAGTTGCCTAATGGTTCTTCATGCTACCCCCAAGGTCCATCACCTGTTGGGAAGATATAAGAAGTGCATTCAAACATAGCTTCAAAAGCTTGAATATTTTTAGGATCTTCTATTCCAATTGATACAAATGAAAAAATAAACATTCGAGTCAATGAGAGACTTCGTAGCAAGATATGATAGAGTGATAAGAAGGATCCTTGAAGATGTGGTGCCTTCTGAAAATAATTTGAAGAGGTTTTTCATTAGTGCTTTGCCATCAGAAGTAGGTTTCTTCCTCAAAAGATCCCAACCAATAACATTGAGGGAAGACAAGGACTATGCAATAGAAATCGATGATGATCTAATCTTTTCTGTAAAGGTGAAAGGCCCCAATGGAAATAAAAAGGGTCATAATTTGAACTTTGTCACCACAAATCCGATGTTCTAAAAATGGTAAATGACTAGGTTACCTTGAAGAAGCAACTATCTTAGATCACAATGTGGAATGATTCAAGGAGACCAAACCCTCCAAATAGGCCAAGGATTGCTCCACCTCCTCGTCAGATTGCTCTTGAAGCACCACTAGTCAATGCCATCTATGACACCAAAGAGCCAAAGGAGGAAGAATAAATTGATGAAATTGAAGAAGAAAATATGGAAGACTATGAAAACTATATTGAGGTCGAAGAAGTTGATATTCACAATGGCCTAATTGAGTACGTTGATGATGAAGATGAGGATGATGAAGAAGCTCTAAGTTTCTCATGTGTTGTTTTCACTTGTGCACAACCTAGGAAAGGTGCTTCATCCTCAATGGTTATGGTAAAGGATAAGAAGAATAAAGAAGATTCTCCTCGGAAGTCACACAAAAAAAATCATCAAATGAGGATCACCATTACCACCTTCTATGGAGTCATCCAAAGAAAAACTAGAGTAATTGGTTGTCAAGGATCATGCTACTATGCCAAGTAAGTCATCTAATTCTTCTCCCAGCTCAAAAGTTGCTAAGAACAATTCTCCTTTAAATGTTGTTCCTACAAAAACATCTAAGGTTCAATCAAAAGCTACACCCAAAAAGGAGAATTCAACACCAAAATTAGTAAAGCCTATACCATTTAAATCTTCCTACATTTCTAGAACCTCTTCCTCGCTCACCATAACCCCATTTGACTTTGTGGAACATGAAAGCAAAACCAAAGTCCAGCTCTCAGAAATAGAATACCTACAAACACACCCTGCCCAGTTTGACAGGTTCATTAATACAATTCATGGTGGTAACCATGTATCCTCGAGTCCTAATTCTAAAGGCTTACTACCCACACCATCCACACCACCTTCCCAAAACATGCTAGCCCTCAGTGCCTCCAAAACCAATAGGGTTGAACCTTTCTACCTGTCACTCCTCATTAAAGGCTTCCAGCTAAATAATTGTATCATAGATTCAGAGCCTCAGACAATGTGATGCCAGTCAAAGTTGCAAATGCTCTAGGCCTCACCTTGACCTAGGTAAATGGCACATGATACTCAATGGAATCCAAAAAAGTTCCATTGGTAGGAAGAATCAAAGATGCACATGTAGCACTAGCTGATTTTCCAGACAAGAAGGTGCTCCTAACCATATTGGTAGTAAACATCCCAACATCCTTTGGTATGTTGTTGAGTAGGAGTTTCTGCAGAGACCTAGGTGGAGAGATAAAAATGGATTGGTCATCTACAACTATCCTAGTAAAAGGCAAGATGAAGAAGTTACTACCAGTAAGAAAGATGAAGCTCACAAAGATTGAAAGTCTAATGATCGAAAGAAAACATTCTCTTTCAATATTATGGGCTAGAAACTGCTTCCTCACATCAGAAAAAATGATAAATTTCCACTTCTCATGGAGGAAGAGGAAGATCAAATTTGGATAATAGAATTTAATGGTATTCATTCCAGAGTAGGCTCGGGAGCTGGTGTAGTATTGTACTCTCCTTCCAATGAGTTGTACCCATTTTCCTATAAGCTGTAATTTGATAATACAAATAACACTACAGAGTATGAAGCACTCCTTTTAGGCATGAGTGCAACAGAGGACATGAGAATCAAGAAACTGAGATGCCGAGGTGATGTAGAGGTTGTAGTAAAATAGGTCTACCAACAATATCAGGTGAAGAATCCAAGACTCGGCATTACAGAAACAGAGTGTGGGACTGCATTGAATCTTTTGATGCATTTTCCATTGAAGCTTTCTAAGCAAATAAAATGAAAAGGCTGATTCTCTTGCAGTTTCAGCTTCCCTAGTGACACCTTATCCTTATTTTGGTAAAGACAAAGTGACCATTGAAATTGTATTCAGGCCTAGTGTACCAGACAATGCAAATCATTGGCAAGTCTTCAATGATGATAACCAAATTCTTTCCTTTTTGGAGCAAAGGGATAATTTAATGATCTCTTCTTTAAGGAGGTGAAAATACACACCAGCAGTCCCCAAAGAAGAGAAAGAAGGAATTGAAGGGATTTATGATGAGGAGTAATCAAATTAAAAGGGAACCAAATTCCCAAAGGCCTAGTCTCTTTATAAAACCTCTTTGACAAACATGATAGATTCATTCAAGAGAAATAAAAACAATCTTCTCAAGGTGCCCACTGATTTTGAAAAAGAAAACATTGGTACCCTAGAGGAGCCAAGGATGATCAATATTGAAAATTTTTCTCACCCGAAGGAAAAAGAAGGTTGATTTCATTACTTAAGAAATAATCATATGTCTTGGCCTACTCTTATGATGAAATCAAATCCTTCCAGCCAAAGGAAATGCATCACTCAATTCCTTTGAAGCAGGGTGTTAAGCCCTTCAGGCAAAAACAAAGGCCATATAACCAAAATATTGTTGATACCATCAAGGAGGAGGTAATGAAGATGCTTAATGCAAGGATCATCTTTCCCATCCACCATTCAACGTGGGTGGCTAACATTGTGCCAGTGTGGAAGAAGAATGGTGAAATAAGGATATGTGTAGATTTTGTAACCTGAACTAGGCATCACTCAAGGACAATTATCCTCTTCCTATCATGGACCATATCCTACAAGTAGTCACTAGATCTGAAATTCTTTCATTACTTGATGGATTCTTAGGATACAATCAAATCAAAGTGGCAGAGGAAGACTGCACCAAGACAACTTTACTGACAACTCTTGGGGCACTTTTGCCTACAACAGAATGCCTTTTGGCCTAATCAATGCAAGAGCTACATTCCAAAGGGAAATGGATTTGGCCTTCAAAGATATGAAGCATTGCATTGTCATATATCTTGATGATCTCACAATATTTTCAAAGAAGAGGGGAGATCATATCTATCACTTGGAACAGGTACTTGTAAGGTGTAGGAAACATGGCATATCACTAAATCCAAAAAAGTGCATTTTTGGAGTCATAGAAGGCAAGTTATTAGGGCACATTGTGAACAAACATGGAGCACACATTGATCTTGAGAGGATTAGATCCATTCAAGCATTAGCCTTGCCCACAAGTAAGAAAGGAGTTCATTCATTATTCGGAAAGGTGAACTTTCTTCATCATTTTGTTCTGAGTTTGTTGAGTTGATGAAGCACATCACTTCCATGATGAAACCACAAGAAAAATTAAAATGGAACAATCAAGGGAAGATATAATTTAAAGAGATCAAGAAATCCATTGCCAAGGCTCTATCTCTTGTATCTCATGATTTTAACAAAGAATTCGTCATGTATTGTTATGCATCAGAACATACACTCTCTACCATTCTCATTCAGAAAAATGATGAAGGCATGAAAGCACCTATTGCTTTCATGAGTTTTCCTTTGAAAAATCATGAGCTAAAATATGGGAAATTAGAGAAGCATGCCTATGCGGTGGTTAAGGTTGTAAAAACTTCGGGTTTTACATCTTAATTCCCATATGGTGGTGATGGTCCCCAACAGTGTACAATCAATTCCATCTTGACACAGAAGGATCCTAGAGCTAAAAGAGGAAATTAAATTGAAAAGACTCAATAATATGACTTGGAGATTTGACCCTCTAATCTGGTAAGGGGAAATGGATTGTGAAAATTGATTCCTAAAGATGAAACACTCAAAATTCAACATGGTAAAGTAAACTATGTTTGCTCAAACTTTTTCAGAGAAGATAACCCACATGTTTTCTTTGTTACCACTACTAATGAGTGGTATGCTAATATTTCCTATTACCTAAATTATAGATAATTCCCTCCCCATCTTGATTACAAGCAAATAAGAACACTCAAGTTGAAGGTAACTAAATTTGTAATCTTGAATCATGCGCTCTATAAAAGAGGCCTAGATGGTTGTTTTTGTTAGGTGTAGATAAAGAGCAACAAGAGAAGTTGCTTAAAGCATACCATGACCAAGCATGTGGTGGGAATTTTTCAGCAATGGTCACTGCACATAAGATCCTCGAAGAAGGTATTATTGGCCCACCATCTTTGTAGACACTCTAGATTGGGTTTCTAAATGCAGAGCATGCCAATAGTTTATTGGAAGACCACGAATCACTGCATTACCACTCAGGCCTATGGTTATTGAAGAACCATTTCAACAATGGGGGCTGGAATTCATTGGTGTTCTAAACCCTCACTCAAGCACGGGGCACACCTATGTACTCACAATAATAGACTACTTCACCAAATGGGTGGAAGCCATTCGGCCAAACATGCCAACACTGAAATAGTATGTAACTTCATCAAGGAGAATATCATAGTCCATTTTGGAGTGCCACAGAAGATTGTAGCAGATAATGCTACCTATTTCTCTTCGAGAGGGTGATCAAATTTTTTCTATAGCTACAAAATCTCCCTAGCTCATTCTTGACTACTATCCACAAGGGAATGGAAAATCTGAATCAAGCAATGAGAACATTGTGACCATTGTCTGAAAGCTTGTAGATGAGAATCAAAGGAATAGGCACAGAAGGTTGTATGACACATTGTGGGTAGATAGGATCACTCCCAAGAAAGCAATAGGTATGTCACCATTCCAACTACTGTATGGAGTCAAAGCTTAAATTCCTCTCACAATCAAGATGGCAGCTCTCAAGATGCTACAGGAAATAGAATATGGTTAGTACAAGAATTCCATTGAAAAGAGGATCCTCTTTCTTAATAAACTAGAAGAAAATAGACTCAAGTGGAAGATCACATTAAGGAGCACCAATTGAAAGTAAAGAATATTTTTGATAAGAAGTCCAAGGTAAGACAATTCAGAGTTAGAGATTTCATCCTGCTATGGGACAAGAGAAGAGAACTAAGAGGAAGTCATGGAAAGTTTGATTCATTATGGCTTGACCCATACTAGATTTGTGAAGCTTGCGGCGAGAATGATTTTCTTCTCTCATATTTGGATGGAATGCACTGGAAATGCCTTGGAGTGGGAAATACTTGAAATTGTATCATCAGTGAAAGTGGGTTGTTCCCCTACCTTGTACCATAGGTGTGTTTCCCTTTTCATTGTGTGGTTTTGTTTCCCCTTCTATTGCATGTCATGTGTTTCCTTCCTTTTGTGTTTGTGTTTCCTTCTTTTGATATTTATTTCTCGAAGTTGTATATGACTCTACAAGGCCCAATGGATAAGACACTGGTCAACAAATTACAAGGTCTAGAGATTGAGATTATGGATTCCCATGTCATGTCTTCACTATGCTCAATCCATGTCATGTCCCCAAGCTAGAGCCAATTGTTGTCACCCTCAAAATTCACCCCTCATTTCTAAGTCAAATTTGAATATTTTGAGCTCACACCCTCCAGAAGTGGTCAATTAAAGTTGGAATTCTGAAAAGAGAGAGAAATTCATGCTTTGAAGTTGTTTAAACTCTCTATTTTGCACATTTTGATAAATTTTCTATTTTCCAGTCTAGAAGCGTGAAAATTTTATTATTTTCCTAATTTGAATGAAATTGTTAATCTTTCTATAGCCATGGATCATCAAACCTTGTATTGTTTTCAATTTCTTGGATTGCGAAAGAAAATTGAAAATCGAGCATGAAATGGTGGATTTTTCTTCTTCTCTGCATTTTTTCCACAATTGGGAATGACGGGTGTTTTCTTCCCCATAAAATTTTGGCTCCATTATCCATGGGTATGTGGACATATCTAATTAGAATTTGGTCGACGGAGAACTTTGAGAATTTGAGCCTCTTTGTAAAAAGGTGAAAAAGTTAAAAAGTGACCCGCAACCCCAATCAGGCTTAAAGGAAAAATTCAAATCTTGAGCCCGCCATTTGAAAGTCAAAGTAGGGAGGCAGACTATCGAGGAGATTTGAGATTTTGATTCTCTTTGTAAAAAGGAGAAAATTTAAAAAGTGACCCACAACCCCGATCAGGCTTAAAGGAAAAAGTCAAATCTCGAGCCCGCCATCAAAAGAGTCAAAGCAGGGAAGCGGGACGTCGGGGAGATTTGAGAATTTGAGCCTCTTTGTAAAAAGGTAAAATTATAAAAGTCACCAGAAAATCCTTTGCTAATCAAGTGAAGCTATGTGTCAGGCTTATATAAAAAGTGGGTGAGCAAGCCAAAATGTTCAAAAATGCCAAATCTCTATAAAGTCACAAAATGCAAAAGGAATCCTCTATGCTCGCTCCAGTAAATTTCTCCCATGTGTAAACCTCTGATTTAAAGTTTCAAAGGCAAGATGAATGGTTCAAATTAAAAGTTAGAAAACAAGTGTAATGGCTTCATTATGAAAAGTCCAGTTTTTTCTCCATTGGCGTTTCTTTGTGAATCAAGAATCTGAACGGACGCGAATGATTGAAAATAAATTGTAAACCGTTTCTTGCTAACAAAGAAGAATTTGTAACCATTTCTTGGATGAGATTTAATGGCTTCTTCACGCCATTGTACAAGGGAATTGATCTTTTAAACTCAATATTATATTGTACTTTGAGAGAACAAAGGAGCTAGCCATTTTTCTTCCATTTCCTCCCCTTTTCTCAATTTCCTCCATTTCTCTAGTATGTAAAAATTTTGATTAAGCTTCAATACAAGAAGGGGATTTCGTAGCCTCTTTGATGAGGAGATTCTAGAAACTTTGAGTTCACAATCTTATCTCATCTTTTTCCATTTGCAGGGTTATTTCTTCCCATGAATGCATGTGATGAATTTTCTAACTAGTGTGTGCAGGAATCTAATTTCCTACCTACAACATTAGTTCTCCTACCTATTTTCTCACTCCCTTCCTAAATTTCAGACAAATTTCTCTCTTGCAAGTATCGTAATCTTTTCCACAGGATCGGTGGAGTGCCCTTGTTAGATCCCACCGAAAGGTCACCATAGAAATCCACATTTTCTTGCGCATGCATATACAGTGTAGTTACATCGGTTAAGTAGAGAGACTTAGATTCCAAAAGTGTTGGCAAGGAATCCACAAGTTTGGCCACCCAAAAAATTTCCTGGCCAACAATATCTCGATACCACAATCCATGTATTAACACAAATATTGAACTTTCATAATGCTAACATGCTCCCCCTAACACCATAATCTCACCTCTTGATCTATTTGACCACCAAAAACACTTAACAAGGAAATAGATAGCATGATTCACTAGAATAGACCATTGTCATGTAATTTGAGACTATGCATAACATAGAATATTCATTGCTTATGACTAGTACCTAAAAATAATAACCCTTAATGCATTTTATTTGTATTACTGGCAAGAAAATGTGTCGCTAGGAAAAATTGGTTACTTTCCATCAATGCTCTAAGACTAGATCCCTCTTCCTAAATGGGGTAGCTCCATTATTGTATGTGAATGATAATAACTTTTTGGTTGGCCAAATAGGCCGAAGATCCAAACAAGCACACTCTACTACACCTGTGGAAAATGCTTGCAATTTTGTGTAAGGGAGGAATTTGCAAGGTAGATAGGATTGTGGAAGTGAGAAAATTAGAGAGAGGGATTAGCACTGCAAGTAGAATACTTTATATTCTCACATACATTAATTAGAGTACATAAACACATAATTAGAAATAATAACTACTTTTCTAACAATATCATGTACAAGATGAAACCATGAACATAAAATTTCACACATTCACTCATCTAGAAAAGTTGAAATTCCTTTCTTTATTGACATATATGCAAAGCTTGTACAATGAAAGAGAAAGAGGAAACCTGTATAAATGGAAAATAGAATAATTATCTATCATTTTACTTATTCTTGGTAGCTATCTCTTGTTGAACTTACAAAATTGAAAAAACCCCTAGAATGAGGAATCCATTATAATATATAGATCTAAAAAAGACTCTTCACCTACCCACCGTGCATCTTTTCACTTTCCTCTTACAACTTGTGACTCGTGATGTTCCTAGAAAATAAATTAAGTTCCCTTTTTATTAATTGATGGAAACTTATTACAATTCAACTATAGTCACATTTAAATGAATAAGACAAAATTAAATAAGATGAAACTGAATAAAACAAAAGTGCAACCTCCTTAATGAAGAAATAGAACATGAAGGAAGAGATGAAGGGGAAAGGAAGAGATGAAGGGGAAGGGAAGACAGGAAGATAACTACTTAGATGAAGATGTTGTTACACCTGTTGATGGAGATAATTTTGGTGATGGAATCTTGGAAATTTCTTCTGGAGAGATCACAATCCCTTTGAATTCTTTACTATAATTTTTCTCCTCGGGTTAAAATTTCTTATCCTAGGGGATGTGTATAAATATCAATGATTTGACCCAATTCTTAGAGATGGAATTGATTTTTCTACATTCAGTGAACCATCATTGATGCTTTTTTTTCCATATTTGATATGACAACCCCTATCTTAGTAAGAGACTCAAGTATATCCTCATTGAATGAGAATGGATTTCTAGATTCCTTCTTGAAAAAAATTCTCAAATGGCTCAGTAGGTAATCCATTGAGATATTTTCATCTATTACCTGGCATTCCAAGCTTTTGTATCTCAATGTTGACATCATCCTTAATTTTAGTAGCTTGTTTCTTATGATAATTTCGTTCGTCAATATTTTGGTTCAACATTTTATAGTGAGAGACAAGTGTTATTTCCCAAATTTTATAAAATTTCTTGGATGCGGAGTTGAATATCTTCCTCCCTAAAAGTAGGATAGAATTGGCATTTCCTATCTATATCACTAGTGGATATACTTAATCCTAATGTTCTATTTCTTTCTCAATATCCTCTCTAGTCATTATCACTTTGGTGGAAGTTGCACTCATGTAATCAAATAGTGAAATGATCTTAGGAAGTAATACATTTCCCTTTTCCAAGATCTTACCCACCCATTGATCATTCACTCTGCCTTGTATCATCAAACCTTGAGTTTTTCTAATGGACTCGCTTAAAGATACTTATGGGAGTAAATTCCTCAATTTGGAGAGATGCAACTCCATTTGTATCCTTGAATGTTTACAGGTATGAGGTGAGATTTATGACATGATCTTCCAACTAATCAATATTTTCCTTATACTCTTGACTCCTTGCGAGAAGGTGTGTGGAATATTTCTTGAAAAAATGAGCATCTTCTTTGTGTGTGTCTATTCTAAGAGGAATGATGTTAATATCATTAAAATATGGGGCTATATCACTAATGGGATTGATGACCTTAGGATTGACTACCCTCTATGTATTGATTCCCTAAAGTACGATGAAAAAGTGAGAGGTAACTGAAATTTCACCATAATAGATATGGCCTTGAAATTTGATATCACCACATATTGACTGTACATGTTTCAATTCCAATCATATCATGTACCCATAAAAATATATCAGTATCTTCAGGCTTAGTGTTGGTAATGAGGGAAATTTCTTGCTCGAGTGAGAAGGTGTTGCTTGATCCAGTTGACTAGGCATAACTATGGAAGAAGAAATGCTTTGAAATATTTTAAGAGCCAGTGACTAAGGTATATCAATCTCAAATTATTATAATCCATATATATTCTCTTGAACTACCTTATCCTTCTTATGTGTCCTCTTGTAATGAGTTAGTTTACGAGTCATTTGACTTCCTCCTAGTGAGCCTTTCATAGTGATTAGAACTTGTAGATTTCTTAGCTTCCCCTAAAGTTGAGACGAGAGATGCTTGTTTCTTGAGATATTGGAGACCTCATAACTCAATAAATTCTTCCCACTTCTTCTTAAACTACTCCTTGGATATTTTAATCACTACCTCTATTCTTTTGTTGATGTCCCCTAATTCTCGAATGCTCCAAGAAACTTGGGGGAGAGGTGAATCTTTCAATGCTTCGTACTCAAGGTCATATAGTTTTGTTCCATCATCATCGATCCCTTTCTTGAACCATTCATTGAAAAAATTTCACATTTGATCAATATTCATATGCATATTATCCCTTTCCCTAACTTTGAGATCATTAAAAAAATTCACCCAATAGTCATCTATTTATAAAACATGGTACAAACTAGGAACATGAAACATATATGGAGTTCTCCTGATGTCAAAATTATCCCTATAAGTATAGGAAAAGAGAATAACTTGTGAGAAAGAGGATTCCAAATTAGATACATCCACAGATGTCTTGGATGAAAAATTCCCTTAATGAGATAGGAAAAGAGACAATTTTATTTTCTTGCTCCTAATCTTTCCAAGGATGTAAGAAAGTTATCTGCAAAGCTCAATGATGATGATCCTTTCAATGAGGCATCTTAGAAGTTTTCATGGAGTGAGGTCAAATCTATATACCCTGATATATGATAAGGTGGATAATTGTGTGAAGAATGACCCATAATTTTGAATCAAGGTGGCATCTTACAAGGACAATTTTATTTTGGGATTCCCTTTGGGAATTCTTACAACAAACATGTTGATTGCATCATTCAACCGTGAAAAATGGCGGTTAATTTCTTTCAATGTCATATGTGGGTATCTCTCATAGGAAAGAGCCTTCTAGGAGATGTCATGAGTAAGAGTGATACCTCTTAATGATCTAGTATCCACGAGAGTGTATACTAGATATAATTTCATAGAAAAATTTCTAGTAATTGATAGTAGAAGCAACTGGAAGTGAATGATGTTGCTGATGATTTGACACCGGTAAATAATTTTTATACCTTAAATGATCTATTATCCTCACCCATCACCCTTCTCGGGAGGATGATAACATCTAAAAATCCTTCATGGAACTTATGTCTTGACCAATCCTTTGGAACACGAGAAGTCTTTCATACCTATTTCCAAAAGGATCTAAATGTAAGTCCCTACAAATATGAAATTTTCTTTGAAAATTCAATTGATGTATATTCTTTTAGGATGATTACCATGTCACTCTAGGTTGGGATATGTATACATTGTGATATACATTTGGAGGTTAGAACCACCAGGATTGAATTGTCATTCGCCCTTATAATCCTCATGCCAGGTCATAGTCTGAGAAAAAACCATCACCAAGTATATGATTTGGGTGGATACGAGATGGTAACCTATTAGATACAAACCACTTGTGAATATATTGTGCACTATAGGTTCTCTGGGTTCCCTAAGCATGTAGTTGTTCTAGTCCTCTAAAGTCCATGTGAGAGATTTCGTTATCCCTCACATCTGGATACTTTGATAAAGGGTTGAATTGGGCTCTAAATCCATTAAATTTTAACTTCATTATAGGAAAAATATGTTGGATGAGAAAAAATGAGAAAGATAGAAAATTTCTACACCTAAAACTAACACTTTCTATTTTTAGAAAGTATGAGCGAAGGATGTTTTTTTCGATTTATTACTTTTTCACTAGCCTTGAGCTCCTAACATACTATTGTTATCACAAAAAAGTAGCACCCTAATATTTTATTATTATTGATCTCTACTTTTTCCTAACATGGAATGATCTCAGAAGTGTGGGACATGCAAATTGAGATCAACCTCAAGAGAATGTTGGTTCCTCTACCTATTCCCAATGCTTAATTAGATTATGGTTAGGAATGAAAGTACCTAATCCTATTATAAAAATACAATGGACTAGGGAGAGTGGAAAATATTTGAAAATTAAAATCCTAAGCTATTAGAGGTGATACCACCAATAAGAGGGTGAAGACACTCTAATGAGGGAAAATGGAGAAGGAAAGTGAGTAAGGGAGAGGTCAAACATGAGTGAAATAGATCCAAAACAAAATTTTACCTTCAATTATCCATGAGACACAAAAAAATGAACCTACAAAGGACAAATACATGTAGAAAATATAACATCAATAATGGAGAGGCAAGAAAATGCAACAAAACATAAGTCATGGTTAAGAAACAACACAAAACAAATATTTTATTGATTTCAAAGTATGCATCAGACCATTACATGTGAAGAAGAAGACACAATAAAACATTTCTAAGATCAAATGGAGGTCTAAAATGAAATTTTATTAGGAATAATTTTAATAGAGTTCCTTTTACATTGTAAAACATACCCCCTTTCAAATGAGATATTTTTACATTATATAGTAGAATGGGAAATATAGATGAGGAAAACAGATGGAAATCTGGATTTACCCCTCTACAACCACAAAACATATGTATTCAATGTCTAAAAATAATCATGGACACCTTGCCAAATTCAATCCCCTTGGTACTTTTCTTGTATGAGAAGGAATGGGCGCCATACATCATCAAATTTGGTGGTTGAGCAATCTAAAACTGTACTTTTTAAGTGGTGACTTTATATCCTCTGTTTAACCAACCTAAAATAATAAAATTTAAGAATAGTTTCCATGGTGTAGTACATGATGAGACATTTCTAAAAAATTTAATTTTTTGAAAATCATAGTTATAGGGTGAAAGTTATGGTCATTTAAAGTTCAGGGTGCAATACTTCAATATATGCGAGTGGTTAAGCTATTAAATCAAGCCTCTATGAGGTCTGGGACCTTATAAAAATCCTCAAATACTTAACACAAAGACCATTGGGTTTCAGCAGTGAAATACATGTAGCAAATAAAATGCATTTAGGTCACCATGTTCCAATGCAAGAGAAACTTGAATCCCAAAATGAAGGAGATTATCGAAAGTTTGAACTTGATTTACAACCTTAAACCTCCAACTTACTCTTGATGAAATTCAACACTTATTTTGTAACCTTCAACATCTGAAGTGGTATCGGTGGAAGTTTTCCCTTGTAATACACGTTGAGAAACCTAAAATAAAAAGGGTAGAACTTGGGACTTATAAAGAAATCTATGACTCGAAATGCTCTTGAGAAAGTTGACTCCCCTTTTGCAACTTGATTTGGTTTCAAGTTTAGGGATCAAATTGCAATTTACATGTACATTTAGATTAAGAACTTGAAACCTGAAATGTACTATTTTATTTGTATTTCGGGAATCAAATTTTGATTTGCAATTTACATGTAAACTGTAAATCGGAACCCGAAACCCAAAATGCACCTAGAGGATCAGGTTTTGGGAATCGGGTTTCATGTTGCAATTTTCATCAAAATTGTAATTTGAAACTTGGAACCCATAATACACTAAATCCTTGATATTTTGGGTTTCAAGTTTTGAAAAAAAATTACATGTAAATTGTAAATTGTTTCCCGAAACCCAAAATTCAAAATATAAGGAAAATGTTTTTGATACTTACGCAATTTTCTATATTTCACAAAATCTTTTTTTTTGAGGAAAGGAAAAAGGAAAATGGAGCATGTGGAGATGCATGAATATCCCTAAAATATGACAGACTTTAAAATGAATTCCTTATATTTGAATCAACTACAAGCTTTTCTCGAGTCCGAGAAATGAAGATGCGGGTTGGAAAAATAGCCTGAGGGGTTAGTTTAGACAAAATTTTGGCAAATCAACAGAGTCATCTACCTACTAGATGGAAGTCAATAGCCTTTAACAACCCATTGGGAATGGATTCATCCTAGATATCTGAAACGATTTGTCACTTGAAGGATTTATCCTTAAAGTTAACTAAACACTACTTGAACTCGGTTGTGTGCGTTGGTACTCACAATCATGAAGATATTATGATTTTAAATTTTATGAGGGTGGAAAATATCTTGAATTGATTCTCCACCATCATTTTCTCTAATAACCCTTCCTTTTGACTTTTATCCCTTTGAAACATATATCCTTTGGAGTCATACATGAAACATTGTAACAACCATGCCAATGATCCAAAAACAATAAAAAAATGTGCAACATACTTAGGGAAATTGAATTTATACTACCAAAAAGACAATGTGTTGAAAGTACTTGGAGAAATTTTAAAACTAAACTACTATGTACAAGGGATGATCGTTCCCTTAATAATAATGCTTGAGATAGATCTCATTAAATGGGATATACAACTCCTCTCGATCCGATTTTGATATTTGGAAAGCATTGTTTGAATTGTAGCTTTAAATGATGTATGGGCCACTCCACATTCTATCAAAATTTGAGTACATACCTAGTTTAGCTCAGTCTACATCCCACTTTAGGACTATATCCCCTTCTTGGAAACTCTTGGTAATTTCTCTTTTGTCAAAAACAATTCTTAATATAAACTTGATTTGTTTCCATTATTTTCATTGCCCAAATTTTCAATTATTCTAGCTCCATGAACTCTGCATAACTGACTTACATGGCTTTAAACAAAAACATTTCTAGCTTCTTAATGATATCCAAGGCTAGTAATTTAATAGATATTGAAACCTTGCTTCTTTATTGTAAACTAGTTTGTAAGGGGAGCTACCAGGTTGATATTTTAGTAGTGATTCTATCAACCCATAAAGTTGATTTTAAATTCGTATGCCAAGTACTATGATTTTTATCCAAAGTAATTCTTACAATCCTCACAATATTATTGTTTGTGGACTTAGTCCGACCATCACCTTGGGGGTAATAGTTTTAAGAGGTGCTAAGATACATACCATTTTTATATCCCTATCAAATAACTTTGATCTAATGAAATATAGAGAATTATCGAAATAATTGCGAGAAGGAATACCAAATCTAGTAACAATACCTTTATAGAAGTCCATAACGGTAGCCTCAATTTATTCCCTTAGTGCAACTACCTCTCGTCCATTTGGTTAAGTAGTTAGTGGTTGTTAGGATCCATTTGTGACCCCATTTTGAATGTGAATTGATCACTCCAATGAAATCCAACCCCCATTACATGAATGACTCCTTTACAGAGATGGGGTGGAGTGGAAGAGTTGATGGTATTTATTTATGTATAAAGAAGGCACATTTCTTACATTTCTTAATCCATGCATAGCAATCATTGAAATTATTAGGCAAGTAGTAATTAGATTTCATGAACTTGAGAGTTTTTACCCTTAGAGAAAAGTGCCCTATTACTTCTCTGTTGGGAAACTCATGCAACACTTTCTCTATCTGATTTGTTTCAATGCATCTCAAGCAAATAACATTCACATCTTTCCTAAATACTATGCCATAAATAATCATGTAAGGAATCGATCTGAAGTCTAAATACCTCCTTTTTTATTTTCTCAATCCTTACAGGCATTTTTCAATTTGGAGAATATTTACTATATCACGAGTCTAATCGGGGTAGGTAAAGCATCAGTTGATTGTTCTTAGTGAAGTTAAAACACTAAAACACCCTCATGTTCAATTTGTTTTTCTAAATCCAATTTTTCACACATTCCTTTACATTAAACTAGATTATTTATCGTATATCCACATCATATTCCATCACTTTGGTTATCCAACCAGCTCTTTTCTCATTTAAATCCTTACTTAGAAGAAAATATTTAATGCCAACATGGGAGACCATTAGGTGGATCTTGTTGTTAGATACCAAATATATGATATTTTTCAATCTTCTTATAAGAACAAGGGCATGTTTTTCAATAAATTAGTATTTCACCTCATAATCCTAAAAAAATTGGCTAAAAATGCAATTGGTTGTTTCAAGCCTTCCTCATTAAGTTGCACTTTGGTATGGAAGATATTGTTTCAATGCCACAAAAAGCATATAATGTGAAATATTTTGTAAAATTAGGATTAATGATATTGGGAGCCTATGTTATTAATTTCTTTATGGATTCAAATATTGTTTTCCCTCATCGGTCCATTTGACATCCATGATCTTCTTTAGCATCAATGTTAGTGGTTTTACTAGGCTAGAAAAATTTGGGGTGAATCGTGCAGAAAAAGTTGATCCTTCCTAAGAATATTTGAAATTATTTCTTGTCACTAGGAAATGACAATACATGGATAACATTACCTCTTTTTGGATCAATAGGTAATCCTTCCTTAAAGACAATATAACCAAGGAGCTTACCTTCATGAGCTAGGAAGATACATTTCTTTGGATTGAGAGAGACTTCAAACTACCTACACCTCTCAAATACTTTCCTAAGATGAAAAAATGATCATTCACATCTTTATAAAATATTGTGATATTGTCTAGGTATGCAAGAACAATGTTATTACTCCTCATATCGTTAAATTCCATATCCATGGCTTTTTTAAATGTTGCCCCTATATTATAAAAACCAAAAGGAATTTTCCTGTAGGCATAGGTTCCCCATTTCATGGTAAAAGTTGTCTTGAAATGATCTTCATCCTTTACCATGACCTGATCGTAGCCGGAGTAACCATCTAGAAGGGAAAACCTTTTTGACCTGACCACCATCTCTAATATTTATTCCATTTAAGGTAATATGTAATGACCCTTCAGGGATGCTTTGTTTAAATCTTAAAAATTGACACACAATATTATTTCTCTGTTCCTTTTTTGCTTTGGAACCAAATTAGTAACCCAAGATGAATACTTGATAGTAAAATTGATGTTTTCTTCAATTAACTTGTTCAATTCCTTCTTCATCAGGGGCTTAATATGTGGATTGACAAGTCTCTGTTTTTGTCTGATAGGCTTAGTAGTTAAATCTAACTCAATAGTGTGTTGAGATAAACTAGGATCAAAACATCTAAGGTCTTCATAGCTCCATGCAAAAATATCAACAAATTCTTGGAAAATTTCTATAAAATTATATTTTTCTTGTAGAGTGCTTACCTTGCCAATATGGAGTGATTTTCCTTCGCCAACCGAGATGGATTCCGAGTCTTCACCCTTGAATTTCATATTTCCATTTTATTTTCTAAATTGGTCATTGGGGTTGAAAATAGATTCCAAGGTCACTAGGCCCTTGGGTAGCTTATTTAATTTGAGTTGAACCACTTGGTCTCCATATTTCTTCTCTAACTTATCTTGATTTCTTGAAGAAAAATCAGCCTCCTCTCAAATAAAATTGACAATTTATCGATCATTTTCAAACAATTGGTGTCATTTTCTGGTATAATAGGGATAACTACTACTCGATATATGGTTACACTTTCTCTCTCTTAAAATTATACAAAAAGTTAAACTTTTATCCAATTGCAGCTAGTTTGTCAACAAGTTCATTATTTTTCCTTGGAATTTAGAATGGATGTGAAAATATCAAAAATCTTCTAAAAGATCCCATACTCTATGCTTTTAATATTTAATTAGGTCATTCTTGGTTACATTTTATCCTTTAACATGGTTTACAATTAGTTCACTATCTCCAAAGGTATGTAATTTCTTGATGTTCTTATTTATTACCCACTACAAGCAATGGATGAGGGATTCATACTACTTTGTGTTATTAGAGTAGTTGAATTTAAATCTAAAAGAGGAAAAATATTTCATACCCAAAAGAGATATAAAGACTACACCTCCTCTTGATTCATGTTTTCTTCTTGATCCATCAAAGAATATTTTCCAAATACCATCTTCCTCTTGATCATTTGGTTTAACAATATTAGTTAAAGGTTAATTATCCTCATGTAGGTAATAGATATTGAGGCCAAATTCTTCAATATTTTTATATGGGTCAATACCATGGCATTCATTTCCCCACTCAATAAGTAGTAAATCAAGAATTCCCTCAATCGGAGTATTTTTATCTTGGGCATTTAAACAATCCTCTTGATCAAAGATGGTACAATTGGAATTTATGGAGCTTGGAACATAAGGATCTATATGATATGTAGAAATTGGTTCAAACTTGATAGTAGCCTTAGTGCCATAGCTAGTTCCAAAGGACATGTGAGACCAGTCAGCTAATAGATATCCTCCGATCTTGCCATTGAATTTTCTGGACAGAGATAGAGTGAAGAGAAGAGGTAGATAAATTTTGAAGATATCTTGGGGAATAGAAAATTTGGGGCATGCACGAAATGTGAGGTTTAAACATTTGATAACTCCAATAGTTCCCACTATTGTTCCATCTAACTATACCACACCCTTAGAAATAGATTTATACTTGAGGCCTAGATGGTCCGTAATCTGATTGGGAATAACATAATTGATTACTCCAAAATCATTCATACAATTGTGCACCAAATGATTTATGATGACTAGAGATACATAAAAGGATTGATGTTTCAGATTTTTTTTAGATGATCTTCCTTCGCTATATGGAATTAGTAAGAATAAATTTTTCTTGTCCCTTGGGTGGCTTATGTGGAATATAAAGGCTGGCCACAAGTGCTTGCAAGAGATCTTTTTGTCTGGGATAGCTAATGATTCCGACATAGATATCCTCACATTTTTTTCTTCATTTATTCAAGGATATTAAAGGGAATAGAATTGCCCTTGTGTTGTACCTTACTCACAACAACCTTATATTTTACTCGAGCTAATCTGGAAGGCACTCTAGGCTGATTTTGTACATTTGAAGCTACATTTGAATTACCACCTGCTTAAAGTGTCGAGAGAATATTGGGAAGGACCTACATTTTTGAGTGTCCCTCTTCTATATACCTCTTCTTAGAAATAGTATTTACATCCACACCTTGATTAAAGGTCGAATCATTTGATTTATTCCACAAAAGTCTATTTTCCATTTTATAAGTGAAGTATCACTTGGTGGTGTCTCTTAAGTGACTATTTGCTGTTGATTTTCCTCTGTAGGTGTATTTTGAGGAACAAATGAACTTTACACCATCAAATCTTAGTTCAGAAAGACTTTGGGAAAATTTTATTGGTTGTGTGGAATATGACAAGGGAAACACCACTCATAATATTACACAAGTTTATTATAAACAAAAACTAGTACATAAGATGAACTAGCCACATTTGGGTTATATGGTTGAAATGGTCTTACGGGAGAAAACTGATTCTAATTTGTAGGAGCATCTTAGAATGGAGGATTTATTTTTTGAAATGGGGGCTTGTTGGGTTGGTATGGGGGATGATAAGGTTTAAAAATTTGACCTTTTTTCCTCTTTATTGATACCAAGTCATTCCTAAAATTTTGTAATTTTTCATCACTTCTTACACTCGGTGGAAGAGCTTGAGGAAGTAGATGCTTGACTAGATAGTCAATATTTGGCTTCTCAAAGATGGAATAGGAGATAATTTATGAGTATGATGAGAATCAAGTGTCTCAATATCTAGGAATATAAGAATTAGAGCTTTAAGAGCAAGTTTCCTAGCTTTGAATAAGGCTATTTTCAGCCATAATATTAATGTCATATGTATTTGGTAATGTTCAACCCCCATAGTATAAATCATGACTTAAATATCACGATTTAAAACATTCAAATAATAGAGAAATGCATATTTGGTTGTAGTTCTTACTACTTGAGGAATTTGGTTCCAAATCCTCTGAAATGTGATGTTAAAATAAGGCACTACTCATTAGGGGACCTCTTTGTTGTTGTCAGTTGTTCCACCAATGATAAATGATCTAACTTATCTTCAAAATGGTTACAGAGGGTTATGCCAAGTTCATCAAAATTATGGATTGAAGTTGGCCTCAAAATCATGTACCATTGAAGATATTTCCCTTTGAATGATGAGACCAAGAGTCTAATTGTTACATCATCTTGATAATAAAATGGACTGAACAAACATTAACAACATCTTGGATATGGTTAGTTGGGGTAGTATGATTTTAACTAGTGAATAAGGGAATGATTTTAAGGGTAGAGATTGACATATCATGTTGTGTATTGAGGGCTAAATGACTACCACAATTGAAGCTGAGAAAAGGAAAATTCATTTGAAGATCCATGAATGGAATGGGTCTTAAAACTCTAGAAGATAAGAAAAAGGACCTATCAAGAGGAGGAGCAAAAAGGAATTCTTTTAGTGGTGATGGGGATCTCTAAACTAATCTTCCTCTTCCTTTTCTCCTTGGTGACGACTGTAAGTAGTCAAATGGCTCTCTAGATGTTACCATTTTTCTTTCTTATATTCATCTCATGAAAGCGAGGCACTAAACTACGAAAATAGTGGATCTGATTATTGGATTCTATTGGTTGGATATTTTGTCAATCCAAAATATGAGGTTCAACCACAGTATATAGGATTAAATCCCTCCTCAAAGACAGGTGAGGCTACCTGCTTATTACTAATCTAAAACACAAAGCAAAAACAATATATACAGTATTCACACTAATCTAACCATTGGGGTTGGGATAAAATCCTGAAATCCACATCCACACGATTCAAAGGTATTGCTTTCGTAAATGAACTGGGTTGGAAACTATTACAATGAAAGAAGAAAAATGGAAAGGAAATGAGAGAAACATATTTTATTTATAGTAAACACAGAGCACGAAATAATCATACGGGCTTTAGATCATAAATATAATGTCTGAAATGATTAGAAACACTAAGATGCTACGCAAAGAATAGCTTAAGATCATGAACGTAAGAACAATGTCTTAAGAAAGATATATCCCACAACACAAAGTTTGCAAAATAATATCAACTCCTATTCTTCAAAATGATTAAAAGAAAACACAAAGTTTTTCTTCTTTCCAATAGCTCCGAATATTCCAAAAATCTCGACCCTTTGGAATGCATAAGCATCCCTTATTTATAATAAAAGGAAACGAGAGAAAATAGGATAAATCCTAGAAAATAGTGTTCTTTAAAAAGAGTTCTATTTTGCTTGACTCTCGCGTAGGAGACCAAGTCAAAATTTGCTTCCTATGTGACGAAACAGAAATGAAAAAGACATGTCAATTTCAAGATTGAAATGACATGAAACATTGGGACTTAATCTGAATCGTCATCTTTCGCTCCTTCATCTTTCTCTTCCTCTAGCTGAGACTGTTTGTTCTGAAATTCTTGGAACTTTCGAATTATGCCTTGCATTTCATTTTCATCAGTGCGAGTGGAATGATCATTATAAATTTCACAGGTTTCATGGGTATCACTGGCATTGCCGGGAAGATTTTTCAATCTTTTACTGAGCTTTCTCAAGGCCTCCAAAGAATGTTCAATTCTTACAAACCGATCAATGATCTCAATACCAAATCCATGCGTTGGTTCATGCTGAACAGACTCTTGGACTTGTTTGAAAAGATCATCTGCTGATAGGATACCTGAGTTTCCAACTGACACCTTTGGACAAATCTTCAGCAACTCTTCTTCCAGATCACTTTTTCCATCAATCAATTTATCCCTTGATTCTCTCAACTTACCGCAGGCTTCATTGAGAATCTTTACTCTGAACCTGATGGCTTTGGTCAGCTGGAAATGCTTATCCGTATGTGGGATGATGCCTTCTTCTACCAAGAGATGTGATGGTATTTGCTTTAATACCTGGAGAGCTTCAAAATTCAAATCAAGATGTCCAATTTCTTGAGAGAAATCATCGTCCATCTTCTCTCCATCCTTCTGAATGTCCCCCAAAGATTGATGAACTTTCACAACATCTTGAATCACTTCCTTCCCCTGTTGGAGCAGCCTTTGGATCCATTCATCGACCACCCTTCCTTTTTTAGCAATCTTCTCAATTGTAGGCACTGATGAGAAATCGAATCCGACAGGGACAGAAGAAGATGGTATGGATTCAAGGGGTTTTGAGAGTTTAAGCAAAACCTCAGTCAACTGCTCCACTTTTCCTTTAAGCTCATCTCTGTTGTCTTTTGTTTCTTTCAACTTCTGGCACAACACGTTTGTGGCATCCCATGCATCTTGTTGCACCCCTTCTGCTGTCACTCTTCCTAGAGCCACCCTGGTTATCTGATAATCAGAGGCTGTTATGTCCTCTTTAGTTTTGTCAGTCGCGGGAGTGGCGATCTCTGTGAACTTATCCCCTGAAGCGTCCACCAAAACCCTTGAAACTATTTTAGGTTTCTTGGCTGATTTAGCAGTAGAAGCCTTGAGTGAGCTGAAATCAAAGGCTGGTATGGGTACAATCACCTTCCTCTTCCTCAGAGTTTGCTCGAGTAGCCATTGCGGCTTATCGAGGAATTTGCCCATTGTTGTAGAAGTTGGTATAATACTCTCAAGGGAGAATATTCTACTAGTGGAGGGGAATAGTTACCAATGTGGTAGTAGATCCGATAAAAAGAGACACAGGAGGGGGCGTGTTGGTGATCACTTGGGTCCCAGCAGAGAGGGGTGAGAGTCCAAAGAAAATATTGGCCATGATTAAAGAAGTTGATGGAGAATGAGGAGGTAGAAGTGGTTGTGAGGGGGGAGGCGCAGATTCAGACTCCAAAGCCTGGGATGCAAGAGATAAGGTCTCTTCGGTTGGACAATCAACAAATGATGAAACCAGAGAGGTGGCTTCCTCTTCTTCCAAAGTAATTTCTCCTATTTTTGGTGGTGGTGGTGATTCGGCACATCCACCATTACCAACTAGACAAATAATTGAAGAGATTTCTCTTTCTTTCCTCTTTTGACAAACTTGACCTTTATAGTCCCCTTAGAAGATTTTTTTCCTTTTCCTTTTTGGAGGGCCCCCCTCTCGAAGCATCCAAATTTGAAAACTTATCATCTTTAAAACTCATTCCCCAAGAGGAGAGCCATGCTTTGGTGGGTGCAAGAATCAGAGCCGACCTATCTGTAATGGATGCTTTTTCACTGATTGACCAATCAATAGGTGGGAAAACATATTGATCTTCATTTAGTCCATCATAGGAAGGATCCAGAACACTTTCATTGTCACTAGTACCTTTTGGTAAGTTAAAAAGCTCAAGTGTTTGAATCTCAGCAAGTGTCAATCTGCTATGATCCTTTCTACGAACAACAACCTCATCACGTAGATCAATCCAGATGTCTTCTATGCTTGGTCTGTGCAGGTGCAGAGTTCCATATGCCCTGAGGACTCCTCGAATGTCAAACCCGTCTCGGGGCTTCATATGCTTCTTTAACTTGTCCTGAAGCTCATGGACAACATTTTTAGCTTTCACCACTATCGAACAAGTGTATCTTCCAATAGAAATTGGGAAAGATACAACAGCCTTATGTTTACTTTGTTGGAACTTGTGGAAATCCAACAATTGCCTAACCAATTCCATCAAGATCAGTTTATCCCCTGGATATCGGGGCAGATGGAAAGGATCCCCTGAGTACATGACTACCCGAAGATATGTGAACTTCTTGAATTGTAAGAAGACACAACCCCATTTGGAAACTTCAGCCCAGGCCTCATCTGAGACTCTTGTCTTCCTCAATTCAGGGTTTAACCTGTAGATGTTTTCATAAAAGAAGGCGTCATTTACCCTTCTGAATTGGTCTTGAGACCCTTTTCTTGTCAGTTGAGGGAAGTACTGATAAACCTGGTTCACCGTCCTGTTTCCCTTGATATCCAACCCGGGATAGTTCCTCATCCCGGCCGCTGCATAGGTGACATATGAGGACATATAAAACTTCCCTGTGGACAAGACTGTTGTCATTTGGGAATCTATCTCATTACTAATGAGAGTGCCCCAATCAATCCCTTGTTGATTCTTCTTGATGGTGATCATGAATTGATACATCCACCCTTGGAAAACATTTGATTCGGGTAAACCAAAAACCCGACTCAACAGAGTGATGATGTCATTGATTTCCTGAATGAAATCACTCCGGGGATAAGTCTTGGGAATCTGGAGACAGCCGGTTTGGCTTTGATCAGGAACTTCTTATTTACATGCTTGATACAATCTTCCTGATCATTATCCCAAGATTTCTGAGCTGACTTGATATCTAACTCTCCATATTCTTCAAAATTGGGCAGTTTGAGGAGGTCATCAAAGTAACCTCCATCTAACTTGATCACAACTTCTCCCACCTGATTTCTCACAGAACGGGAAGCAGAGTCATAACTGGAAGCATAGGCTAAGATGAATTCAGGGCACTGAGTAGACATGGGAAAACCCACTGCAAGAGGTAAACCACTATCGGCTATCGATTTCATCCATGGAGTTTGGGAGGAACTCCTTACCCTACTCCAGAAATCCTCAATATCTATATTTCTGAGCTCTGTATCTCGGATGTCATAATTGCAATCGATATATGATGGAGACTCCACCTTTCTGAACTTGTATTTCATCCTTCCTGACTTCTCAGTCTTTTCTTGCGATGGACCAGGGTCCGACATGAAGGATTTCGAAGGAAGAGAGTTTGAAGATCGGAGATGTTTCACATCTTTGTTAAAACCCCAACCTACTGGAGATGCCGGAAGGATGGAAGAGTCGACACACTAAGGAGGATGTCGGGGACTTGAGAAAACCTGGCACACTGAGGAGGATGTCGAGGAGTCAGAAAACCCGATGTGCTGAGGATGTCAGAGATTTGAGAAAACCCGACACACTGAGGATGTCAGAAACTTGAGAAAGCGACACTTTGAAGATGTTGGAAACTTGAGAAATCGACACGCCAAATCTTCTGATATACTGCGGGTTTTTGATACTGCACAACACCCTTCAAAACCCGAGAAGAGGGAACAGGGTTTTTGTTGAATTTAAAACATGCAAGTTCTTTCTTTACCATTCATATACCAAACATATTTTAATTACAACAAAATTCTAGGAAATAACACAAAGTGATAATTCCAAAGAGATAAACCCTAAAACATAAACCGGTTTAAGAAAACAACCCCAAAAGGAAAAAGATAAAAACCCCACAAACCTGGTAAGAAAATGGGAAGAATTCCATACATAATCAATCCATAAAAACCATGAACAAAGAATGAAGAGAGAGATACCTTCAACCAAGGCAAGGAAAGATCGAAAATGGGCAATTCAATCGGGCACAGGCGAGTTTCGGGTTTCGAGGTTGGAGAAGCATGCACAAAAATCCACGAGGTAAAAATATGTCTAGTAAAAATGACGTGGAAATCCGCATATATATAAGAAAATTTACAATTAATACACTTAGGTGGCACGTGCCAACTCACCCGACAACTCGGCATTAATGCCATGTCAGCATGCTCGGGAGGTCCGAAAACCCGACACAAAGGTGTTTAGAGAAATTCAGGTTTCGGGTTGTGGAAAACAATTGACATGAAGCATGATGCTTAGATGCTTCAAAGTTCCGAAAACCCGACATGAAGGACTTAGGCAATTCGGGTTTCGGGTTGCGGGAAACAATCGACATGAAGCATGATGCTTAGACGAAGACATGCTCCGATGTTTGGAAGTTCCGCAAACCCGACTCGCCTTAGTTGATGCGGGTTTTGGGTTTCGGGGAACACCAGACATGAAACATCTAAAACACATGTTGTCCTGTCGGTGAAACCGAAAACCCGATTTTCTCTCATAAAGGCAATTTTGCAAAACCAGCTTAAAAATTTCGTAGGGTTATCTGATAGTTTTGGCGTAAACTCAAAACTGAGATAATAGCTGGCTCCAGTTGGGGACTTTCTTTGTGATACCAAAGGAAGAGAACTCAGAATCTCTGGCTTTATCCATTGGGCTACGGAGTCAGAAAAGAAGAAAACTGAAACAAAACAAAACGAAGAAAGAAAGAAGACCAAAAGCAAACACACAACAAAAAGTAAAGTATGTACAATGCAAGAGAACATCTTGCATTAGTGATGGAACAAATTTAGATGTTGTCTGCTGAAAGGCAAAGGGAGTAACCCTCTATCCAGATATGATAGAAGGAAACTATTTTCACCACTCAGCTCATGGATCTTGAAAGGTCCTTTCCATAAAGAATCTAACTTCCCGTGCATTCCTTTCTACTCCCTCCTCTTATCCGAAAGCAACACCAGGTCTCTAATCTAGAAATTACACTGCTTTGATTTCTTGTCAAAAAATTTCTTCACTCTACTCTGATGATCTGTGATGCGATCAACCACCTTGCTTCATTCCTCTTCTAGCCTGGCTAGGTACATAACCCTTTTCTCAACAAAATTTTGAAAAGTTGCATCTTCGACTGCTTTTGCCAACTGTAAGGCTGGCAATTCTACTGAGATAGGAATCTCAGCATCGATCCTGTACAGTACTTGGAAAGGGGACATTCCTATAGCTTGCTTTGGGGTAATCCGATCAGCCCACAACGCGTCATACAATGCTTTGTGCCATGTCCTCTAGTTTTCATCTACTAGTTTTCTAATTATGGTAACCAGGTTCTTGTTGCTGGACTCAGCTTGCCCATTGCCTTGGGGATAATAATCAAATGAGTGAGCCAAAGTGATGCCGAATCCATAGCAAAATTCTGTCATCTCATGTGATGAGAAATTAGAGGCATTATCAGCTACAATCTTGTGAGGCACACCGAATCTGACAATTATATTTTCTTTAAGGAACTTGCAAACAGCTTCAGAGGTTACTTGCTTGATTGGTGCGGCTTCCACCCACTTGGTAAAATAGTCTGTAGCAGTCAGCACGTAATTATGTCCGGCACTGGAAGCAGGATTCAATGTTCCAATGAAGTCAATTCCCCACTGGCGAAAAGGTTCTTCAATCACTACGGGCTTCAAGGGAGAGAGCTGCTAGCTTGGGATGACCAATGAAATGTTGACAAGCTTCACACTTGGACACCCACTCTGCTGAATCCCGAAAGAGAGTAGGCCAATAGTACCTAGCCCGTAGAATCTTATAAGCTATTACAGAGGATGAAAAATGTCCTCCGCATGCTAGGCTATGGAAGGACTCTAACAACTTTACCTGTTGTGATTTATCAACACAACGCAGGAAAACACCATCAATACCTTTCTTGTATATTCCGTTATCCCACAGGAGGTATCTTGCAGATCTTAACTTGACAGTCCTCTTCTCTTTTTGGCTTAAATGTAGAGGGCATTCACCATAAGTTAGAAAGAAAGTGATATCCATGTACCATTCATCAGTTGTACTCACGAAAAGCACCATGGGCAACTCTGAAGAAGTATCTTGAGTCTTTTCACATTCTGCTTCAGCATGATTTTCTGCAATCAATTGGCATAGGCCCCTTCCTCGTACCAACTTGGTAGGTCTGATGTCCAAGTCGTATTCCTGAACTTTAGCTATCTAGGTACCTCGTTGACTCCCCAGCTCTTGTTGAGTCAAAATGGATTTAACGGCAGTGTCGGGAATGAGAACGAGGGTATGGGAATTCAGCACATAGTACCTGAAATGTTTCACCACTCGTACCACTGCATAAGCATGCTTTTCAATTTGTGACATCTTTAATTCATGTTCCTTCAATGGGCAGCTCATAAACGCGATGGGAGCTTCAATGCCTTCCCCATTCTCCTGCATCAGGATGGCTGATACTGTGTGAGCAGAGGCGTAGCTGTACATGATGAAATCTTTTTTGAAGTCCGGACATACCAGGATAGGAGCGCCAGCAACTTCCCTTTTGATTTCTTCAAATGCAAGCTTCCCTTCTGTACTCCATCGAAATGGAATTTTTCCTTTCATCATCCCAAGGATATCCTTAGTTTTATCAGCAAAATCAGGTATGAACCTTCTTAGGAAATTAACCTTTCCGAAGAAAGAATGAACTCCAGTTTTACTTGTGGGTAGGGTAAGGCTCTGAATGGCCTTTACCCTTTCTGGGTCAATTTTGGTTCCTTCTTTAGTCACAATATGACCCAACAACTTTCCTTGATCACTCTAAACATGGACTTCTTGGGATTTAATGAAATCCCGTGACGCCTGCATCTCAAAAGTACTTGCTCTAAATGATCATAATGATCACTCTGTTTTTTAGAGAAAATGGTCAAGTCATCTAAATACACAACTATGACCTTGCCCATCAGGTCTCTGAATGCCAAGTCCATAGCTCTCTGAAAGGTGGCTCCGGCGTTGATCAAGCCGAAAGGCATCCTCCTGTAAGTAAAGGTACCCCATGGGGTTGTGAAGGCCATCTTGTGTTGATCCTCCATAGTTACCTCAACTTGATTATATCCTGAAAATCCATCGAGCATGGATAGCATTTCTGATCCAGTAACAGTTTGTAATACCTGATCCATGATAGGCAAGGGATAGTTGTCCTTCAATGAAGACTGATTCAGGTTCCGGAAGTCAACACAAATTCGGATTTCGCCATTCTTCTTCCTGACAGGAATGATGTTAGCAATCCAGGTGGAGTGATGGATTGGAAAAATAATTCTAGCATCTAACATCTTCTAGATTTCTACAAGGATAGTTCCTGAGATCTTGGGATTGTAATGTCTTTGCTTTTGTCTGTACGGCTTCACATCAGGCTTCAAAGGGATACTGTGCTGTACGTCTTTGGGCTTGAAGGATTTTAAATTTGCATAAGACTAGGCTAACACATCCATGTATCTCTTGAAGCGAAGTGAATATTGCTTTTTCTCTTGGGGAACAACATTTCCCAATATTCACCATCCGAGGTTGATCAAACGAACCTAGATTGATTTGATCTACCTCGAAGAAGAAGATCCTTCAACTTGCCTTTTGTTTTGAATAAAACGATCATGCTTGTCAAAAAAACCCTCCAGAGAAACCAAACCTTTTGGTATCTTTTTGCCTTTAAGCTGGATAAACTCACCATCAACCTCTTGATATGGATCTGAGATAGTTTCACGGAAAGCTGATTCCAAACCTTCAAAGTATAACTCACTGAAATTGTCAGCCTTTTCTAGAAAAGCCAACACCTGTTGATCATCATTGAACACTTGCAGTGAGTCACATTATCTGGGATACTAGGGTGGTACACAATCTCGATAGAGTACATATCTTGTTTGAACTGAGGATGAGGAAGAAGGAGGGATGCAGACACGGCCAAAGAATCAGCCTTGTCATTATAATCTCTCAAAACTGCCTTAATAGAGAATGCATCAAAGCATTCTATACTATCCCAAACTTTGTTCCTGTAATGTCTCAAGCGATCATTTTTACCTGATAGATTCCCTTGACCTGGTTGACAATCAGCTCCGCATCCCCCTGGACCTTGAGATTTGAATTCCCTTCTATCTGGCCATTTCTAATCCTAATAACAGAGCTTCATACTCAGCCGTGTTATTAGTATTATCAAATTGCAACTTGTAAGCTGATGGGAAAATTTCAGAATTAGGAGATATAAGAACTACACCAGCGCCTGATCCGGTGATAGAGAAACTACCATCAAATTCGAGGGTCCAAATAGCATTGGGATCTTCTTCCTTGACATCTATAGTGGGTATCTCTGAAGTCATGAAATAATTTCCGAAGCTAGCATCTTCGAAAAGAATTTGAGCTTTAGGATCATCTGATTTAGTTACCAAATACCTCGCCTACGGTTCAGGATTGAGAACCTGATGAACCCCATTGACTGGGATCTTGGCTTTGGTCCAATCCATATTAATCTCTCCTCTCGACGTCTTTACAAAAACCTCTACCCAAGAGGATACCGTAAGCTGTAGGGATATCAGCAACTAGAATGGTCATTTTCACTCTCTTTTCCGGAAAGCAACGAATGTGAACTGTGCATCTTTGATTTGACCAATCAAAGGAACTTGTTTGGTTTCCATAGAGTAACACCGTCCATATGACTTAGTCAAAGTAAGCCCAAGAGCACGGGATACTTTTGTGTGCATAACATTGTCGGAGGCCCCTGAGTCGATGATGCAATTGCTGAGTTTAAACCCATTTATAAGTAAAGACAAATAAAATGGTTCAATATTTCCTGAAGAAGAAGCAGAGGTCAGATTGTTCTCAGATGGGGATTGAGTAGGATTTGGAAGGAGACCTTTTGAAGGTGGTGGAATAGCCGCTTTACTTTTGATGAATTTGGCAAGTTTTTCAAACTGTTCAGGATTTGACTGAAGGTATTCTGCTTCTGACATTTGGATTTTGGTTCTTTTTGCATGATCGACAATGTCAAAAGTAGTATAAGAAGGGGTGATGGTAGGCTCAGTTCTAATCACATGAGCTTGTGCTGAGGCACTGATCTTAGGAGAAAGAGAATAAGGAGAAGTTGCTTTTTGGTGACTTCTCTTTCAGTTTGTGCTGAAATAGGAGTACCTCTCTTAACTATGGCTATGGGAGGTTCCTTATTCTTCTCCTTAGTGTTTTCAAGAGGTTTTCTTGGATTCTGAGATTGGGATCGAGTGAAGACAGCAAATGACTAACCATCTGGCACACATTCATCTTCATCGTATTCCAAATACCCAATGCTGGAGTCACCAGCCGAATCGTCATAAGACTCATCGGCATATCCTGAAGCTTCAAAAGCCTCGGGAGAATCTTGTTCTTGACTTCATCTTCTTCTTCGATTATTTCTACTGCTGCATTGATGGGAGGAGCTTTGATTGCTAGTCTCAGTTGAGCAGGAGTTAGCCGTGGCCTATCCCTGGCAAGCACACCATTGTTGTTATTGAAATTCTATCTAGGGATATCCCGATACGGAACATTGTTCACCTGCTGAGACATTTGCTTTTTTAAAGCGATCAAATCATTAGCCATTTTTTGAAACATAGGATCAATATTACCTTGAGAAGAACCTTGATTTTTGAGTTTGGGTATGTCTTTCTTGATTCTTCTGGCCAAAATAAGATCATGTTCTATTTCAATAGTTGTTGACTGAGTGACAGCCAAATCTGGGATAACCGACCTTCTTAATAAAAAGCTCACATCAGGAGGCTGAGCATTAATGAAGAAGCATTTCTAATTTTCTGGAGTCGGTACAGCTATTTCTAGAATCTTTCGGATCAGCTTATTAAACTTTGCCACGAAGTCCCGCATGGGTTCATGAGATTCCTTCTTCATATGAGTAAGTTGAGCTAACAAGGCATGAGAATCTTTGGCTGGTTTGAAACGTGCTTCGAACTTGGTCCTCATGGTAGCCCAGTTTGTGATGCATGCATTTGGAAGGTGATAAAACCATTCAGCTGTTGCACCATGCAACATTTCAACGAAGATTCGAACAGAGACATCTTCGTGAGCTACTCCAAGGACGCCACACACTACAAAGAAAGATGCAACATGTTCATCAGGATGTTGCTTCCCATCCCCATTGAATTTGGGAATGTTTTTACGTGATCCATGTGGTAACTCATGCAATGGTGGAGTTAAAGAAAGAGGACCAATAACTGCGCCCCAAGGCACAGGTTGTACTGCCATCCTTCTGAAAAGAGTGCGTATAGGGATCCGAGTATCAGACAAGAGTAATGCATGACAAGTTGCAGATGCTTCTCATTCCATGGGATCCGGTTTCTCTCGAACAGGTGAAGAACTTCTGGTTCGGTTAGAAACAATGTTTTGGGGGACAGGCTGAAATTGTGCTGTTGTAGCAACTCAAAGAGTGGGTCAATTTCACCTTGGGCTCGGCGGGACCGAGTGAAGATCTTCCTGGCCAGCTTGAACTGGGAAAGAGACCTTGTTAAAAATAAGGCAAATACGGAGTCGCCAGACACCAAGAGGATAAGCTTTATACTATAAATCCGTATTCCCAGTGAGTCACCAAAAACTGTTGGTTGGATATTTTGTCAATCCAAAATATGAGGTTCAACCACAGTATATGGGATTAAATCCCTCCTCAAAGATAGGTGAGGCTGCCTACTTATTACTAATCTAAAACACAGCAAAAACAATATATACAATATTCACACTAATCTAACCATTGGGGTTGGGATAAAATCCCGAAATCCACATCCACACGATTCAAAGGTATTGCTTTCGTAAATGAACTGGGTCGGAAACTATTACAATGAAAGAAGAACAATGGAAAGGAAATGAGAGAAACGTATTTTCTTTCGAGTAAACACAGAGCACGAAATAATCATACGGGCTTTAGATCATAAATATAATGTCTGAAATGATTAGAAACACTAAGATGCTACACAAAGAATAGCTTAAGATCATGAACGTAAGAACAATGTCTTAAGAAAGATATATCCCACAACACAAAGTTTGCAAAATAATATCAACTCCTATTCTTCAAAATGATTAAAAGAAAACACAAAGTTTTTCTTCTTTCCAATAGCTCCGAATATTCCAAAAATATCGACCCTTTGGAATGCATAAGCATCCCTTATTTATAACAAAAGGAAACGAGAGAAAATAGGATAAATCCTAGAAAATAGTGTTCTTTAAAAAGAGTTCTATTTGGCTTGACTCTTGCGCAGGAGACCAAGTCAAAATTTGCTTCTTATGCGACGAAACAGAAATGAAAAAGACATGTCAATTTCAAGATTGAAATGACATGAAACATTGGGACTTAATCTGAATCTTCATCTTTCACTCCTTCATCTTTCTCTTCCTCCAGCTAAGACTGTTTGTTCTGAAATTTTTGGAACTTTTGAATTTTTCCTTGCATTTCATTTTACTCAGGCGCAGTGGAATGATCATTCAAAATTTCACAGGTTTCATGGGTATCACTGGCACTTCCAGGAAGCTTTTTCAATCTTTTGCTGAGCTTTCTCAAGGCCTCCAAAGAATGTTCAATTCTTACAAACCGATCAATGATCTCAATACCAAATCCGTGCATTGGTTCATGCTGAACAGACTCTTGGACTTGTTTGAAAAGATCATCTGCTGATAGGATACCTGAGTTTCCAACTGACACCTTTGGACAAATCTTCAGCAACTCTTCTTCCAGATCACTTTTTCCATCAATCAATTTATCCCTTGATTCTCTCAACTTACCGCAGGCTTCGTTGAGAATCTTTACTCTGAACCTGATGGCTTTGGTCAGCTGGAAATGCTTATCCGTATGTGGGATGATGCCTTCTTCTACCAAGAGATGTGATGGTATTTTCTTTAATACCTGGAGAGCTTCAAAAGTCAAATCAAGATGTCCAATTTCTTGAGAGAAATCATCATCCATCTTCTCTCCATCCTTCTGAATGTCCCCCAAAGATTGATGAACTTTCACAATGTCTTGAATCACTTCCTTCCCTGTTGGAGCAGCCTTTGGATCCATTCATCAACCACCCTTCCTTTTTTAGCAATCTTCTCAATTGTAGGCACTGATGAGAAATTGAATCCGACAGGGACAAAAGAAGATGGTATGGATTCAAGGGGTTTTGAGAGTTTAAGCAAAACCTCAGTCAACTGCTCCACTTTTCCTTTAAGCTCATCTCTGTTGTCTTTTGTTTCTTTCAACTTCTGGCATAGCACGTTTGTGGCATCCTGTGCATCTTGTTGCACCCCTTCTGCTGTCACTCTTCCTAGAGCCACCCTGGTTATCTGATAATCAGAGGTTGTTCTATTCTCTTTAGTTTTGTCAGTCACAGGAGTGGTGATCTCTGCGAACTTATCCCCTGAAGCGTCCACCAAAACCCTTGAAACTATTTTAGGTTTCTTGGCTGATTTAGCAGTAGAAGCCTTGAGTGAGCTGAAATCAAAGGCTGGTATGGGTACAATCACCTTCCTCTTCCTCGGAGTTTTCTCGAGTAGCCATTGCGGCATATCAGAGGAAGTTTCCACTGTTGTAGAAGCTGGTATCATACTCTCAAGGGGAGAAGATTCTACTAGTGGAGGGGGAATAGTTACCAATGTGGTAGTAGATCCGATAAAAAGAGGCACAGGAGGGGGCATGTTGGTGATCACTTGGGTCCCAGCAGAGAGGGGTGAGAGTCCAGAGAAAATACTGGCCATGATTGAAGAAGTTGATGGAGAATGAGGAGGTAGGAGTGGTTGTGAGGGGGAGGCGCAGATTCAGACTCCAAAGCCTGGGATGCAAGAGATAAGGTCTCTTCAGTTGGGCAATCAACAAATGATGAAACCAGAGGCTGGCTTCCTTCTTCTTCCAAAGTAATTTCTCCTATTTCTGGTGGTGTTGGTGATTCTGGCACATCCACCATTTCAACTGGAGAAATAATTGAAGAGATTTCTCTTTCTTTCCTCTTTTTGACAAACTTGACCTTTATAGGCCCCTTAGAAGATTTTTTGTCCTTTTCCTTTTTGGAGGGCCCCGCCTCTGAAGCAGCCAACTTTGAAAACTTATCATCTTTAAAACTCATTCCCCAAGAGGAGAGCCATGCTTTGGTGCGTGCAAGAATCAGAGCCGACCTATCTGTAATGGAGGCTTTTTCACTGATTGACCAATCAATAGGTGGGAAAACATATTGATCTTCATTTAGTCCATCATAGGAAAGATCCAGAACACTTTCATTGTCACTAGTACCTTCTGGTAAGTCAGCAAGCTCAAGTGTTTGAATCTCAGCAAGTGTCAATCTGCTATGATCCTTTCTACGAATAACAACCTCATCACGTAGATCAATCCAGATGTCTTCTATGCTTGGTCTGTGTAGGTGCAGAGTTCCATACGCCCTGAGGACTCCTCGAATGTCAAACCCATCTCGGGGCTTCATATGCTTCTTCAACTTGTCCTGAAGCTCATGGACAACATTTTTAGCTTTCACCACTGTCGAACAAGTGTATCTTCCAATAGAAATTGGGAAAGATACAACAGCCTTATGTTTACTTTGTTGGAACTTGTGGAAATCCAACAATTGCCTAACCAATTCCATCAAGATCAGTTTATCCCCTGGATATCGGGGCAGACGGAAAGGATCCCCGAGTACATGACTGCCCGAAGATATGTGAACTTCTTGAATTGCAAGAAGACACAACCCCATTTGGAAACTTCAGCCCAGGCCTCATCTGAGACTCTTTTCTTCCTCAATTCAGGGTTTAACCTGCAGATGTTTTCATAAAAGAAGGCGTCATTTACCCTTCTGAATTGGTCTTGAGACCCTTTTCTTGTCAGTTGAGGGAAGTACTGATAAACCTGGTTCACCATCCTGTTTCCCTTGATATCCAACCGGGATAGTTCCTCATCCCAACTGCTGCTGCATAGGTGACATATGAGGACATATAAAACTTCCTGTGGACAAGACTGTTGTCATTTGGGAATCTATCTCATTACTAATGAGAGTGCCCCAATCAATCCCTTGTTGATTCTTCTTGATGGTGATCATGAATTGATACATCCACCCTTGGAAAACATTTGATTCGGGTAAACCAAAAACCCGACTCAACAGAGTGATGATGTCATTGATTTCCTGAATGAAATCACTCCTGGGGATAAGTCTTGGGAATCTGGAGACAAACCGGTTTGGCTTTGATCAGGAACTTCTTATTTACATGCTTGATACAATCTTCCTGATCGTTATCCCAAGCTTTCTGAGCTGACTTGATATCTAACTCTCCATATTCTTCAAAATTGGGAAGTTTGAGGAGGTCATCAAAGTAACCTCCATCTAACTTGATCACAACTTCTCCCGCCTGATTTCTCACAGCACGGGAAGCAGAGTCATAACTGGAAGCGCAGGCTAAGATGAATTCAGGGCACTGAGCGGACATGGGAAAACCCGCTGCAAGAGGTAAACCACTATCGGCTATCGATTTCATCCATGGATTTTGGGAGGAACTCCTTACCCTACTCCAGAAATCCTCAATATCTATATTTCCGAGCTCTGTATCTTAGATGTCATAATTGCAATTGATATATGATGGAGACTCCACCTTTATGAACTTGTATTTCATCCTTCCTGACTTCTCAGTCTTTTCTTGCGATGGACCAAGGTCCGACATGAAGGATTTTGAAGGAAGAGAGTTTCGAAGATCAGGAGATGTTACACACTGTGAAAACCCCAACCTACTAGAGATGCCGGAAGGATGGAAGAGTCGACACACTAAGGAGGATGTCGGGGACTTGAGAAAACCCTGGCACACTGAGGAGGATGTCGAGGAGTCCAGAAAACCCGATGCGCTGAGGATGTCAGAGATTTGAGAAAACCCGACACACTTTGAAGATGTCGGAAACTTGAGAAAGCTGGCACTTTGAAGATGTCAAAAACTTGAGAAAGCCCGACACGCCAAATCTTCTGATATACTACGGATTTTTGATACTGCACAACACCCTTCAAAACCCGAGAAGAGGGAACAGGGTTTTTGTTGAATTTAAAACATGCAAGTTCTTTCTTTACCATTCATATACCAAACATATTTTAATTACAACAACATTTAGGAAATAACACAAAATGATAATTCCAAAGAGATAAACCCTAAAACATAAACCCGGTTTAAGAAAACAACCCCAAAAGGAAAAGATAAAAACCCCACAAACCTGGTAAGAAAATGGGAAGAATTCCATACATAATCAATCCATAAAAACCATGAACAAAGAATGAAGAGAGAAATACCTTCAACCAGGGCAAGGAAAGATCAAAACAGGTAATTCAATTGGGCACAGGTGAGTTTCGGGTTTTGAGGTTGGAGAAGCATGCATGAAAATCCACGAGGTAAAAATACGTCCGGTAAAAATGACGTGGAAATCTGCATATATATAAGAAAATTTGCAATTAATACACTTCAGCTGGCACGTGCCAACCCACCCGACAACTCGGCATTAACGCCATGTCAACATGCTCGGGAGGTCCAAAACCCGACACAAAGGTGTTTTGAGCAATTCGGGTTTCGGGTTGCGGAAAACAATTGACATGAAGCATGATGCTTAGATGCTTCAAAGTTCCGAAAACCCGACATGAAGGACTTAGGCAATTCAGGTTTCGGGTTGCGGGAAACAATCGACATGAAGCATGATGCTTAGATGAAGACATGCTCCGATGTTCGGAAGTTCCGCAAACCCGACTCGCCTTAGTCGATGCGGGTTTCGGGTTTCGGGGAACACCAGACATGAAACATCTAAAACACATGTTGTCCTGTCGGTGAAACCCAAAAACCTGATTTTCTCTCATAAAGGCAATTTTGCAAAACCAGCTTAAAAATTTCGTAGGGTTATCTGATAGTTTTGGCGTAAACTCAAAACTGAGATAACGAGTCACGGATGTGTTGGAAAAATCCTCCAAAGGATATAAATTACCATGTCACACACCAAAACTTAGTAAAAATGAAAATAAGTTTTGTATTTTCATAAAATTGAAGGTGGAATTTTAACCCTATTCTACACCATGAGAAACTCAAAAAAATAATCAAGATAATATATACATTAAACAACCCAAGAAACACGATGCACAGGATTAAGATTGTCATAACTTTCTTAATTTTTACAACCCTTGAAACCTAATTTACTCTTGGGTGGGACTCGAGACCTTACAGTTGAAATTCCAATCACTAAAACAAACTTGGAAAACTTAAAACCTTGCTTTACAACCCTCAACTTTTGAAATGAAAAGGGATGAAGTCAAACCTTATTTTTCATCTGCTAACTCCCAAACTGGTGTTGATAGAAGTAAGGGCTTGATTTGCATATGGGATCCTACACTATTCTTGAAAATTCCTCCAAAGGAATTTTTTTTTTTGAAATATTCTTCATATAGTCCCTCTAAGCGTGCGAGAACTATTATAAAAAAAAGTAACATCATACGATTTGAGTGTTACAGATCCCTAATATTTTCTAAATTGGGAAGATCTCACAAGTGTGGGACTTAGAAAGTGAGATAAAAATCTAGAGAATATTGGTTCCTCTACTTATTCGAGTCCTAAATTACTCCTTGAGATGGGAATGTAAATACCTAATCTTATTTTAACAATCCCAGGATTAGAGAGAGAAGTAAATGCATGAAAAGTGAAATCCTAAGCTAATATAGGTGATAACACCAAGAATAAGGTGAATATAATCTAATGAGGGAAAAGGGAGAAGGAAAATGGAGAAGGGAGAGGTCAAACATATCTAACATAACATTTTACCTTCTATTCTCCAAGAAACAAAAAGAAATGAACTTGCAGAAGGAGAAATACATGTATAAAATACAATAGAAATAATGGTGAGGTAAGGAAATGCAAAAAAAAAAAAGCCGTGTATTGAGAAATACGATAAAAATTATTTTAATTCCTTTAAAGTATGCAAAGACCACTACACATGAAGAAGAAGGTACAAGAACACATTTCCAAGCTCAAATGAAGGTCTATAAATCACATATTTTAGGATTTTTTTTTGAAAAAATTTCTTTAACATTTTAGAACACCCCCTTTTAAATTAGAGGTTTTAAATTATATAGTAGAATGGGAAAGAGAGATGAGAGAAAAGAGAGGGAAATCAAAATTTATCCCTATAGCCATAAAAATATGCATTAAATTTCTAAAAATAATCATGGGTGCCCTACAAAATCCATTCCCCCTGGTACTTTTCTTGTAGGAAAAGGAATGGGAACCATACCTCATCGAGATCTAGTGGTGAACAATCTAAAATTGTCCTTTCAAAGTGATGACTATATTTCCACCTTTTCACTAATCTAAACTCATCAAATTTAATAAATATAGCTTCCATGGTGTAGTACATGATAAAACCTTTCTAAAAATTCTAATTTTTCAAATTGAAGTTTAGGGTGCCATACTTTAATAAATGTCAGTGGTTGAGTTGTTAAATCAAGCCTCTATTGGGTTTGTGACCTTAAAAAACATCCTTATAAACCCAACACAAATACCATTTGGTTTTTAGGTGGAAGACATGTAGAAAATATCATGTGTTTAGGCCAACATAGTCTAATGTAATTTGAAACCCGAAACACGAAAGTAGTGTATTTCGGGTTTCGGGGTTTGAGGAAAAATTTGCATGTAAATTGTAAATTGTTTCCTGAAACCTAAAATCTAAAATATAAGGGAAATTTTCTCGATACTTAAGCAATTTTATAGATTTCATAAAATTGATGATTTGGGGTGAGGAACAAGGAACATGGAGCATGTGGATATGCACGAAGAGCCCTAAAATCCAACACACTTGAAACATGAATTCCTTAACCTTGAATAAACTAAAAAAATTCACGAGTCCATAAGAAAAGATGTGGGTTGCCAAAATATCACGAAGGGTTATTTTAGAAAATAAATACATACATATTCATTGGTGCATTTTTATGATCTTGTAAAATTTCTATTTTAAAAAAGTTGTTATTACTTTTTTGTGCTATTTTGTCTTCACTCTTGGTTTATGAATACACAGACTTGAAGAGATCTTTATTTTTGTGAATTTTTCTATTTATAGTAAGATAAAATATATTATACTTACTAAAATCAAATATGTCACTTTCCCATGTCTGTTTTCCATGAAAATAACTTCTCTCGGATATACTGCTATTTGGATCCTATGGTTAAAATTTTAGCAATCCTCCCGACAAAATGCTTGGAAATAAAAATAGAATATGCTAGGGCACAAAAATGAGGGTTTTCTTCCATAATTAATCTAGAGTATTATGGTTGTTGTAAATACTACGTGCAAATAATCCAAAGTAATGAGGGTTTTCTACCATAAATAATCCGGAGTAGTGATTGGGTCACTGGTTTGAGAGATATGAAAATTTCTTTGATTAAATTTTCATGTGTCCCAACTATCCTAATTTTCCTAGATAGTTAGAACATTAGGTGTAAATTTTTTTTTCCCATGTCTAGGTTTGACAAGTGGCGGGAACTAAGTGGCTAGCTGGGAGGAGGAGAGATATATTTGAGCACTTAGGAGCTAGAAGCAGAAGTCACATTGAGAACCCGAGAAGGGTTTGGGGGTGGGGAAACATTTAGTGTCCCAAATATCCGACTATCCTATAAATATGGCACAATAGAGGTAAAAAAATGTACCTAAGGCCGAGAGGCTCAATACTTAGCCAAATTTACAAATGAGAACACTAAGCGCTCTTTTGGGAATGATCGGGGTCATATGAGATTCCAATTGATTCATCATGGGCTGGGGAACATTTTGGTGTCCTTGATGTCAAAAATTTCCCCATTGTCCTAGATAGTTTGGAAATTCAATCTGAAAAACCCCGTCATCCCTCCAAACTAGAAAAATGACTAATTACTGAACTGATGAAACCATCTTTCCTAGAGCTCTAGACACTCCTTTTTAGAAAATTTTAATATGATTTTGACTCCTAAGAATGTGATATTTTGAAATATTTTATTCTTCCTCCTACAAAAAATTCTAATTTTTCATTCTAGAGTGTAGGGAGAGTCTTGAACTTATTCTGCAAAGAAGAGTTCTCAAGGCTTGTGTAGAATGCAAAAAAATCCATCATATAGAGAATATTATAATCTTTATGACCTCTTGACTCATATTGAAGGTCCAAAACTTATTTGTTGAAGTTCATGCGATTTTTAACACTGTAAGTTCCTTAATCCTCCAAAACCCACTTTCACCGTTCTTGTTCCAAAACCTCTAAAACTTCCCAAAATATTCCAAAACCTACTACATTATATTTCAAGCTCCTCCATGGAATCTCTTAATGGTTTTAGGCCTTTTGAACAAACTCATAGGAGGTAAACTTGTCACAAAAGACTAAGGAATAACCTCTCTAAGCTTAATATAGATATCATCTTTTCACAACATTGTACTAAATGGGATAAAATACCAAATGATAATTTTTAAAAACTTAGGAAGGATGTTCATCGTAGTATGAAGGTTTTCATAGGGTGGGATGACCATGACACAAAGGTGGGATGATACAAAGGATTCTCCCGGAGGGGATTTTAGACAAATATTTCAACACTGGGGTATACTTGTCATGCTTTCACCTTGAATTTTGACCTTGCAAAAACACATCACAACAGATCTCTATGATGGTTCAACCTTGTAACACAAATTTTATTATAATAATTCAGATTATATTATCTTATAACAAGCTCCCTCTAATTCTTAAACACATCTCTTGAGTTCTTTAGAGAATACAAACACTCCAAACTAACCCCATGCTAGAAAAAGAAAGATTTTACAATTTACCCTACCTCATTTTGATATTTAACACTTTTTTCAACAGACCCATATATCCATATAACTTAATTCTTATCTAACACATCCTATCATGTTTATCGTGCCATGCCTTAGAGACACTTTGCATATTCAAATTCATGCCAACCTCGTGATCACGGCCCTCAATAGACTTCAATGAATTCTAGACATATGTTTGAGCATACCATGCCCTTCAACATGTCAAAATTGAATATAGAATTATTTTGAGCCTTCTTGGAGTATATGAAACCATTACAACATAATAAACACTAATCATACATACCTAAAGCTATCTCATATCATCATAAACCTTGTAATCATAATTTTTTAACTTGCCAATGTATAGTCCTCTTCCCATAATTTTTGTGACTATTATCAAGCACCAAATCATACTTAAAATAAGTCAAACAATATTAAGAATTATCATTCAGGTCTTCAATCAACCTACACACCTTTGATTCACCTTTCAAGACAATATATCTCTATGAAACAATTGAATAGTTGATGTAAATACTTTACAACATACCTTTGACCTTTTCACAACTATGTAATGTAATTTCTGTCATCTTCTTCATACTCCATTATGATTGTCTTGATCCTCAAAGAACATCACATGAAACTGAATTCTTATGTAATCACTATATTGTAAACCATCCTTATTCACCATGACACAATACTTCATATTTTATTAGCATACCGTAACTTACAATCATCTTCATATATATTTAATCCATCTTGATACAAACTTACACATCTTCATATTGTCAATTAGGTAAAAAAAAATTGTTTCTCATCAAGCATTATCAACTATCTCTCTATTTCCCCATATTATCGAGTACACATAAAAATTATTATGCTTATGCCTGTGTTTGATCAAAAACGTAGAAAAATCAGCCTCTAATTACATGATAAAAAATACTCTTATGTATCCACAATGGTCTTAATACCATTTCCAAACAAATAGGAAATATGACACGGAACTAAAAAAACCTTCAAGACATTGTTGATGCACTTCATCTATCATATCTTTTGATTTAACAAATATAGAATTAAGTTAAATCGTAGAAGATATTTTAGAGTCATATGAAATAGATAAAACAATAAAACACAAATATGACATAAGTAATAAAAAAGTAGAGATTGAAACCCTAAGTGCAAGAGGGAAGAAACAAGACTTTGCTGATTCGCAATAAATCTAAGGTATGCCGAAATTGAAAATTGTTGGAACAAGAGGGTAGAAATTCACAACCGAATCAAGAAATTGTAGAAGTGTCGCAATAGGATAGACCAAGGTGCCAAGGATGGTATTGGAGTGCCTAGGCACCAAAGACCCTATCTCGGGTGCCTGTGACTACTCAAAATCATAGAAATTATTTTTATAGTGTTAGAAGATGGTCACTAACCATTTTTGTTGATTTCATCTATGTCTCACTATGCCCACAAAATTCACATGTAACTTGCAAAATAAAATGCCTCTTACGAAACACCGAAACACATCAAATCCTAAAAAGTAAAAGCTGTAAAAGAGGAGTCGGATTGACCCTAGTGGTGTCCCAACTGAGTGAACTTATGATCCGGGTGTTGTACTATAGTTCAAACTCCATGTAGTTCTCATGTGTATGTGCAAGAATTGTGCCCTAGCAGGATCTTATGTAAGATGCACTTGATAGCGAGAAATAGCTATATGTACCGATGTAAGTAGATGTGTGTATAGAAAAACAAACTTCCCCTCTTATGAAGTGTATGCAGAAAATGTAGTCCATTGTCCCTTGAATGATAGATAAATGGATTCTTTGATGCTATTAGAGTACCTTTGGATACAACCTTATGTGATAATATTAGATGTGTAGAGCTTGGTACCTTATTATGATCACGTAGCTTTTTATTTATATGATTACCTTGTTTGAATTTCATAACTAAGAACTTAAAGGATGACACATAAGAAATCAAGATTCCCAAGAACTAGAAGAGGCCCAAAAGTGGTGAGTAAGATATAAATAGGTTAGGGGAATCTAGAGGGGACAAGGGTGTCTAGGACCTAACGTCCTAGCTAGGTGTTGGTTTCTAGACTCAGTGAAACTGAAGTAACTATTGTCTCCAAATCATTGCACTTCGAATGGATTAATGTGAATCATGAAACTCGGTGTGATTGGGAAACATGGGATCACCTCTTGAGTTTTGGGACTTGGGCTTGAGGTGAACCTCTAGAGAAGTTTGGCTTCCTCTTCCTATACTAAACACAACACTACTTCTAATGCAAGAAAAAATGGCTAACTAGTCCTATGCTAACATCATGGAATTTAGGGAAAGAGATCTGAAAGGAAATGATACCTAAAATAGAATTGGTGATGCACCTGAATTAAGGTATGTTTAACACCTAGAAGGGTTAATGTGGGAGGGATGCTTGCATCACTGATCACCTTCACCTATCGCAACCGAGAAAGGGCACAGGATACCACCAACCCGGGCGGATGTTCCTCTGTTAAACTCAATTAGGCAACAAACTACCAACGTCCCAAAGTGAAAAAGGATGAATTTGAGAAGGGTGAACAAGCACCACAACTCAACTACATGAAATATTTCACCACTTGATAAGCAAAAATTCCTGAACTCTGTAGTGGAAACCAGAACTTGCACTATGCACCTGAAAACATGAGAGAGGAAATAGAAACAATTGAATCATGAAAGGACATATATTTGATCACAAAAAAATCTCATTACTTCAAGCACTTGCACGTACAACATTACATCAGGTGAAAAGTTCATAAGCTACCATTACATTTCGAGGAAAAAGGCTTAAGAGCCTACATATTCACAAAATTGTGGAAAGAAAGAGAAGCTTGGAAGTGTCTAATCCTCTAACTTGTGGGACCTGCTGGAATCCACCTGTTGGAACCCTTTGAATGATTTTCCAATTTACATTTATAGAAGAAAAATGAGAGAGAGGAGAGAAGGATCATAAATTCCCCTTCCTAAATGGAAGGTACATGATGCATCATTTATTACATTGAGTTGAACCATCTAAAAAGGCTCGTCATGTGAAATTAATGCCATTGACATAGTCCTCATGATTAATTAAGATAATATTTTAAATAAAATATTTAAATAATAATAATAATAAATATTATTATTTAAAATATTTAAATAAAAATATTAATTTAATTTTAAAAGAATTGGTGGGTCCCCCTTGGACCGGTTTGTGATGATGGGAAAAAACCAAAAAAGAGTCCCAACTTGGTGGTTGGCTCGCCGAGCCAACTCACCAATTTGGGGACAAACTCCATTGTCCTTACTCTCTACTTCCGAACCAAAGATGAGAACCAATTTCCATCCACCGAGCTCCCAACATTCATTGTGTCCACCAAGTTTTTGTTTTGAAATGAGCTCCTCCACATTGCTTCTGATGCAATTGAGCTCTCATCGTCGCACTCCTTCCTTGATGAGATTTATCTCCAAACCTAGGGCCATCACTCTGAGCCAAGCCGAGCTCATGTGATAGAACCACTCACCACGACTCCTCCCTGACTGGTGAAATCACTAGAATGAACTCTCCCTAAAATATCTCCTCCATATTGGCATGACCACGATGAATTCTGAGCACCCTTTCACTTACCAGGTTCTGCGAATTCACCGTGACCGAGTTGAGCTCTTTCCTTACTGATTGAGGTGCCCAAGACCAACCGTCTTGTTGAATCATTTCCTTCCATGTGAGTTTTCCCGAATTGTTCAGCCTATGTTATTTGTGGGATTGCCACCAAAATATTTCACCAAACCCTAAACTGAGCTCGTATTTTGATGAGTTCTCTACCGAGCGCACAATCCCTAAATTGGAAAGCTCCTCCCTTAACTAGAAACAAACTTATTTTTCTAGGCTTCATCATGCAACAATGTTACATTTTTCTCTTATGAGATCTCAAAATGAGCTTACTAGACTGAGTGATCGAACTCCAAGCACTCTTGGATGGCTGAGCTCCTTCCTCGATCGACACAACTACTCATTTTCTGAACCAGAGTCAAGAAATGAGCTCACCTATGATTTGTTTTCTCCTCATTGAGCTGGACCACCTCCCAAATGATCTTTCTCGCTTTGACTCACCCCATTGAGCTCGCTCACCTCTACCCACTTACGAGCCCCTATCGGTGAAACTCTACGCTCTCAACCTCGCGCATAATCTAAACCGAGCTCATCACACCGCCAAATCTAAACCGACACCCACCATCACGACAATCATAGAGTTGATCCCAACTCTTCATAATCTAGAAAAATGAAATGCCATCCCAACCTAAAGCCCCGTGGAATGATCTTTACTGATTTTTGAGTGATTTCCACCAACGAGTCAACCGAATGAGCTTACTTGAGTAAAATGAAACAATTTCACCATGTCACCATTGTCTTCAAATGCTTTCACACTGCTTAGCACCTGACCTACATGACTCACCCAATTGATCAGCTCGACCACAACTCGAAACAGAGCTCCAACACCTAAAAATCTCAAAACTATAATTTCTCTGAATTCTGAAAACCCAAAAATCTGAATTTGAGAGTTTTGGGCTTCAGAGAAATTTAGCTCCCTCAATGTTTCTGACCCAAAAAAACTCCGAACTTCCAAAACAGTATTTGCTGAAATATAATGTCAGAAGAAAATGCATCTTGGACTCAATACTTGTTCTCCAAAATGTTCTAAAACCTAGCATCAAGTCTCAAACTGAACCTACTCCATTCAATGTCGAGCCCCTCAACCCGTGCAAAGCTTTCATGGCTCAATCCTTATGAATGATCTCTACACTGAGCTCCATTCATTACCTAACAAGCTTGATTTTGCATCCCGGTTGACTTGATCTCCTTTCGATTTCCATCTTGGCTATCTTCCACCTGCACGTCGAGCTATGAACCTACACTATGATTCTGAGCTGTGAAAATATTTCCTCACACTGATTCAGCCCTAAATCTAAATTCTCTTTATCCTATATGCCCGACCTGTGTACCAAGCTTTCATCCCTCTACATTATTCGTGCATGGCCCAAACTCTCCAACATTTTAGGTAGGCCACCGAGTCATTTACCAAGGGTTAGGCTGTTCCACTACAAACTCGGTTCATAACTCCAAACACCGAGCTTGATTTCTCCTATTGACTGGATCAGGCTCCCTCGAATCCTTTCCAACTTGCTCACTTGTGGCATGGCCTAGTTGGCCTTATTATTTTTCTATGCTCAAATCCCCGAGCTCACTATGCATCATTCTACAACTAGCTCAAAGGCGAGCCCCTTTATGACTCACTAAAATATCTAGACTCTTGAAAAATAAAATTCTCAGGCCCAAACCAATGTCGGCTCTCATTTTATGTCAAATTTGACTCGTCCTTCATTGATCCCTTTTCGAGTTCTATCTTAAAAATCTAGTACTTGGTCCTTCATGCTCACCATTGGGGTTCAGAAGGTTTAACTTCCCACTCACCAAGCTCTAATCACTCCGAACCTCTCGAACCCACACACCTCTCGAATTTTGAAAACCCTAAACTCGAATTTTAGAGTTTGATTTTTGGGCTTTGGAAAAAATGACTCACTCAACATCTCGCCCTGAGAATCTTTGAATTTCTAAAAAGGAAAATTATGAAAAGATTCTCTGAAAATGACTCTTGACATGTATCGACCAAGTTTGATGCATCCTTGGAAAGCCAGGTGGAGAAGTTGATTTTTCATGCCCAATATCCGATGTAGCCTACGAGATTTGATGTATTTTAATTGAGCTCTTCCTCATGTCAAGAGCCATGCATCGAGCCACCATTCAAAAGCACTGTACATATTCAATCCTTAGGATGAACCGCTTACCTCCATGTTTTCATGATGATCTCATGGGTTAAGCCAAACCTTTAAATTCCCCTAGGCTTTGCATATGAACTAGCAAGTTACATCCTCTCACCATGTATCAAGCACTCCCTTCTTGAGCACTCGATCCTCGTCACGAGCATTCCCACATCCACAAAAACAATGAATTCATCGGCTCGCTGCATGAGATGCTTCAAACACACCAAGCCATTTGATTTATTTCTGAGTCACTCAGTCCCCGTATCTTATTCCGCCCCTGCAATAATCCTCAAAGCTCAAAATGATCCATCTTCTTGCAATGTAGGATCACTTTTATCCTTAACTCATATTTTAACTCATAACTTTTGCTTTACCGACATGTACTCTCTCATAAGCTCACTAGCTTCCATTCATGTGTGTGCCTTACAATTTACATGGTTCAATGAGCTCAACCTATGTCATGGCCTCCTTGGCCTCCTTGGCCCATATAATGAACTTGATTAAGCTTCTCCTGGGTTCTCGAGCTATGTTGACTCAACAAGACACTTAAACTACTCGGGCTCGTTCACCACTATGTGCTTGCCTTGATGGATGCTTGGATTTTGTTGTAGTCTCATCGTTCAGGAGCATATCCCTTAGCTCGCCCTTCATGCCATATGATTTGAGCCACGAGCTCTCCCAACTGAGTTCCTTAGTAAATTTAAACACACTCACCATCTTGAGGAACTCACTGAGCTCTCCTAGTTGAGTTCAATGATATGATGACCACTCTTCCTGATATGATTCCTGAATGTAGATTTAACAACCGAAATGAGTTCAGTGTGGAGCTCATTTTATGCAACTCACATACCGACCGGCTCACCTATAAGCTTGAAATTATCTTGATAACCCTAGAATATTTTATGTACAAATTTTTGGTCTCAGGGTATTATCTTATTGTCCATTTTTTCCCCGGGGTAAAAATTGAAAACATTTTCGGCAAACTCTCGGGGATACTTTCCTACTAAGAATTAGGCTAGTAGCCTTGCTTATCCATTGGGCATGGAGTCACTATTTTTCAATCCGAAACCAATATGATCCTGAAATCTCCTTGAACATTGTTGATCTTGGACCTCCCTCGAATGCAAAGCATGAGGTATACCTGAAATTGATGAACACAAGGGAACTATGGAACACTGCATAATTTTGACTGAATTAGATCATGAATCTCAAATGGAAATTCTAAAATTTCTTTCTCCTTGACACCTTCTAATGATGCAAAAATGTGCAGAACAACACAAGAGTGACAAAAAAATGAAAACACACAACAACAAAAATCCATACATACCCCAAGTGGAACATGAAGGGTGTGCACTACAATTATTCTCATGAAAAATAAACCTATACTACCCTACACTAACTAAAAGCATGGATGGGTTAAACAAATCCTGTAAATGGTTGTGTAAAATAGCTTCCTTTCCTCATAATGTATTTCCATACAAATGATGTGACAATGGAAATTGTTGAGAAAGATAGTACAAAACTGAAATAGGCCCAATTCTCCACCTAGTTCACTGAGAAATCAAATGGACAAAGAAAAATTCTTCTTTTAGTTGCTCTTCATTTGTATTATAGAAGCATTACAACCGATCCTCATAATATGGAAACTCATCCTCACATTCCAAGTGAATGTGACTAGTTATGGATTCTCTTGTGTCTTCAATGAAGTCGGTGTACTCGATATAGGACATGGTCTAAACCGTTGAATATTCTTGCCTATATGAACTTCAATTTTGACAAGAAAGTCTACCGGGAGACTTCCTTGAAAAGAATGATGATCCATGAGCTGACTTTTCTCCTATTTACCATCTACAAACAACTGATCTTCCACCTGTGTGAATGGTATGAAAGTGATGTCCTCTCCATTTATTTTTCCTTCCTTGACAACAAGGAGTTCCTCCATGACATGCAACTACTTTGGACCACTTACAACCTCAAATGAAGTTATTGGAAAGTCACTGCAAGTGTTCAAAGCATATTGATCATATAGGAGTTCCACTTTCATCTGAAGGAAAAGTTGTTGAAACTCTAACCTCTTCATCCCACATAAAACCTGCAAGATCAAATCCTTTCACTGTTATTTTCTGAGACAATTAAGGGAAGCAAGACCTCCTTGGTTTTCTTCTACCATCACTTATTCATCAAACAAATATGGCCCCATAATTGAAAGCAAGAAACTTTCAATGATGTCATTTTCATCCAAAACCTTTAAAGTTGACTTAGTTCCTCCAGCATACCTCTCTCCTTCTTCATTCAATGAATTTTACAGATGATCCACGTCTTTCAATTCAAGGGAACAACTTGAAACTATAGGTGTTCAAGAAATAGGTATTTATATAGGCTCTTCTGCATCCAAATATTCCTCTGAATCTGATAGAAACTCTTCTTCTTTGTTCTCCGAATGTGTAAAGAGTTAAATCTCCCTTATGATGTTTCCTGAATTAGCAGTTGATTCTTCATGACCCTCCTTGTCTTCAAACATAAAATTTGCAAGATCAAATTCATCTAGGAAAACATAGTTTTGAAAAGATGAAGAAGGGGAAGAATTTGAAACTCCCTGCATGGTATCATCTACACTTGAAACCTCTGAATCTTGTATACTTGAAGTTATTTCTTCTTCAACTTGCACATCCTTTTCTCCAAAAACTCGCCACCTTTGGTGATTTGAAATCCTCTGATGGAATTGAGCCAACATGAATACTACAGTCTAAACAAATAGACTGTTAGTCCTCCTCATTCCATTCTAGATTTGTTTCTGGCACAAAACTAGTTTGCTCCGCTTGTTCTTGAGCCTCAACTTCGTAGGAGCCTCGCTTGATATTAAGTTTTAAAGCCCATTTATTTAGATTATTTGCATGATCTTTTTTTTTCTATCCTCTTCAACCATATACTCCTCTCTTTCTCTCATTTCTTGACAATGCTCCTCCCAAAATGGATTTGGGACTATGAGAGGAGGGGTGGGTTGGGATGAAACTGATTCTCTCACTGTTTGAGGAAGAGATTCATTCTCTTGTCATGATGGATCTTGTAGAAAAGAGGGAACTTTAGAAGGAAGAGGCATGAAATATTAATTATGGAAATAAGGAATAGGAGCCAAAGGAAAAGACTTCTCAGCATGTGTTAATAGTGAAAAACTTGGAATTTGAAATTTAGACTGAAATGACATTGAGTGAGAAATAGAAAGAGAAACCTGAGGTGGTGGTAGTTTAGAATCAACCCATTGACAGGATTGCATTACATCGAACTCATAATACTCTATTTCTTTGATCCAACCCTCGAGCTGAGGCAACATTTTAGTCATAAAATTAATCTTTTACTACAAGTTGTAAAAACTTGGCATAGGGCCAACCCATGGACAAGTTGTCTTGAAACCATTCTTAAATGCTCTCATTTGAGTTGTGGCTCTAGATTGTACCATACCTACCTCCATCTTCTATATTTTAAGATGCAACCTTACATCTTCATCTGTAGGATAGCCTCCATCATCTGCATGTTCCTTCCCTTGAAAATCTACATAGTTAGGTGAAAAACCAAATGATGTGGATTAAAATAGCTTGAAGATGGAAATATCTGCCGCTACTACAAGTAGGAATCCCACTATGGAAATGAAGCCATGATTGCATAGCTTCATGGATGGGACAAAATGGAAATACATGGAAGAAAACTAGATGGAAAATGGATAAAATGAAAGTATACACACGTAGATTAGGGTACTTAGACTAATGGAGTCTCCAGTTTTGCTTGGGTATACCTCCTAAAGCTGAAATTTCACTAAGAGCACAACTTAATGAAATGAAGTGAAAAAAAATGTGCACACCTATGAAAGATGTGCCTCTTAGTCCCAACAGGCATGCCAAACACTGTTGTCTCCAAATCACTGCACCCCCCGAATGGCCTAATGTGAATCACAACACTTAGTGTGATTGGGACACATGGGATCACCTCTCAAGATGTGGGACTTGGGCTCAAGGTGAACCTCTGGAGAAGGCCGACTTCCTCTTCCTATACTAAACACAAAACTACTTCTAATGCAAGAAAAATGGCTAATTAGTCCTATGCTAACATCGTGGGATTAAGGGAAAGAGATCTGTAAGGAAATGAAACCTAAACTAGAAGTGATGATGCACCGAATTAAGGGATGTTTAACATCTAGAAGGGTTAATGTGGGAAGGATGCTTGCATTCGATCACCTTTACCTATTGCAACTAGAAAGGGCACAAGATACCACAAACCAGGGCAAACGTTCCTCTGTTAAACTTGATCAGACAACAAACTACCAACCTCCGAGTGAAAAGGGATGAATTTGAGAAGGGTGAACAAGAACCACAACTCAACTGCATGCAATATTTCACCACTTGATAAGCACAAACTTCCTGAACCTGTAGTGGAAACTAGAACTTGCACTATGCACCTGAAAACATGAGAGAGGAAAATAGAAGCAACTAGAATCATGAAAGGACATATATTTGATCACAAAACATAATTCTCATTACTTTAAGCACTTGCATAGTGTAACATTACATCAGGTGAAAAGGGCATAAGCTACCATTACAATTTGAGGAGAAAGGATTGAGAGCCTATAGATTCAAAAAATTGTGGAAAGAAAGGGAAGCTTGGAAGTGTCTAATCCTCCAACTTGTGGGACCTGCAGGAATCCACCTATTGGAACCCTTTGAATGAGTTTCCAATTTACATTTATAGAAGAAAAATGAGAGAGAGGAGAGAAGGATCATAAATTCCCCTTCCTAAATGGAAGGTACATGATGTATCATTTATTACATTCCATCGAACCATCTGAGAAGGCTCCATCATGTGCAATTAATTCCTATTGACATAGTCCTCATAATTAATTAAGATAATATTTTAAATAAAATAATTAAATAATAATAATAAATATTATTATTTAAAATATTTAAATAAAAATATTAATTTAATTTTAAAATAATTGGTGGGTCCCCCTTGGGTGGTTTGTGATGATGGGAAAAAACCAAAAAGAGTCACAATTCGGTGGTTGGCTAGCCAAGCCAACTCACTGAGTTGGGCACAAACTCGTTGTCGTTACTCTCTACTACCGCACAAGCCGAGAATCAATTTCCATCCACCCAGCTCCCAACATTCATCATGTCCACTAAATTTTTATTTGGAAATGAGATCCTCCACATTTCTTCTGACACAATTGAGCTCTCATTGTCATGCTCCTTCCCTAGCGAGCTTCATCTCCAAACCTGGTGCCATCACTCCTACCGAGTGAGCTCCCGTGAAACAACCACTCACCATGACTCTTCCCTGACTAGTGCAATCATTGCACTAAACTCTCCCTAAATGAGCTCCTCCACATTGGCACAACCATGATGAATTTTGAGGACCCTTTCACTTACCAGGTTCTACGAATTCACCATGACTCAGTTGAGCTCTTTCCTTCAAGCTAAGGCACCCAAGACCAACCGTCTTGTCAAATCATTTCCTTCCACACAAGTTTTCCCGACTTGTTTGTCCTATGTTATTTGTAGGCTCACCACCAAAATGTTTCACCGAACCCTAAACTGAGCTCGTATTTTGAAAAGTTCTCTATCAGGTGTACAATCCCAAAATTGGAGAGCTCCTCCCTTAACTGGAAATGAGCTTATTTTTCCAAGCTTCATCATGTAATGATGCTACATTTTTCCTTAGATGTGCTTACAAAATGAGCTTACTGGACTGAGTGATCGAACTCCAAGCACTCCTAGATGGCCGAGCTCCTTCCTCGACCGATGTAACTGCTCATTTTCCTAAACCATAGTCACAAACTGAGCTCACATGTGAGTCATTTTCTCCTCACCGAGCTAGACCACCTCCCAACCGATCTTTCGTGTTGACCCACCCCATATAGCTCGTTCACCTCTTCCCTCCTACGAGCCCTTGTCGGTGAAACTCCACGGTCTCAACCCCGCTACATAATCCAAACCAAGCTCTTCACACCACTGAATCAAAAGCGACACCAATCATCACGGTGATCACTGATTTGATCCCTACTCCACATAATCTGGAAAATGAAATGCCACCCCAAAATAAAGCCCCATGGAGTGATCTCTACCAATTTTTGAGTGATTTCTACTAACGAGTCAACCAAATGAGCTTCATTGAGGAAACCGAAACCGATTCACCATGTCGCGCCACCTTCGATCGCTTCTACACCGCCCGGTACCTAACCCGCATGACTTGCCCGATTGACCGGCTCAACCACAACTCGGTGCGGAGCTCCAACATCAAAAATCTCTAAACTCTAATTTCTCTTAATTCGATAATATAAAACTCTAAATTTCAAAGTTTTGGGCTTTAGATAAATTTAGCTCCCTCAACATTTCGACCCCAAAACTCTAAACTTCCGAAACAGTATTTTCTGAAACAAAAATCCAAAATATAATGTCGAATAAAATGCAACTCGGCCTCAATACTTGTTATCTGCAATATTCTAAAACATGGCATCAAGTCTCAAACTGAACCTACTCCATTCAATGTCAAGCCCCTAAACCCATGCAAATATTTAATGGCTCAATCGTTGTGAATGATCTCTACATTGAGCTCCATTTATTTCCCGAAAATCTTGATTTTGCATCTTGGTTGACTTCGGTCTCCTTTTCGATTTCCATCTTGGCTATGTTTCACCGCATCTTGAGATATGAACTTGCACTACGATTCGAGTGTGAAAATCTTTCCTCACCCCGATTCGGCCCTAAATATGAATTCTCTTTATCCTATATGCCCGGCACTGTGTACCAAGATTTCATCCATCTTCATTATTCGAGAAGGGCCCAAACTCGCCAACATTTTAGGTAGGCCACCAAGTCATTTACCAATGGTTAGGCTATTCCATTACAAACTCAGTTCATAACTCCAAACACCAAGCTTGATTTATCCTATTGACTAGCTCAAGCTCCCTCGAATCCTTTCCAACTCTCTCACATGTGCCACGGCCTAGTTGGCCTTATCATTTCACTATGCTCAAATCCCCGAGCTCATTGTGCATCATTCAACAAATGGCTTAAAGGTGAGCACCTTTCGACTCACTAAAACATCCGAGTCTCGAAAAATAAAATGCTCTCGCCTGAACCAATGTTGACTCTCATTTTATGTCAAAATTGACTCGGCCTTCATTGCTCCCTTTTCAAGTTATGTCTTCCAAATCTAGCACTTGGTCCTTCATGCTCACCATTCGGGTTCTGAAGGATAAAAATACCGCATGCCAAGCTCTGATCACTCTGAACCTCCGAAACTACACACCTCTAAACTCCAAAACACTGAAACTCTGAATTTCAGAGTTTTGGATTTTCAGGATTTGGAAAAATTGACTCGCTCAACGTCTACGCCACCAAAATATCTGAATTTCTGAAAAGGAAAATTCCAAAAATATTCTCCAAAAATGACTCCTGACATCTATTGGCTGGGTTTGATGTATCCTTGGCAAGCCAGGTAAAGAAGTCAATTTTGCATGCCCAATATCCCATGTATCCTACCAATATTTAATGTATTCTAATCGATCTCTTCTTCTTGTCAAGAGCCATGCATCGAGCCACCATTCCAAAGCACCTGGTACGTATTCACTCCTCACGATGAACCACTTACCTCCATGTTTTCGTGATGAGCTCATGGGTTGAGCCAAACCTTTCTAAATTCCCCCTTAAATTTACATATGAACTAGCAAGTTACATCCTCTCACCATGCATCAGGCTCTCCCTCCTCGAGCACTCGATCCCTGAGTTGCTCCTTTCATGAGCATCCCCGCATCCACGAAAATAATGACTTCACCGACTTGTTGCACAAGGTTGCTTCAAACACACCGAGCCGTTTGATTTATTTCCGAGTCACTCAATCCCGTATCTTATTTTTCCCCTACAATAATCATTAAAGCTCAAAATGATCCATCTTCTTGCAATGTAGGGTCACTTTTATCCTTAGCTCAGATTTTAATTCATAAGTTTTCCTTTACCAACCTATACTCTCTCGTAAGCTCGTTGGATTCCATTCCTATGTGTGCCTTTCAATTTACATGGTTCAACAAGCTCGACCTATGGCATGGCTGAGTTTTCCTCCTCGAACCATATACATAGCTTGATTAAGCTTCTCTCAGGTTCCCGAGCTATGTTGACTCAATGAGACACTTCAACTGCTTGAGCTTGATCCACTATGTGCTTTCCTCGATGGATGCTTGGATTTTTGTGTAGTCTCATCATTTAGGAGCATATCCCATAGCTCTCCCTTCATGCCATATGATTTGATCCATGAGCTCTCCTAGTTGAGTTCAATGAGATGATGACCACTCTTCCTGATATGATTCTGAATGTAGATTTAACAACCAAAATGAGTTCTATGTGGAACTCATTTTATGCAACTCACATACCAACCGACTCACCTATCAGATTGAAATTATCTTGATAACCTTGAGAATATTTTATGTACGAATTTTCGGTCTCAAGGTATTATCTTATTGTCCATTTTTGCCCAAGGGGAAAAATTGACAACAATGATGAAATTCATTGGGAAATAGGGTGTGTAAGACCTATAAGGAAACTAGAAATTAAAAAAAGATTCCAAAAATAGTAGTCAATTAGTACTTTTATGTCTTAGGAATCATATGACTGCAAGTATGTGATTAGGACCTATAAGTGTACCCAAGTGCGTGATTTAGTGTCTACATTTTTATACACTTTATGTTGTTGACATTTTATACACTTTATGTTATTGACCTATAACTATCCCAAATTTCCTAGACATTTTGGACATTAGGTGTGAAAAAATTCACCCCCACACTTGGGAGTGACACATAACAAGAGTTGAGTAGCTAGATGGGAGGCGGAGAGAGATAGATATATATATATATATATATATATATATATATATATATATATATATATATATATATATTTGAGCACCTCAGAGCTAGAATGGAGGTCACATTGAGAACCTCGGAAGGGGATCGAGGAAAATTTAGTGTCCCAAATTTCCTAGAAATCGGGACATTGGACGTGAAAAAAATGAGCACAAGGCTAGCGAGGCTCAATACTTAGCAAAACTTGCACATAAGAACACTAAGCACTCTTTCGGGCATGATCAATGTCATATGAGGGTTTTAGGGATTCATCAAGGGGTGGGGAAAATTTTGGTTTCGTTTGTGTCCCAAATATCCCAAAGTGTTCTTGAAAGTTGGGACATTCGGTGTGAAAAAAACACATCGACCCTCCAAACTAGAAAAATGACTAAGCTATTTGAAATGAGGAAATCAACTTTCCGAGAATTCTAGACACTCTATTTTAGAAAAAAATTATATGATTTTTAATCCCAATGCCATTTTGAGTTTAATTTTATTGCTGAAAATATTTTATTCTTTTTCCTTCTCTAAATAATTCTTGTTTTTCGTTATAAACCATAGGGTGTGTCTGCTGAAATTGGTCTACACGAGAGAATCACTTGGGGATTTTAAAGAATGTGAAAAATCCATCATGTAGAGGATCTTATCATATTTCTAGCAAGTATCTTTCTTTCCTCTTGAAAAATAGCATTCAAATCCCAAGTAAATTTTGATAACATGCATCGAGAAGATTCAAATCCCAAGCAAATTGATTGATTCAGAGCAAAATCAGGTTTCTAGTGGTCCCTTCTGTATTTTTCTAACTCCCCGGCCGAAGAAATAGGAGCAAGCTCTCGAGAAAATGCAAAAAGGTTAGAGAAAGGCAAATAGGTTGATCCAGAAAGAGTATGAAAATTGGCTAAGTCCCGCTCAAGGTAGCATTTGGGACAAGTGGGACAAATGGAAGCGGATCGGCCGAAAAGCCTCTAGCGGCCCAAATTGCATTTGGGACAATCGGGGTAGAAGTAATGCAAAATGGCGCGAAAAGCCGATCCGGCCGAAAGAGGAAGAAAAATTGGCTAAGTGTTGCTCGGGACGTTTGGGACAAAAGGGCCCGAACCGGCCGGTTCGGCCGAAATGAGCACAGGCAGCCCAAAAGAAAATGGGACAAATGGGACGATAGTACGCGGTGGGCGTGAAATGCCGGTTCGACCAAGAGAAAATCGACTAACTGCTGCAGCAGCTTGGGACAAGCGGGCCGGAAAGGCGCGAACCGGCCGAACCGGGCGAAAGAGGTCAAAACAGTCCGAAGGCAATTGGGACATCCGGGGCAAATGGACGCGAACCGGCCGGTTCGGCCGAAATCAGCACAAGGAGCACTAAGCAATTGGGACGTCTGGGACAAAAGGATGTGAAGGGCGAAAAAGCCGGCAGGGCCGAGAACCATTCAGAAGCCGCCACGTGTCTCAGGGAAAAAGGGTCAAAAAGGTCAAAGGGCAAGTTTTAAAAGGTCAGCCCGAACCAATGAAATAGCGCCACGTGTCCAGTTAAGGGCCCCACAAGTGAATTTCAAAATGAAAGCCCATGAAAGATGGAGGAGAGAGAATTGCTCGTCCAATCAGCACGTGCCACGTGTCGTCCAGGTGGCAGAGCGCGGGAAAGGATTTCAAAACACGCACTGCTTTGTGCCCTAGATCTTCGGGATCGCCATAACTTTTGATCCAGAGCTGGATTTGCACGTTCTTTACATCAACGGAAAGCTGGTGAAATTATCTACACGATTCGGGGTCAATCTTGCGTTTTGGAGCAGTCTAGAGGAGGAAAATTGAGAAACGGCTCGACACGTATTCATGGCCGGAAATGACATTCCAAATAACCGAGTTAATGCGTAATGGGTCGCATTCTCCTAAAATCCGGTCAAAATGATAGGTTATGGGTTTGTAAGGTCCTCCATGCCATTTTAATACACCCATCAAGAAAGAATGGGCTCCCATGCCTTTGTCAGACGCCTCCTGCTCCTCGGGTTCGACCCTTGCATTTTAAAAGCCAGTTTTGGGCTCATTTCAAGAGGGGGAACATTTTCGGGCATAGTAGACTTCTTCTTTCACCTTCTTCAAGGGATTGATAAAGTATCAGACCTCTCCAAGGATTGTAATAGCTTTTCTTTACCTCTCCGAGGGTGTAATGCGTATTTTGATATTAAATTGATAATGCAAGCTGTGGAATGGGTTTCAATCCTCGTTTGTATTATTTGCTTGATTTCAGATGCTAAATTATACATTATCAGTCCGTGTATGTTTTTATGTTGTGAACCTTGGTCTCGTGTCTATTTGCATGACTAATATGTTTCACCACTCCTTTTGGTGCATCACCATCTTTAGTTAGTTTCAATTTTTGCACTTCTCCCCCGTCTCCTTGCAAGTTAGAATAGGATTAGGATCTAAACCTCTGTAGTTTTGCAAAATATAGATCTAAATCAGAGGAGTTTGAGGAACCAGCCTCTAATCTGGAGATTCCTCTCTCAGTTTCCAAGTCCCACACTTGGAGAGAGGTTTCCATGTTGTGCAATTACACTGGATGCAAGAGTGATCAACCTAGAAATCTGATCAGCGTCCAGGGGTGCTGTAATTTTGCACTAACAGTTTTGGCACGCCCGGTGGGACCAGAGGTCTCAATTTTATTGCAGCAAAGTTGATGTGCATCTGCTGCAAGTTTCTTGCTTGAAAAGAGCTATTATTTGCATATCTGGCGACTCCAAGGGGAAGAATCAATAGAATTTCAGCAGTCAGGCCTGAAAGCTTATGAGAAGAATCACAAGGTCAAGAGTTGGAGAGGAGGAAGTACTGTTTGAATACCTGCAATTATCTCCAAGAAGAAGGCAAAGAGGAAGAAGGATTCAAAGGTCCCCATCTCCACCAAACAGAACTCTCTCAACTCCTCCACCTGAGCGGCCTTTCTTTCAGTATACAAGGGTTTTAAGACCAATCAGAATGGCGCAACCAGTGAACCCCTATGTCAACTTCACAGGCAGCAGCCCACTTGCTCTCAATGCACAAAATCCAATCCCAGTTGCAGCACTGAAGAACATTCCATACTTTACTGGGGAAAATCAGACCACTCCTGGTGATCATGTCAAGGACATTGCTAACATTTGTGCAATCCATGAGATTAATGAGATGCAAGTAGCTGTCAAATTGCTGGCGTCTTCATTCAAGGGAAAAGCATTGCAATGGTTTAGGAGCCTTGAAGCTGGCTCTATCACAAACTGGAATCAGCTGTGTATTGCACTTCACAATCAATTTGGAGAGAAGGGAGACAACTTGTCTCTTTTGGAGCAGCTAACAACCATCAAGAGAGCTTCCAATGAGCAGCTAACTGACTTCAACTTCAGATTTCAAAGGTCTTGGGATAGAATTCCAGTGGCAGTCAGGCCAACAGCAGAAGGTGCTTTTCTATATTACCTTAAAGCTTTAAATTCTGATATTTCTGTGTTGATTCAATCTATGGGAGGCACAACTATCCCTGCTGCTTATAGTATTGCCATTAGAGCTGAAAATTGTCTGATTCAAGCCGGCAAGCTAGCTCCTAGGCCTCCAATGCCATTATATCCAAGTTTAGAGAGCCCAAGTACTAGTCAAGCACCTGTCTTAGCTCCTATTCCCACTCCTAGGAATCAGAGTTCAAATGAAGCTTCCACTTCATCTCCAAGTGCCCCAAATGAGCTTCAAGAAGTCATGAAGCAACTGCAAAATTTAGGTAATGAGCTGGTCACACTTAAGAGACAGCAAACTCAAGGTTTTAGACCTTCGTATCAGCCTCAAGCTCAACCTAATAGGCAGCCATATCAGCCTCAAAGGCCACCCAATCCAGCTGCAAATATGAATCAAACAAGGCCTCCTGCCAATAAACCATTCCAGCCCTATAATCCAAATGCCATATCTGCCTCTAAGGCATTAGTACCAGCACAAAACAACACTGCCCAGGAGTATGATTGGTGTTTTCCATGTAATGAGCCTCATAATCAATCCATGTGCTTCAATGGTGCTTTGACCCAAGCTTTAATGGTAACAAGTGCTGGTGTGGAGGGTGAGAGTACTCAAGAAAACAGCCAACAACAAGAAACATTCCAACAGCAACCTGCCCCAAATGACACCACATTGGTAAATTGGCAAGCAGAGGATTTCTGTGGCATGAATCAGGCAGTTTCTCAAAGTGTTGCTGCCAACACAAGGTCAAAAAGGAGAAATTTGGGTGAAGAATGTACCGTTAGCCCCAGCTAATCCACAACCTTCCACAGCTCCACAAATGATTGGCAAGCAAAACCCAGTTTCAAATGCACAAGGGCAGTCAAGAACAGCCCCTAGGCCAACTCAAATGCCAGCTGTTGCTGCCCACATACAAGGAGAAAATGTGCAGACCAAGGGACAGCAGAGAAATCCTTCATCACCATTCAGTATCATTGATCAGATGAAGAAGACAAACGTCAATATATCTATGTGGGAATCGCTATCCATCCCAGGCCAAAGAAATCTGCTGCAAGCTGCCATAAAGGATTGGCCAACTTCGAATCAGCAAGTCCAAATGCAGGAGAAGGTACTCACAAATGCTGCCCACCCTCAAGGAAATCATGGAGCACAACAAGGTAGAATGCTGAAGCCTCCCCCTTTCTATGTTTCGTTAATCATTGGAAATCAGCTAGTGCATAATTGCATGATAGATTCCGGGGCAAGTAGCTTAGTTATGCCTAAACAGATAGCTGATCAGTTAGGGCTCCAGTATGAAATAACATCTAAGGGAGTAGTGTAGAAATGGATGGGACAGCAATAAAGCAACAGTTGGAGTGATTAGAAATTTGAGTCTTACCTTGCATGCATGTCCAAATGTTGTTGTCTTACAAGATATATCAGCCATAGACCTTCCACCACTCTTTGCCCTCTGTTTGTCAAGAGATTTCACTGCCAAAATTGGGGGATATTTGTCCGCTGATTGGTCTCACATGCTATTCAGAACGAGATATGGGACTAAGGCCACAATTAGGTCAGAACCTATTGCAGACTTCCACATTGAGCCCTATACTCCAAGTCAGATTAATGCCAATTGCTCAGCATTTGATCAAGAAGATCACCCTGGCACTGATGAAGCCGACACTAAGGTTGGAAGTATTCCAGATTTGACTCTTGATGAATGGGCAAACAAGGTACATGCTTTTGATCCTTATCAAGAAGTAGAAGAATCTGAGCTAGGGGTCTATTGTATACACGAAGAAAGTAAACATATTCCTAGCATCACCAAGCCAAACCACAAGGATGACAATGAAGTATGGCAGCTGTTTTTCGATGGATCAAGGAGTAGACAAGGTGCAGGAGGTGGAGCCATGCTTGTTTCACCTCAAGGAATAAAGCATTATTCAGCTTTTAGATTTCAATTTGCATGCTCCAATAACACTGCTGAATATGAAGCCTTGGTGCAAGGGATGCATTGGGCAATAAAGAGAAAAATAAAGAACTTGCAAGTTTTTGGGGACAGTGAGCTGATTGTAAATCAGGTCAAGGGACAACATGCTGCCAAAAATGATCTACTCAGATGCTACAAGAACAGGGTGTGGGACCTCGTGGAAGATTTTGAGGGCTTTGGCATCAAATCCATCCCTAGGAAAGAGAATCAAGTGGCCGATGAAGCTTGCAGCAGAGGGGCAGCCTTTGACATTATAGAAAACATTCAACAAGACAAGGATACACCAAACATCCACGTGATTGTGAGGCCTTCAAAGGCCGGATAACGATGTGGCTGGCAAGTATTTGAGAATGATCAGCAAATCATCCACTTGAAGAAGAAGCTGAGTTCTCAGCTAAGAATCAAGAGAAGTTGGAACAGCAATATGGTGACCAGGTGATACAGCTGAGAACTGACAAGCTGCCCAAGGGACTTATCACCTTGGAGTCCATTTTTAACCCCAATGATCAGTTTAGAAAGGAGAAAGCAAACATTCAAGTTAAGAGAGAAGATTCGGTATCCATCTTGGTAGAAGAGAACAAGCCATTGCAAATTGGAAAGATGACAACTGAACAGGAAAGGTATGAGTTCATACAGCTATGTCAAGAATTCCCTGACGTGTTTGCTTGGAGTTATGAAGATTTGAAAGGGTTCAATCCCAACTTAGCTCAGCATACCATTGAATTGGACCCAAATACTAAGCCTATCAGGCAGAAACAAAGACCAGTCAATCCACACATGGAGCCTCTCATGAGGAAAGAACTGGACAAGCTGATTGAGTCAAGAATCATATTCCCAATCAAGCATTCTAGTTGGGTTGCCAACTTAGTTCCAGTCAGAAAGAAGAGTGGAGAGATCAGGCTGTGTGTTGACTTCAGAGATTTGAATAGAGCCTCTCTCAAGGACCATTATCCACTCCCTTCCATGGAGCAAATACTGCAGATCGTAGCTGGTTCAGAGAGGTTTTCACTACTTGATGGTTACTCAGGCTTCAATCAGATTATGGTAAAGGGGGAAGACCAGTTCAAGACAGCCTTCACAACCAAATGGGGCACATATGCTTACAAGAAGATGCCATTTGGACTATCGAACGCCGGAGCAACATTCCAGCGAGCTATGGATATGGCATTCAAAGGCTTGATCAACAAGATAGTGCTGATATACTTAGATGATATTACTGTCTTCTCAAAGAATGCTGCAGACCATCTCTTTCACCTCAGGCAAGTGTTTCAGAGGTGTAGAAAATTCGGTGTGTCTTTGAATCCTAAGAAGTGCATCTTTCTTGCACATGAAGGGAAGCTCCTTGGCCATATTGTCTCCAAGGAGGGATTAGCAATTGATCCAGAGAGGGTCGAAGCCATAAGGGCTCTACCATTGCCAAGCCACAAGAAAGCCCTTCAGAGTTTCCTGGGAAGGATAAACTTTGTTCGGAGGTTTGTCCCAAATTTTGCAGCCCTTGTCAAGCCCATCACTAAAATGTTAAGAAAAAGCATGGCTTTCAAATGGACGGTAGAAGGCAAGGAGAGTTTTGAAGCAATCAAAGAAGCCATCTCCTGTGCACCCACTCTCATCAACCAGATTTTCCAAGGATTTCATCCTCTATGCATTTGGAGGTGATGACACTATTTTCGCCATTCGTACAAAGCAGTAACAAAGATAATGATGAGCAATTTGATTGCCTTCTTCACCGCAGAGCCTAGGTGATCTGTGAAATGAGGTACTCTTTTATTGAAAAGCATGTGCTTGTAGAATCGAAGCTTGAAGAAATTCAAGCATTTAGTCTCAAACAACAAGATACAGCTTGCTAGTCTCACATGTCAAGTTAAGGATTTCCTCCTCAACAAGGATTTGAATGAGAAAAGGGCAGGTTGGATCACCCGTGTCATGGAGTATGACATTGAGATCAAGATCACCAAGCTGGTAAGAGGCAAAGGTTTGTGTGAGCAGCTCGCTTCCAAACAACCAGACAACCCAGAAGATGAAGAAGACGCTGTCCTGCTATTACAAGATGATCAAAAACAGAAAATGATGATGTGTCCACTCCTGTTGACTCGTAATATGATACATTTCCTACAGACGGGCATGTGCCCTCTAGAAATGAGCAAAGCAAAAAGAAGATACTTCAGGTTGCAGGTAATTCCATATGCCATCATTGATGGAGTTTTGTTCAAGAAGGACGTCAATGGAGTGTTGCGAGATGCATTAACACAGGTCGATTCAAAGGGTGTTGGAATAATTTCATAATGGACCAGTGGTGGCCATTTTGCACTAAGAGTGACACTCAAAATCATGAAGGCTGGTTATTATTGGCCTAAAATCTTCAAAGTGATTGCTATGCATGGATCAAGAGGTGTAAGAATTGTGCATTCTTCACAGAAAAGAGAGACTCGCTGCCCTTCCATCGCATCCAATTACAGAGATCAGCCATTCATGCAAAGTGGGGTTTGGACTTCATTGAGTCATCAATCCCACCCGAGCCAAGGGCACAAATGGATTTTGACAACCACGCACTACTTCACCAAATGGATGAAGCAAATAGCACTCAAAGAGGTGAATGAGTCTAGCATTTTGGACTTTTACGAAGGGATAACTTCAGATTTGGTGTACCTGCTACAATAGTCTCTGATAATGCATTGGCATTCATCGGATCTAAAGTGACTGAGTGGGCTGTCAAGAACGGGATTTACCTGAGCACTTCATCAAACTATTACCCTCAAGGTAATGGCCAGGCCGAGTCTACAAACAAAAACTTGCTGAGGATCATTAGGAGGACTCTTGATGAGAATCAGAGGGCTTGGCATACCAAACTGAAATCAGCCTTATGGGCTGATAGGATAACTCCCAAAAGATCCACGGGTAACTCTCCATTTAGGCTTGTCTACGGAAGAGAGGCAATCTTGCCCATGTCACTTGAGTTGCCAACGTTGGAACTCATGAAACAGCTGGAGTTGCTAGAGTTTGAGCCCATGGAGGTGAGGTATGCAGAGTTGATGGAGCTGCAAGAGATCAGAGATCAGGCATCCCAAGCAATGGAAAAGGATCAAGCTTTGATCAAAAAGACCTTTGATAGGAAGGCCAAAGACAGATCTTTTCAAGTAGGAGATCTAGTGCTGAAATGGGATGTGGACAGAGCAAAACCAGGAAGGCATTCAAAATTTGATGCCATTTGGAGTGGCCCATACATGGTCACAAAGTGCAAGAGCAACAATGCTTTCCAATTGGCCTCATTGGATGGTGAAGAACTGCAGATTCCAGTAAATGGAATCTATCTCAAGCATTGCTTCTAGAGGGAGGTTCACTACACCTGTAGATATTAGATTAGATTTTCTTTCCTCCAAGTGCTTGTGCACATTGTTTTGCTGTAGGTTAGTTTTGTTTTCCCTAAGTGCCTTGGCACAGCTTGCTGTCCATGGAGATGTTTAGCATGTCTTTGCTTTCATCAGGTCACATTCCATCTTCCCCCTCACACATTCTGAGTCAGTTTGGATTCTAATAGAATATTTGATGACTCCATGCCCAATGGATTGCTTCAGGCAACTGGTCTTTCCATCTAGCAGGCAGATGATCCCGCTGAGTCGCCAAAATTGTTATCCAAAATTCACCCCCTAGGGTAAATTTTGATAACATGCATCAGAAGATTCAAATCCCAAGAAAATTGATTGATTCAGAGCAAAATCAGGTTTCTAGGGTCCCTTCAGGTATTTTTCTAACTCCCCTGGCCGAAGAAACAGGGAGCAAGCTCTGAGAAAATGCAAAAAGGTTGCAGAAAGGCAAATAGGTTGATCCAGGAAAGAGTATGAAAATTGGCTAAGTCCTGCTCAAGGTAAAGATTTGGGACAAGTGGGACAAATGGAAGCGGATCGGCCGAAAAGCCTCTAGGCGGCCCAAATTGCATTCGGGATAATCGGGTAAAAGTACGCGGCGGCGCGAAAAGCCGATCCGCCGAAAAGAGGAAGAAAAATTGGCTAAGTGTTGCGCGGGACGTTTGGGACAAAAGGTTCAAACCGGTTCGGCCGAAATGAGCACAGGCAGCCCAAAAGAAAATGGGACAAATGGGACGATAGTACGCGGTGGGCACGAAATGCCGGTTCGACCGAGAGAAAATCGACTAACTGCTGCAGCAGCTCGGGACAAGCGGGCCGGAAAGGCGCGAACCGGCCGAACCGGGCGAAAGAGGTCAAAACAGTCCGAAGGCAATTGGGACATCCGGGGCAAATGGACGCGAACCGGCCGGTTCGGCCGAAATGAGCACAAGGAGCACTAAGCAATTGGGACATCTGGGACAAAAGGACGCGAAGGGCGTGAAAAAGCCGGCAGGGCCGAGAACCATTCAGAAGCCGCCACGTGTCTCAGGGAAAAAGGGTCAAAAAGGTCAAAGGGCAAGTTTTAAAAGGTCAGCCCGAACCAATGAAATAGCGCCACGTGTCCAGTTAAGGGCCCCACAAGCAAATTTCAAAATGAAAGCCCGCGAAAGATGGAGGAGAGAGAATTTCTCGTCCAATCAGCACGTGCCACGTGTCATCCAGGTGGCAGAGCGCGGAAAGGATTTCAAAACACGTTTTCACCTGTTTTGTGCCCTAGATCTTCAGATCGCCATAACTTTTGATCCAGAGCTCGGATTTGCACGTTCTTTACATCAACGGAAAGCTGGTGAAATTCTCTACACGATTCGGGGTCAATCTTGCGTTTTGGAGTAGTCTAGAGGGAGGAAAATCGAGAAACGGCTCTGACGCGTATTCATGGCCGGAAATGACATTCCAGCGACCAGAGTTAATGCAGAATGGGTCGCATTCTCCTACAATCCAGTCAAAATGATAGGTTATGGGTTTGTAAGGTCCTCCATGCCATTTTAATACACCTGCAGTCAAGAAAGAATGGGCTCCCATGCCTTTGTACGTCTCCTGTTCCCTGGGTTCGACCCTTGCATTTTAAAAGCCAGTTTTGGGCTCATTTCAAAGAGGGGAACATTTTTGGGCATAGTAGACTTCTTCTTTCACCTTCTTCAAGGGATTGATAAAGTATCAGACCTCTCCAAGGATTGTAACAGTTTTCTTTACCTCTCTGAGGGTGTAATGCGTATTTTGATATTAAATTGATAATGCAAGCTCTGTGAATGGGTTTCAATCCTCTGTTTGTATTATTTGCTTGATTTCAGATGCTAAATTATACATTATCAGTCTGTGTATGTTTTTATGTTGTGAACCTTGGTCTGTGTCTATTTGCATGACTAATATGTTTCACCACTCCTTTTGGTGCATCACCATCTTTAGTTAGTTTCAATTTTTGCACTTCTCCCCCTGTCTCCTTGCAAGTTAGAATAGGATTAGGATCTAAACCTCTGTAGTTTTGCAAAATATAGATCTAAATCAGAGGAGTTTGAGGAACCAGCCTCTAATCTGGAGATTCCTCTCTCAGTTTCCAAGTCCCACACTTGGAGAGAGGTTTCCATGTTGTGCAATTACACTGGATGCAAGAGTGATCAACCTAGAAATCTGATCAGCGTCCAGGGGTGCTGTAATTTTGCACTAACAATACCTTATGCATTGGGATTTAGAGACTCATTATAAAACAACAAATAGAGTGAAATAAAGATCACATAAACACAACAAAAGGGAAACACACCACACTGGAAATAGAAACAAACACACAATGGGGAAATGGAAACACTAACCTAAATCACCTATGGAACATGCAAACTATATTCCACTTTCATTACTTATACAACTTCAAATATTGCCCATTGTGAGGCAATTCCAATTGTGTGTCATCCAGATACAAGAGATAGAAAGAATTTTCTCTACATTCTTCCTAAATTTAGAATTTCCCTATCCACGGTGAATAAAACTTTCCATAGTTTCCTTTGGGATTTATTTTTTCCTATAACAAGACAAAATCTCTAACTTTTAATTCTCTCCCCTTTTCCTTCTTGTCAAACAAATTATTGACCTTCATTTGATGTTTTTCTATTTGGTCAACTACCCTAAATATTTCTTCATTCAACTTTTCAAGAAACAATATTTTCTTATCAAGGGAGTCATGATAGGTGTTAGTAATAACCCTTTGGAATTGGAATTGGTAGTGTTGGGCTTTAGGTTACCACCCTTGTTATAGCTAACGAGCCTCTCAAAATACTTTAGATGGGTTTTAGAATTCAGATTTAGAAATATGAACTTTATATTTCTTCACATGTTTAATAATATCAAATGGAGTGGATATGGATAGGCTTGACATTTTCAGGGTAGTGGAATCTTTACAAGGTGGAGGATATGCTACTTTGGAAGCTTGGGAAATTTTATTGGATGGAGTATCAACTTGAGTAGTGATGGCTAATTTTGAATGGGCCTCCGAGTTTTTTTCAATATTATCCTTAAAAGTAGAACTAGAACCATGAGGGATACTAAAGGAATTACTCGGTATTAAGTTACTTCTTACTTTCCATGGGATCGGGATTCTCTTTTATGAATGCCAAAGAAGGTAGGAGTGGAGATCCTCTATTTATAATATTATTTTGTAGAGTCTCCGCTTAAGGATTATTCTTCTTCTTCTTTGTCACAATAGCGGAGGAAGAGGCTCCCTTTTATGATTCAAAACATGTGAACATAGAACATGAGAATTTTGGAGCATGTTCCTCATTATCATTGTCACTTGAATAATATTAAATGAAGTTAACTTGCACCTCATCTATCTTAAGAAAATTTCCTTCATCACTCTCTTCTCTTGGCTCTTTAATTTCATCTTCTTCCTCCTCGGCATTACAAGTTGCATTTATTAGAGGTTCCTTAAAAGAAAGTCTTTGAGGTAGTGGGCCAATATTTTATCTATTTAGAAAGTTATTTTTTGGATTATCTCTATTTATAGATTCTTGAGATAGCTTATTTTTAAGAGATAAGACATCATTAACTAGATTTTGAACCAATGAATCTGTATTTCGTGTGTTTGAACTTTTGTCTTTCTCCTTACTTGGACCTCTTTTGATTTTCCCTGACATAATCAAATCATCATCAACCTTAATTGCAAGCCCTTGTGCTTCATCCAAGTAGCTAGTAAAGTTCTTATTAACATGAAACTTACCTCAATAAACTGAGCATTTGTAAAGAATCTCAGCCTATTATCTTGATTGGCGAGAAACTTTGAGGATTTTATAGAGAATTCAGTTGAACTTTTCTAAAAACTCCCTCATTGGTTCAAAGGGCTCCTTCCTCAATTGAGAGCATTAATAAAAAAGTACATGAGAATCTTTTATAGGTTTTAATTTGGTTTTAAACTTATTATTCATGTCATGGCAATTGGTTATGGACCTACTTGGGAGATGATAAAACCAATCCATTGCCACATCTTGCAAGGATTTTATAAAAATAAAAACTGATAAATATTCATAACCAACTCCTAATACTCAACAAGTGGTGATGAAGGATGTCATGTGGTCATCTGGATGTTGGTTCCCATCACCAAAAAATTTTAGGAAGTTATTTCTTGAGCCTTTAGGAAAATCATGCAAAGGTGGGGCTAGAGCTAACGAACTATGTTTTGGCCTGGGAAGCGGTGCTTGTTGAGACATTGGTGGTTCTTCTTTACAACTTATTATATAATTATGTTGAGGAATTCTTTAATAACTTCCTCTCTTGGATAGATGTAATTCAAGGTTTTAACGAGGATACCATCAAAAGAGTACTCAATAGATAGAGTAGGATCAAATTTATAAAAGTACCATTGGCTTGCTCTTCTTAAAATTTGAGCTATAAGAAGTCTGAAATCATCTTGCAACTATTATTAAAAATTTGGATTAGACACACCACTAGCCCTTGAAGATCTTATATATCTTTTATCAGCCAACTTGAATATGTAATTCAAAAATAGTTCTTTCAAGCTCTCCTCTAATGATTTTTATGTTGTCTCACTCTTTCCAAGGTTTCTACATGTTATTCTTCAAAATCTAGGGTTAATTTTAAGAGACATATGGGAAATCCAAGGTAGAATATTCTTGTCAAATATCCTCGTAACCACTTTCACTAACATGGAAAATTTTCTGGGGTTTGTGTGCAAATTTTTCACCTGAAAGAAGCTTTCATTTTCAATTCATATGATAGAAATTTTGTAGATGCACAATAGGAGATTTACAGTCCTACGACAACAAGGTTGTTGTCATGCACCAACAAACCTCCTGTTGTGCAATAGTAAGGTTATTATCATGCAACAACAAACTTGTTGTCACACAATAAAACCCTTATTGTTGCATGATAATAGCCTTGTTATCATGTGTCAGTGAGGTTGCTATCGAAAACAACCTCACTAATGTGTGACAACAAGATTATTGTCACATGACATAAAAAATTTTATTGCGTGACAATAACCTTACTTGCACGACGACATGAGGTTTGTTGTTGTGCATCTGTAGCCTCCTCCCTCCTATCGTGCATCAACAACATAGGACTTTCACACATCAACAAATTCCTTTCATATGTCAATAACTTCCTTCCATGCATAAAAAACCTCCTGTCGTGCATCAACGACCTACCCCGTAAGTTCACGAGACTTGATATACCAAGATTACCTCAAGTATAATAGTAGTAAGTTAGTAGTATATTACCCGACAAATCACCTAAGTTTTTATAGGAGATATTTTCAAATGTAGGCGAATCTGACCCCTATATATATACATTGTAAATTTTAGGCGAACAAATTATTGACTGCTCCAAAAAATTTGCCTTTTCAAATTTTCCTAAAATGGAATATTCACCACTAAAAAAATCCTCGTAAAAATATAGAACTCTTGTAGTAGAAAAGTAATGGAAAAAAATTTATCTGTTATGCCAAATGGTTTCCCTCAAGTCTGATGCAATATCTTCTTTGATATGGAAAATAAGTCTAGGTCTTTAGACCGAGGGATTACTAGGAATAGACATTGGTGAGAAACATGACTTATGGAATTTTCAATTTTCATATTTTTAGAATTTTCAAATATTTGTTTGTATTTTTGGAATATTTTGTGGTGCAGTAATAGAAAAATATGTCCAATGGTGGGCGCCAAAAACTATTGGCGAGATAATTTTCTCTAGGAAAAATTGGTTACTTTCTACCAATGCTCTAGGAATAGGTCCATCTACTTAAATGGGGCATCTCCTTATTGTATGTGAATGAAAATAAATCTATGGTTGGCCAAATAGGTTATAGATACAAAAATAACACTCCATTGCACTTAGAAAATTATTGCAATTTTGTGCAAGGGAGGAATTTGCAAGGTATATGGAATTGTGGGAGTGATAAAAATAGAGAGAGGGATTAACACTACAAGCAGAATAATTCATATTATAGAAATTATTAATCATAGTATATCAACAAAAATTGGAAAGAATAACCACTTTGCTAACAATATCAATGAAGAGATGAAACCATGAACATAAACTTTCACGCATTCACTCATCTAGAAAATTTGAAACTCCTTTATTTATTGACATATGTGCAAAGCTTATATAGTGAAAGAGAGAGAGGAAACATGTAAGAAGGGAAAGTAGAATAATTTTCAATATTTTTTCTTATTCTTGGTATCTATCTACTCTTGATCTTACAAAATTGACAATCCCTTGAAATGAGGAAGTCATTACAAGATATAGATCTCAAAAAGACTCTTCACATACCCCCAAATGCCTTTTCACTTTCCTTGTAACACTTGTGACTCTTGACATTCCTAAGAAATAAATTAAGTACCCTTTTTATTAAGTAAAGGAAACTTATTACAACTCAACTATAGTCACATTTAAACAAATAAGACAAAAGTGAATAAGATGAAAGTGAATAAGAAAAAGTGCAACCTCTCTTAATGAATAAATATGACATGAAGGAAGAGAGGAAGAAAGGAAGATAACTACTCATATGAAGATGTTTATGCACCTGCTAATGTAGAAAATTATAGTGATTGAATCTTAGAAATTTCTCTTGGAGAGATCATAATCCATATAAAATGTTTCTTGTACCTTTCCGCCACACATGTAGCTTTCTCAACTTGCAGGACATGTACAAAAATCAATGACTTCACTCAATTATCGAAAATAGAATTGATTTTTTTCATTCAATGAACCATGATTGATGATCTTTTCCATGTTTGATATGATAAACCTTATCTTGGTAAGAGACTCCATTGTATCCTCATTGAATGAAAATGGATCTCTAGCTTCCTTCTTAATAAAATTTTTAAATCACTCCAGTAGATCATGCACTAAAGTGTTTTCATCTACTAGTGGCACTCCAAGACTTTGTATCTCAATGTTGACATCATATTTCATTTTAATAGCCTATTCCTCATTCAAATCCAGTTCACTAAGAGTGCGGTTCAACATTTTATAGCAAGAGATAAGTCTTCTTGCCCAAATTTTAGACAAGTCCTTGAATGTAGAGTTGAATATCTTCCTCCCAAAATTAGGAGATAATTGTCTTTTCCCATCTCTATGACTAATGGATATACTTGATCCCAATGTTCCTCTTTTTCTCAATATCCTCTCTAGTCATCCTCACCTTGGAAGAAGTTGCGCTCATATACTCAAACCATGAAATGATCTTAGGAAGCAATACCTTTCCCTTTTCTAGGATCTTATGGCTTATCATTCACTTTTCCCTACATCGTGAAACCTTGATTTTTCTAATGGACTTAGGGTCGAAGCTAATAATAGGATAAAATAATTTGGTTGGGAGAGATAAATCAACGTTCAGATCCATGAATGTTTACACATATGAGGTGAGAGTTCTAATATGATCTTCCAACTGATCTATCTTTTCCTTATACTCATGATTCCTCATAAAAGGTGAATGGAAGATTCATTGAACAAATGAGAATACACCTCATATGGGGCTAGTCCAAGATGAATGTTGTTGATCTCATAATCATATGGGGCCATCTTACTTTGAAGGGGTTGATGACATTAGGCTTGGCTACCTCTATGCATTGATTCCCTAAAGTATCACTTAAAAAATGAGAGGCAACCTGATCTTTCATTCCCTTCTTTTCCTTCACCATTATGGATATGTAATGGAAATCGACATCACCACATGTTGGACCATGTAGGTTTTCTTCTTCGATCATATCCTATACCCACATGAATATCTTAGTATCTTGGCTCAGTGTTGGACATGAGAGTAATTTATTGCTCTGGGTGAGAAGCTTCTTCTTAAGCCGGTTGACAAATCACAACTGTGGAAGAAGAAATTATTTGAGATATTTGAAGAACTTGTGGCTAAGGCATATAAATCTCAACTTGTTACGAGTCATCTGGATGTTTTTATCTACCTTTCCCTTCTTATTTTTCCTATCATAATGATTTGGTTCTATGTTGACTGAATTCCTCTTGGTAAGCCTTTCGGAGTGAGTAGAACTTGTAACTTTCTTAGGTGCCCCTGAAGCCAAGAGGGGAGATGCTTATTTCTTGAGAGCTTGGAGACCTCATTACTCGATGCATATTTCCTTGTTATTATTGAACCACTCCACGAATATTTCAATCACTTTATCTATTCTTTCGTTGATTTCCCTTGACTCTTAGATTCTCCAAGAAAATTGGGGGAGTGGTGAAGCTTTCACCGCTTGGTAATCGAGGTCATATAGTTTTGTTCCATCATCCTTGATCCCTTTCTCAAACCATTCAAATCTAAAATTTCTCATTTTCTCAACATTCATCCACATATCATCCCTTTCCCTAACTTCTAGATCATTGGAAAAATTCACCAAATAGTCCTCTATTTATAGAACATGATGTAAATAGTAAAAATGGAACATATTAGAATTTATCCCATTGTTAAAATTATTCATGGTAGTATAGGAAAAGAGAATTAATTGTGAGAAAGAGGCTTCCAAATTGGATGCATCCACAAAATTCTTGCATGAGAAAATTCCTAATGAGATAGGGAATGATACATTTTTATTCTTCTTACTCCTGAGCTTTCCACTGATGTAGGAAAAATTTCTATAAAGTTTGAACATGACAATCCTATCACCTGAGATATCTTGGAAGGTGTCATAGAACGAGGTCAAATCTAGATACCCTAGTGTATGAGAAGGTGTATAATTGTGTAAAGAATTACTTGTACTTATGAATCAAGTTCAAAACTTATGAGGAAATTCTTACTTTGGGATTCCCTTCGAGCCTTCTTACATCAAGCATGGTGAATACATCATTCACCCATCTAAAATTGCAGTTAATTTATTTCAACGTCGGTTGTGGGAATATCTCATAGTCGGGAACCTTTTAGGATATGTTTTGTACAAGATTGAGACCTTTGGATGATATAATACCCACGAGAGTATATACTATATATGATTTTATAGAAAAATTTCTGGTAATTGAATGTTAAATGAACTGGAAGTGAATGTTGGCATTGATAATTTGACCCCATTAAATCACTTACCTACTCTCAATGATAGTTATGATAAAAAAATCCATTCATTATTGGAATTCTTTCAGAGGTCTCCTCTCTCATCCCCCTGTTCAAGTGGATGATAGCATCCGAAAATAATTTTTGGAACTCATGTCTTGACTAATCCTCTGGAACATGGGAAGGCTTCCATACCTATTTTAACCAAGATCACAATGCACAAACTTGATAATATGAATATGTCTTTGACCATTCACCTAATGCATATTATTTTGGCATGATTACCATGTCACTCCAGGTTAGGATCTACATACATTGCGATATACCTTTGGGGGTTAGCATGATAAGGATTTAATTATCATCTATCCTTATAATCCTCATGTCTAACTCATAGTTTTGAGTAGAATACATCACCAATTATGTTCTTTGGGAGGATATGGGGTGGCCATCTACTGCATACAAACCACTTGTGAATATTTTGTCCATTACATGTTCTCCAGGTGGACCAAGTATATGGTTTTTCAAGTCCTTTAAGCCAATTTGAGTGATATCACTATCCCCCACATATGGATACTCTGATGCAAGGGTTGAAATGAGCTATAAAATAAAAAAATTGAACTTTATTATAGAAAAAATCTATTGGATAAGAAAAATGAGAAAGAAAACAACTTTCGCACCTAAAACAGGACATGTACTATTTCTAATAAGTAAGAGCTAGGGGATAATTTTTTTTTCTTTTTCTTGCTTTTCTTAGTATCCTTGAGCTCCTAACATAATTAATACATACACTTTTTGGGTCATTTTTATGATCTTTGACAATTTCCTTTTTTTAGAAAGTGTTTTTTGCTTTTTTGGTTTTTTTATGCTAGTTTTTCTTTACCCTTGGTTTCGAATGCACTAACTTGAAAAGATATGGATTTTTATGAAATATTATATTTATATTAATTAAAAATACCATATGCTAATTAAAAATATATTTGACACTTCCCCTATAATGAAAACAAATTCTCTAGGATAGGCCTCGCTCTCTAGATCCTATGGTTAAAATTTCTTCGTAATACGTCCTTTTGCCGAAATGCTTAGAAATAAAAAAAGTGTATGCTAGGGAAAAAACATGGGTTTTCTACTGTAAATAATCTAGAGAATTATGGGGACTGCAAATACTATTTTTTTCAAGGAACTTGGATTATAAATTTACTCAGAAAGTTTTCTTCGGTTGGGTCTTTGGTTTGAGAGAGATGAAAATTTCTTCGTTTCGACTTCCATCCCTTCCCTGGATGAAAAAGTAGGTATATATGGTAAATTTTTAGGTTTTATTGATCTTGACGATGTCAAAAATATCTTCCTAGGTCAACCTAGTGAAGGAATTGAGATAAAAGTCTTGGATAGCTCTTTAAAAGACTAAATAAAGGTAATTTTATGTTGAAAAAGTGGGTTTTAAAACTTTGTTTTGAAGGAAAAGGAGGGGAAACAATTTTATGTCCCAACTATCCTAATTTTCTTAGATATTTAGAACATTAGGTGTTAAAAAAATTCCATGCCTGGGTTTGACAAGTGACGGGAGTTGAGTGGCTTCTTTGGGAGGGGGAGAGAGATATTTGAGCACTTGCGAGCTCGAACAGAAGTCACCTTGAGAACCGAGAAGGGTTTGGGGGTGGGGAAACCTTTAGTGTCCCAAATATTCTGACTATCCTAGAAATTTGGGACAATAAAGGTGAAAAAATGTACATAAGGCCAAAGAGGCTCAATACGAAGCCAAATTTACACATGAGAACATTAAGCACTCTTTTGGGAATGATCAGGGTCATATGAGGGTCCAACTGATTCATCATAGGGTGGGGCAAATTTTTATGTCCTTGATGTCAAAAAATTTTCCATTGTCCTAGATAGTTGGGAAAGTCAGTGTGAAAAACCCTGTCATCCCCCAAACTAGAAAAATGACTAATTACTAAATTGTTGAAACCAACTTTCCTAGAGTTATAGACACTCTTTTTTAGACAATTTTAATATGATTTTGACTCCTAAGAACATTTTTATATCAATGTGATCTTTTGAAATACTTGATTCTTCCTCCTATGAAAAATTCTACTTTTTCATTCTAGAGTGTAGGGAGAGTCTTCTAAAATTAGTCTACAAAGTAGAGTTCTCGGGGCTTGTGCGAGAATATAAAAAAATCCATCATATAGAGGATTTTATAAGATTTACAAAGGTATATTGTTTTCCTCTTGACTCATATAGAAGGTCCCAAAATTATTTGTTGAATTTCATGTGATTTTTAACACTATAAGTTCCTTAATCCTCTAAAACCCGCTTTAACCATTCTTGTTCCAAAACATCTCAAACTTCCCAAAATATTCCAAAACTACTACATTATATTTCAATCTCCTCCATGGAATCTCCTAATGGTTTTAGGCCTTTGTAAAAAACTCATAGGAGGTAAACTTATCACAAAAGAATAAGGAATAACCTCTCTAAGCTTAGTATAGATATCATCTTTTCACAAAATTACACTGAATGGAATAAAACACTAAGTGATAAATTTTAAAACATTAGGAGGGATGTTCATCACAGGATAAAGGTTTTCATAGGGTAGGATTACCATGACATGATGGCAGGATGATACATAGGATGCTTCCGGATGGGCTTTTAAACAAATATTTCAACACCGAGGTATACTTGTCATGTTCTCACCTTGAATTTTGTCCTTGCAAAAACACATCACAAAAAATCTCTATGATGGTTCAACCTTATCATAAATTTTATTATAATACTTCATATTCTATTATCTTCTAACAAGCTCCCTCTAAGTCTTTGACACATCTCTTGAGTTCTTTAGAGAATACAAACACTCCAAACTAACCCCATGCTAGAACAAGAAAGATTTTACACTTTACCCTACCCCCTTTATATTTAAAACTTTTCTCAACAGACCATATATCCATAAAACTTACTTCTTAACTAACACATCCTATCATGTTTATCTTGTCATACCTTAGAGACACTTTTCCTATTCAAATTCAAGTTAACCTTGTGATCATAGCCCTTAACGAACTTCAATGAATTATAGACATAAATTTGAGCAAACCATACCCTTCAACATGTCAAAATTGAATGTAGAGTCCTTTAGAGCCTTCTTGGAGTATATGAAACCATTACAATATAATAAAAATAATCAAACATACCTACAGCTATCTCAAATCATCATAAACCTTGTAATCATAATTTTTAACTTGCGAATGCATAGTCCTCTGCCCATAATTTCTCTTACTATTATCAAGCACCGAATCATATTTAAAATAAGTCAAACAATCTTAAGAATTATCATTCAGGTCTTCAATCAATCTACATACCTTTGATGCACCTTTCAAGATAATACATCCCTATGACACAATTGAATAGTTCATGTAAATACTTTATAGTATACTTGTTACCTTTTCACAACTCGTAATGCAATTTTCATCATCTTCTTCATACTGTTTTGACTTTCTTGATCCTCAAAGAACATCACAAAAAAATTAATTCTTATGTATTCACTATATTGTAAACCATCCTTATTTACCATAACAAAATACTTCATAGTTTATTAGCATACATGTAACTCATAGTTATCTTCATAGATATTTAATCCATCTTGATACAAACTTACGCATCTTCATATTGTTAATTAGGTCAAAAAAATTTTCTCATCAAGCATTATCAACTATCTCTCTATTTCCCCATATTATCGAGTACATGACTAAAAAATATTATGCTTATGCTCAGGTTTGATCAACAAACTCGAAAAAATTATCCTCTAATCACATGCTCAAAAATACTCTTATGGATCCATAATGATCTTAATACCATTTCAAAAAAATAGGAAATATGACACAAAACTAAAAACCTTTAAGACATTGTTGATGCACTTCATCTATCATATATTTGGATTTAAAAATCTAGAATTAAGTTAAGCGTAGAAGATTTTTCGATTGTCACATAAAATAGATAAAACAGTTAAACACGAGATACAACATAAGTAATAAAAATTAGAGATTGAAACCCTAAGTGCAAGAGGGAGGAAAGAATATTTAGCTAATTCACAATAAATCTAAGGTATACCGAAATGGAGAATTACTAGAAAAGGAGGGTAGAAAGCCACAACCGAATCAAGAAATTGCAGAAGTTTCGAAATAGGATAGAAAAGGGTGCTAAGGATGGTATTGGAGTTCCTAGGCACCAAAGACCCTATCTAGGTGCCTATAAATACTCAAAAGATCATAAATAATTTTTTATAGTGTCGAGAAGATGGTCACTAGCCATTGTTGTTGATTGCATGTGTGTCGCACTATGCCCGCAAAATTTACCTATACCTTGCAAAATAAAATGTCTCTTGGGAAACCCCAAAACACATAAAATCCTAAAAAGTAAAAGTGTAAAAGATGAGTTGGATTGACCCCGGTGGTCTCCCAACTCGGTGAACTTACAATCTAGGTGTTTTACTACATATTAGACTCCATGTAGTTCTCATGTGTGTGTGCAAGAATTTTTCCCTATGAGGCTCTTGTGTAAGATGCACATGATATCCAGAAATAGCTATATATAGCAATGTAAGTAGATGTGTGTATTGAAAAATATGTATCCCCTCCTATGAAGTGTATGCAGAAAATGCATTCCATTGTCCCTTGAATGATAGATAAATGGATGCTTTTATGCTCTTAGAGTGCCTTTGGATACAACCTTATGTGATGATATTAGATGTTTAGAACTTGGTACCTTATTAAGATCACGTAGATTTGCATTTATATGATTACCTTATTTGAATTTCATAAATAAGCATTTAAAGGATGACCCATAATAAATCAAGATTTCTAACAACTAAAAGAGGCCCAAAAGAGTTGAGTAAGATATAAATAGGTTAGGGGTACCCAAAGGGGATGATGGTGTTTGGTCCCTAGTGTCCTGGCTAGGTGTTGGTGTCTAGACCCAAAGAAACTAAAGTGACAAAATTCATAATGGGAAATAGGGTGTGTAAGACCTAGAAGGAAACATGAAATAAATAAAAGAGGCCAAAAATAGTAGTCAATTAGTACTTTTCTCTCTTCGGAATCATATGAATGCAAGTATGTGATTAGGACCTATAAATGTACCCAAGTGCATGATTTAGTGTTTACATTTTTATACACTTTATGTTGTTGACCTAGAACTATCCCAACTTTCCTAGACATTTTGGACATTAGGTGTGAAAATCAAGAGGCCCCGATGATGGAGGAGGCACTTTCGCATAATACGCATGATTAGTCAAATATTCCACATCTTTCTTCTCATGATTAAGTAAAGGATAATTGAATATTTTAATATTTCTTATTATAATTAACCAGTGTGAATGTTGAATTTTTTGGAAGATCGATTGCATTATTGTAAATAAAATATTGAATTAGATCCTTGAGTTTGAAACATTGATCGTAGAGTGCCCGATACATTGGTGATAGTCACATAAAAAAAATTGTAATTGTGACCTTTTGGATGAGATTGATCTTGATTAAGTGGAGGAATCATAATAAGATTGCTCTCGATAAGTTATGGCAATAGAATATGTGGAGCATAATTTAGCTATTACTATGTTGGAAATATGCAAGAATTTCATCCAATGTATGTGGATGTTTTAAGTGGCTCCAGTTAATAAATAAACTTACCAAAATTTGGCTAAGCACGAAAATCCTCCGAAGACCCTCAAAAATGAAAAATACAAAAGATGCTTAAAACTTGCCAGAAATAGACTTTCAAGACTTTCTATGAAAACTACAAAAAATTAAAATTAATGGAATTTCCAAATATAGATATTTGTTAGCCTTGTTCTGGATCATTTGTATTTCTATAAGAAGAAAATGGAAATGCTACATTAATGGGAGCCAATGACTGAAATCCAAGATATACCATAAATTAGCTATTACGTAGAGAGCTATGACGAGCTCAATTGTACCTATGTTGAACATATGTAAGAATTTCATCTCATGTATGTGGATGTATTGATTTAATCACAAAGTTAGAATATGGATCTAGGCATTGAATACACTACCCAAAATTTGGCTAAGCCCAAATTTATTTCAAAAACCCTCAATTATACAAAATACAAAAGCTCATAAAACCTACAATAAATAGACTTTTAGGACTTTCCCTAAAAACTACCAAAATAGAAATTTTAAGACTTTCCAAAAATAGATCTTTAGAAGCCCTGTTTTGGATCATTCATATTTTCTTTAGAATCAAAGGGAAACACTACATAAATGGGATCCCATGGCTACAATCTAAGACACACCTAAAATGGGTTGTTCCATAGAACTATCGAGAGCAAGGATGTAACTATGTTGGACACATGAAATATTTTCATGCCATGTACATGGATGTTTGGAGTGAATCACTAAGCTATAATATGTCTCTAGTTGATATATATCCTTAAAATAAATTGTTGAGGCCAAAAATGCTCCAAAGACACTTTAAAATTAAAAAGACAAAAGATCATAAAAGCATCGAGAAATAGATTTTTAGGAATTTCACTGCAAATTGACAAAAATAGAAATTTTAAGACTTTTCAAAAATAGATCTTTGGAATCCTTGTTTTGGATCATTCATATTTCATTAAGAAGTAAAGGGAAATTCTACATCAATGGGGGCCAATGGTTGGAATCTAAAACATACTTGAAATGGGCTATGTCTCGTAGAGCTATGAAGAGGTCAATTATAGCTATATCGGACATATGTAACAGCTTTAAACCATATACATATATGTTTAAAGGGAAGAAAGAATTTAGAATGTATCTTTAGTCGTAAATAACTTTCCCAAAAAAATTCTAAGCCCAAAAATGCTTCAAGACCCTAAAAATGCAAAATAAAAAACCTGTCAAAACTCATCAGAAATAGGCTTTCAAGACTTTCCAAGAAAACTACCAAAAATATAAATTTTAAGAATCTCCAAAAAATAGATCATTGTAAACCTTGTTCTAGATCATTTTTCTTCCCTTAAGAAGAAAAGGTAAATACTACATAAATTGGATAAAATGGTTGGAATCCAAGACATATCTGAAATTGGTTGTCTCGTAGAGTTATAAAGAACATGCTTGTAAATATATTACACATATGTAAGACTTTAATCCCGTGTACATGGATGTTTGGATTAAAAAAAAAACTATATTGGGGCTTCGATCAATAAATTTATCCCAAAATGGTCCGAAGACCCTTAAAAGTGAAAAATATAAAAGTTACTAAAAACTCCCAGAAATAGACTTTTGGACTTTCCCTAAAAACAATCAAAAATAGAAATATTAAGACTTTCCAACAATTTATGTTTGGAAGCCATGTTTTGGATCATTCGTATTTCCTTATGAATCAAAAGGAAATGCTACATCAATGGGAGCCAATGGTTGGAATCCAAGACATACCTGAAATGGGCTATGTCTGTAGAGCTATGAAGAGCTCGATTATAGCTATGTTAGATATATGCAAGAATTTCATCCCATGTAGTTAGATGTTAGTATTAAAGCACAAATCTAGACTATGGCTTTGGTCAATAATTATCTAGCCCAGAAGTATGCTAATCCCAAAAATGCTCGAAGACCCTCAAAATAAAAAATACAAAAAGTTATTAAAAACTTAAAAAAACACTTTCAAGACTTTCCCTAAATACTTCCAAAAATAGAAATTTAAAGGCTTTCCAAAATATATCCTTGGAAGCCTTGTTCGGATCATTCATATTTCCTTAATAGGTAAAAGGAAAAACTCCATCAATGGTAGCTAATGGCTAGAATGCAAGACATACCGGAAATGGGATATGTCCTAGAGAGTTATTAAGAGATTAGTCAGTTGTAACTATGTTGGACATATGTAAGAGTTTCATCCCATGTACGTGGATGTATTTTTGAAGCACGAAGTTATATTATGGCTTCGATCGATAAATATTCTTCCCAAAATTTTGCTAAGCCCGAAAACGCTCTATAGACCCTAAAAATGCAAAATATAATAGCTGTTATAAACTACAAAAATAGACTTCTAAGACTTTCCCTGAAAACTACAAAAATAGAAATTTAAAGACTTTTCAAAAATAGATCTTTAGAAGACATGTTCTAGATTGTATGTCTTTCCTTAATAAACAAAAGGAAATGCCACATCAATTGGAGCCAATGGATGGAATATAATACATACATGGAATGTGTTGTCTCATAAAGCTATGAAGAGCTCTGTTGTAGCTATGTTGGACATATGCTAGACTTTCATTGTATGTATCTAGTTGAATGGATTAAATCATGAAATTAAAATGTGTCTTCGGTCGATAAATATCTTGTCATAAATTTTTCTAAGCCCAAAAAATGCTCCAAAGACACTAAAAATGTAAAATACTGAAGTTGCTAAAAATTGCAGAAAAAGACATTCATTACTTTCCGACAAATATAAAAGTAGAAATTTTAAGACTTTCAAAACTATATATTTAGAATCCTATTCTGTACCATTCATCTTTGCTTGAAAAAGCAAAAAGAAATGATACATCAATGGTAATCAATGGCTTGAATCTAAGACATGCCCGAAATAGACAATGTCTCGTAAAGCTATGAAAAGCTCAGTTGGATCTATATTAGACATATGCAAGACTTTACTCCAATGTATATGGAAGTCTTGAGTGAAGAAAAATTTAAATTGTGGCTCAGGTTAATTAATATAATGCAAAAAAATTAAACCAAAAATGCTCGAAGACCCTCAAAGATGCAAAATACAAAAGGTTGCTAAAACTGTTAAAATAGACTTTCATGACATTCACTCAAAACTACCAAAATAAGAAATTTTAAGACTTTAAAAAATAGATCTTTGGAAACCTTGTTCTTGATCATTCATATTTTTTAAGAAGCGAAGGGAAACGCTACATCAATGGAAGCCAATGGCTTGAGTCCAAGACATACTTGAATTGAGTTTTCCGTAGACTATAAAGAGCTCGATTATAACTATATTAGAGATATGCAAGACTTTGATTCCCTGTATGTGGATGTTTGAAGTGGCTTTAGTTGATAAATAAACTACCAAAAAAATTCTAAGCCCAAAAATGCTTCAAGACCCTCAAAAATGCAAACTACAAAAGCATCTAAAACTCGACAGAAATAGACTTTGAAGACTTTCAATGAAAACTCGCCAAACATAGAAATTATAGGAATTTCCAAAAATAGATTTTGGAATCCTTTTTCTGAATCATTCATCTTTCCTTAAGAAGCAAAGGGAAATTCTACATCAATGGTAGCCAATGGCTGAAATCCAAGATATACCTTAAATGGCCTATCACTTAGAGCTATGAAGAGCCCAATTGCAACTATGTTTAACATATGAAATAATTTTATCCTATGTATGTGGATTTTGAAGTCAAGGATGAAGTTAGACTACGGCTCTAGTCATTAAATATCCTACCAAAAAAATTCTAAGACCAAAAATGCTCCAAAACCATAAAAATATAAAATTCAAAAGCTCATAAAACTACCGAAAATACTTTCGGACTTAGCCTGAAAAATGCCAAAAATATAAATTTTAAGACTTTCCAAAAATAGATCTTTAGAATCCTTGTTCTAGATCATTTGTTTTCTCTTAAGAAGCAAAGGGAAATTCTAAATCAATGGGAACCAATGGTCCAAATCTAAGACATACCGAAATGGGCTATGTCTCGTAGAGCTATGAAGAACTCGAGTTGTAGCTATGTTAGACACATGTAATATTTTCATTCCATATACATAGATGATTAGAGTGAACCATGAAGTTAGATTGTAGCTATGAAAAATAAATATTCCGCTCAAAAATTTTCTAAGCCCAAAAATGCTCAAAAGACACTTTAAAATTTAAAATACAAAAGATGTTAAAAATAGTCAGAAATAGACTTTCATTAAAAATTGACAAAAACATAAATTTTAAGACTTTTCAAAAACAGATATTTGGAAGCTCTATTTTGGATCATTCATCTTTTACTAATAAAAAATGGAAATTCTATATCAATGGGAGCCAATGGTTGGATTCCATGACATACTTGAAATGGACTATGTCATATAGAGCTATGAAGAGGTCGGTTGTAGCTATGTTGTACATCTGCAAGAGTTTCATCCCATGTACATGGATGTTTAAAGTGAAGCACAAAGTCAAACTACAGATCCGGTCAATAACTATCCTACCAAAATTTTGTTAAGCCCAAAAATGCTCCTAAGTCCCCAAAAATTTAAAATACAAAAGCTTTTAAAAACTACCAGAAATAGACTTTATGGACATTTATTGAAAACTGCCAAAAATAGAAATTTTAAGAAGTTCTTAAAATAAATCTTTATAATCCTTGTTCTGGATCATTTTTATTTCCTTAAGATTCAAAGAGAACTGCTACATCAATGGGAGCCAATGACTAGAATCCAAGACATACCTGAAATGGGCTATATCCCATAGAGGTATGAAGAGTCTCAGTTATACCTATGTTTATAATATGTAAAACTTTCATCCTATGAACGTGGATGTTTGGAGTGAAGAAATAAGTTATACTATGGATCCAATTCATAAATAACCTTCCCAAAAAATGTATAAGCCCAAAAATGTGGTAAAGACCCTAAAAATGTAAAATACAAAAGTTATTAAAACTTCAAAAAATAGACATTCGAGAACTTTGTCGAAAACTTTCAAAAATATAAATTTTAAGAGTTTACAGAAATATGTCCATGAAATTCCCATTCTAGATCATTCGTCTTTCCTTAAGAAGTAATTGTAAATGCTACATCAATTAGAGTCAATTTTTTTGAATCTAAGACATACCTATAATGGGTTATGTGTGTATAGTCTTTATGAAAAGATCGGTTGTGGCTATGTTGGACATATGGAAGACTTTCAACCCATGTACGTAGATTTTTGGAGTAAAGTATGTAGACTTCACCTCCACTTGAAAAATATCTTGCTCAAAGTTTTTCTAAGCACAAAAATGCACCAAAGTCCCTAAAATATTAAAAATACAAAAGCTGTTAAAAATTGCCATAACTATACTTCCAGGATTTTTCCTGAAAACTAAAAAAAATAGAATTCTTCTAAACTTTTAAAAAATAAATCTTTAGAATCCATATTTTGGATCATTTTTCTTTCATTAATAAGAAAAGGAAAATACTACATCAACGGGAGCTAATGGTTAGAATCAAATATATACCTAAAATGGGCTATGTCTCGTAAGTTATGAAAAGATCGGTTGTAGCTATGTTGGACATATGTAAGACTTTCACCCCATGTACATGGATGCTTGGAGTGAAGCAAAGAGTTAGAATACAACTACGGTTTATAAGTATCTCGTCCAAAAAATTCTAAGCCCAAAAATGCCCGAAGACTCTGAAAATGTAAAATACGAAAGTTGTTAAAAACTACGAGAAATAGAATTTCACAACTTTCCCTAAAAATTGCCAAAAATAGAAATTTTAAGACTTTCAAAAATATATCTTTAGAAGTGTTGTTCTGGATCATCTTTTTTTCCTTAATAAGAAAAGGGAAATGCTACATGAAGCACAGGGAAATGTTACATCAATGGGAGCCAATGGATGGAATCTAATACATACTTGTAATGGGTTGTCTCGTAGAGTGTGAAAAACTGGTCGTATCTATGTTGGACATATGTAAGAATTTCATTATATGTACGTGGATGTTTGGAGTGAAGCAAAAACATTTGATGTAGCATAGTTCGATAAATATATTTCCTAAATGTTTTCTAAGCCCAATAATGCAAAGTACAAAAGCTGTTAAAAACTACCAGAAATAGAATTTCAGGACTTTCCCTAAAAACATCCAAAAGAAGAAATATGGAAACTTTCAAAAATAGATATTTGGATTCCTTGTTATGGATCATTCATCTTTTATTATGAAAATGGAAATGGTACATCAATGAGAGTAAATGGATGGAATCCAAGGCATATTTAAAATTGGTTATCCTATAGAGTTATGAAGAGCTTGGTTGTAACTATGTTAACCATATGCAAGAATTTTATCCCATGTACATGCATGTTTTTAATGAAGAATGAATTTATATTGGGGCTCAAGTTGATAGATATACTGCCTAAAAATTTTATAATCCCAAAAATGATTCGAAGACCCTAAAAATGCAAAATACAAAAGATGCTTAAAATTGCCGGAAATAGGCTTTCAAGACTTTCCTTAAAAGTTGCAAAAAATAAAAATATTAATACTTTACAAAAATGGATATTTAGAAACCATTATTTTGATCATTAATGTTTATTTAAGATGCAAAGGGAAATTCTACATCAATATGAGCCAATGGCTAGAATCTAAGGCGTGCTCGAAATGGGTTGTCCCGTATAGCTATAAAGAACTTCGGTTGTAGCTATGTTGGTAATTTGCAAGAGTTTCATCCCATGTATGTGGATGTTTGGAGTAAAGTACAAAGGTAGACTATGGATGTAGTCAATTACTATCCTGTCAAAAATAATGCTAAGCCTAAAAATGTTCCGAAGAACCTTAAAAATACAAAATATAAAAGAATGCCAAAAACTGCTAGAAATAGACTTTCAAGACTTTCCATGAAAATTTCCAAAAATAGATATATTAAGAATTTCTAAAATATATAGGTGGAATCCATGTTCTATATCATTCGTCTTTCTTTAAGAATCAAAGGGAAATTATCCATCAAAGGCAACCAATGGTCTGGAATCCAAGACATGCCCGAAATGGGCTTCGTCATGTAAAGCTATGAATAACTTAGTTGTAGCTATGTTATACATATGCAAGAATTTCATACCATGTACGTAGATGTTTTTTGTGTAGCAAGAAGTTATATTGCGGCTCTAGTTGATAAATATTCTGCCCAAAATTTTAATAATCCCAAAAATGCTCCGAAGACCATAAAAATGCAAAATACATAAGCTTCTAAAATCACGTCAATAATAGACTTTCAGACTTTCCTTGAAAAATGTTAAAAATAAATTTTTTAACACTTTCTAAAAATAGATCTTTGGAAGCCCTATTCTGGATCATTTTTCTCCTTAAGAAGCAAATAGAAATGATACATCAATGTGAGTCATTTATTGGAATCCAAGACATACATGAAATGGGTTATATCTCGTAGAGTCTGGAATCAAAGACATACATGAAACATGTTATGAAGAGCTCAATTCTAGCTATGTTGGACATATGTAAGACTTCCATCCCATATATGTGTATTTTGGAGTGAAGAATGAAGTTAAAGCTGTGGCTTCGGCTGAAAAAAAAATTTCCCAAAAAAATTCTAAGCCCAAAAATGCTCAAGTCCCTAAAAATGATAAATACAAAAGATGCTAAAAATTGATAGAAATAAACTTTCGGGACTTTACCGAAAACTGTCAAAAAAACAAATTTTAAGACTTTGCAAAAATAGATCTTTACAAGCCATGTTCTAGATAATTCATCTCTCCTTAAGATGATAAGGGAAATTCTACATCAATGGGATTCAATTGATGGATTCCAAGACATACATGAAATGATCTATGAAGATCTCATTGTAGTTATATTGGACATATGCATGACTTTCAACCCATGAAGGTGGATGTTAGGAGTGAACCACAAAGTTAGACTATAGCTCTTGTCGATAAATATTTTTCCCAAAAATTTTGTAGTCCAAAAATGCTCCAAAGACCCTCAAAAATACAAAAGCGCTAAAAATACCGAAATAGACTTTCATGACTTTCCTTGAAACAAGCAAAACTAGAAATTTTAAGACATTCCGATAAAATATCTTTGAATCTCTTTCTAAATCATTTTTATTTTCTTAAGAAGTAAAGGGAAATGCTACATCAATGGGAGTCAATGGTTGGAATCCAAGACATATATGAAATGGGTTATGTCTCGTAGAGCTATAAAGAGCTAGGTTATATTTATGTTAGACATAAATAAGAATTTCATCCCATGTACATGGATGTTTGGAGTGAAACATGAAGTTATACTACGGTGTTGCTTGATTAAAATCCTAACCAAAATTTTGCTAAGCCAAATAATGATCGAATACCCTAAAAAATGCAAAATACACAAACTCCTAACAACCGCGTAAATAGACTTTCAGGACTTTCCTGAAAATCGCTAAAAATATAAATTTCAATACTTTCCAAAAACATATCTTTGGAATTTTCGTTCTATATCATTCATCTTTCATTAAGAAGTAAACAAAATTGCTACATCAATGGTATCTAATGTCTAAAATCTAAAACATGCATAAAATGGGCTATTTCCCATATATCTATGAAGACATCGGTTGTAGAGCTATGTTGGACATATACAAGAATTTCAATACATGTACATGGATGTTTGAAGTGAATAACAAATATAGACCATGGATATGGCTAATGAACACGTTATCCTGAATTTTCTAGTCCCAAAAATACTCCGAAGACACTCAAAAGTGTAAAATACAAAATCTGTTAAAAATGACCTAAAATAGAATTTAAAATCTTTCCTTGAAAACTGGGAAAAATAAAAAAGTTAAGATGTTCCAAAAAATCAATCTTTGTAAGTGCTATTTTGGATCATTCATTTGTACTTGAAAATCAAAGGGAAATTTTACATCAATAGGAGCCAATATCTAGAATTCAAGACCTATCTACAATGGGCTAGTCCCGTAGAGCTATGAAGAGCTTGGTTGAAGCTATGTTCGACATATGCAAGACTTTCGTCCAATGGGCGTGGATGTTTGGAGTGAAGCACAAAGTTAGACTATGGATCTAATCGATAAATATCCAAAAATATAAATTTTATGACTTTCTAAAAATAGACATTTGAAAGACCCGTTTCGCATCATTCATCTTTCCTTGAGGATTGAAGGAAAATGCTACATTAATGGGAGAAAATGGCTATAATCCAAGATGTACCTAAAAAGGGATATGTCCCATATAGCTATGAAGAGCTCAATTATAGATATGTTAGACATATGTAAGACTTTCATCCCATGTACATAGATGGTTTGAGTGAAGCATGGAGTTAGATTGCAATTCCAATCGATAAATATCTTGACCAAATTTTTGATAAACCCAAAAATGCAAAATACAAAATTGTTAAGAAGCTGTGAGAAATAGACTTTCAAGACTTTCCCTGAAAACTACCAATAATAGAAATTTTAAGACTTTTCAAAAATAGATCTTAGGAATCCCTGTTCTAAATCACTCTTCATTCCTTAAGAAGTAAAGGTAAATTTTACATCAATGGGAGCCAATGGCTGGAATCCAAGACGTATGTGAAATGGGTTATGCCCCATAGAGCTATGAGGAGCTCAGTTGTAGCTATGATTGACATATACAAGAATTTCATTCCATTTACGTGAATTTTTAGAGAGAATAATGAAGTTAGAATTCGGATCCAAGAGATAAATATCTTCCCAAAAATGCTCGAACCTTCTAAGAAATGTAAAATACAAAAGCTAACAAAACTAGACTTTAGAATTTTCACTTAAAACTTCCAAATCTAATAATTCAAGAATTTTCCAAATAATATATTTGGAATCCCTATTCCAAATCATTCATATTTTCTTAAGAAGCAAAGGAAAATGCTACATCAATGGTAGCCAATGGCTTGAATCCAAGACATACCTCGAATGGGATGTCCCATAGAGCCATGAAGAACTCGGTTATAACTTGTTTGGACATATGAAAGAATTTCATCCCATGTATGTGGATTATTAGAATGAAGCAAAAATATGACTGCAAATCTAATTTATAAATAACCCGCCTAAAATTTTGCTAAGGCCAAAAATGCAAAATACACAATTTACTAAAAATCGCCAAAAATAGACTTTTCGTAAAAACTACCAAAAATGAAATTTAAAGACTTTACAAAAATATATCTTTGGAATCCTTATTATGGATATTTCATATTTACTTAAGAAGCAAAGGGCAATGCTACACCAATGGGAGCCAATGGATGGAATAAAAGATAAACCTAAAATGGACTATGTCCCATAGAGCTATGAAGAGCTCATTATATAAATGTTGGACAAAGTTAGATCGGCTCCGGTTGATAAATATTTTTCTAAAAAAATTCTAATCCAGAAAATGGTCTGAAGACCCTAAAAAATGCAAAATACAGAAGTTGCTAAAACTACCAAAAATAGACTTTTAAGACTTTCCATGAAAACTACCAAAAATAATGTCCAGTAGAACTATGAAGAGCTTGGTCGTAACTATGTTGGACATATGCAAGATTTCATCCCATGTATGTGGATGTTTGGAGTGAAGCACAAAGTTGGACTAAGGCTATGGTTAGTAAATATCTAGCCCAAAATTTTATTAAGCCCAAAATTGCTCCGAACACCCCAAAAATGCAAAATTTAAAAGTCACAAAAATGCCAGAAATAGACTTTCAAGACTTTCCATGGAAACTACCAAAATAGAAATTTTAGGACTTTTCAAAAATAGATCTTTGGAAGCCCTATTTTGGATCATTTGTCTTTCATTTAAAAGAAAAGTTAAATGCTACATAGATGGGATCTAATGGCTAGAATCAAAGACATACTTGAAATTGGTTGTCCTCTAAAGTTATGAATAGCTCAATTATAGCTATGTTCAAAATATGCAAGACTTTCATCCCATGTACGTGGATGTTTGGAGTGAAGCATGAAGTTATAATGCGGAGCTAGTTAACAACTATTGTGCTCAAAAATTTCCTAAGCCCAAAAATACTCAAGACCCTCAAAAATACAAAATACAAAAGATGTTAAAAACTCCTAGAAATAGACTTTCAGGACTTTCACTGAAAACAACCAAAAATAGAAATTTTAAGAATTTCTAAAAATAGATATTTGGAAGCCATGTTCTGGATCATTTATCTTTCCTTAAGAAGCAAAGGGAAATGCTACATCAATGGGAGTCAATGGCTAGAATCCAAGACATACCTGAAATGGGTTATATCTCATAGAGCTATGAAGAGCTCGGTTGTAGCTATATTGGACATATACAAGAATTTCATTCCATGTATGTGGATGTCTAAAGTGAATAAAAAAGTTATATTGTGGCTCTATTCGATAAATATCCATCCTCAAAATTTTCAAAGCCAAAAATACTTTGAAGACCCTAAAAATGTAAAATATAAAAAAGCTAAAAATAGTCGAAAAAGACTTTCAAAACTTTCTCGTAAACTGCAGAAAATAGTAATTTTGAGACATTCCATAAATAAATATTTTGAAGACATCTTATGGATCATTTAAATTTTCTAAAAAGGAAAGGGTAATGCTACATCAAAGGGATCCAATGGTTGGAATCCAAGAGATACCTGAAATGGGATATGTCTGATAGAGCTATGAAGATCTCATTTGTAGCTATGTGGATGTTTAGAGTGAAGCAAGAAGTTACACTACGATTCTGGTTGATAAATATTCTACCTAAAAAATTTCTAAACCCAAAAATTCTCTTCAGGCCCTAAAAAATGCATAGCATAAATGAGTGTAAAAACTACCAGAAATAGAATTTTGGGACTTTCCCTTAAAATTGTCAAAAATATAAATATTAAGACTACAAAAATAAATCTTTAGAATCCCTATTTTGTATCATTTGTCTTTCCATATGAAATAAAGGGAAATGCTACATCAATGGGAGCCAATGGTTGGAATATAAGACATACCTACAAATGGTTGTCCCATAGAGTTATAAAGAGCTTGGTTGTACCTATGTTGCACATAAGCAAGACTTTCATCCCATGTACATGGATGTTAGGAATGAAGCACGAAGTTATACTAATGCTCCAGTCGAGAAATATACTGCTCAAAAATACTCGAAGACCCTCAAAAATGCAAAATACAAAAGTTACTTAAAAGCTATCCGAAATAGACTTTAATAACTTTTCCAGAAAACAACAAAAATAGAAATCTTAAGACTTTCCAAAAATAGATATTTGGAATCCATGTTTTGGATCATTCATCTTTCCTTAAGAAGCAAAGGGATATTCTATATCAATGGGAGCAAATGGATAGAATCTAAGACATGTCTAAAATGGGTTGTCCCATAGAGCTATGTTGAGCATATGCAAAATTTTCAACCAATGTACAAGGTTTTTAGAGTTAAGCACAAAGCTAGACTACGGATACAATCGATAGATATCCTACCCAAATTTTGCTAAATTTAAAAATGCTCTAAAGAGCCTAAAAATTTAAAATATAAAAGCTACTAAAACTAGCAGAAATAGAATTTTAGGAATTTCCATAAAAACTTTCAAAAATGCAAATTCTAAGATTTTCCAAAAATAGACCTTTGCAAGACATAATCTAGATCATTTGTATTTCCTTAAGAAGAAAAGGGAACTACTATATCAATGAGAGATAATGGTAGGAATTCAAAACATACCTGAAATGGGCTATGTCATGTAGAGATATGAAGAGCTTAGTTGTAGCTATGTTGGACATGTGCAAGAATTTTATCCATTATAAGTGGATGTTTTTTGTGAAGCAAAAATTTATATTGTGGCTTTGATTGGTAAAAATTATGTCCAAGAGCCCAAAAATGCTCTCAAGACCCTCAAAAATGTAAAATATAGAACCTACTAAAATTTCCATAATAGACTTTCAGGACTTTCCTTGAAAACTACCAAAAATAGATCTTTAGAAGCCATGTTTTGAATCATTAGTCTTTCTTTAAGAAGCAAAGGGAAATACTACATCAATTGGAACCAATGGTTGGAATCTAAGACATAGTTGAAATGGGTTGTCTCGTAGAGTTATGAAGAGCTTAGTTATAGCTATGTTGGACATATGCAAGACTTTCATCCCATTTACGTATATGTATGTAGTAAAGCACGAAGTTATATTTCAGATTCAAACAATAAATATGTTGCAATAAATTTTCTAAGCCCAAAAATTCTTCAAAGAAATTCAAAACTATAAAATATAAAAGATGCTAAAAACTTTGAGAAAAAAAGACTTTCAAGGATTTTCAGGAAAAATAAAAAAATAGTAATTTTAAGACTTTAAAAATTAGATATTTAGAATCTGTATTTTAGATCATTAATCTTTTATTAAGAAGCAAAAGGAAATGCTACATTAATGGTAGCTAATGGCTTGAATCTAAGACATATTTGAAATGGGTAATGTCTCGTAAAGCTATGAAGAGCTCGGTTATAGCTATGTTAGACATATGCAATAATTTCATCCCATGTGTGTGGATATTTCAAGTGAAGCACAAAGTTATACAGTGGCTTTGGTCAATTACTATACTAACCAAAAAAATTAAGCCAAAAATGCTCCAAAGACCCTAAAAATGTAAAAGACAAATGGTACTAAAAGCGCCAAAAATAGACTTTCAGGACTTTCCCTAAAAATTACCAAAAATAGAAATGGTAAGACTTTATAAAAATAGATTTTGGAAACCTTTTTCTAGATCATACATATTTTCTTAAGAAGTAAAGGGAAATGTCATATCAATGGAAGCTGGAATTAAAGACATACATGAAATGGGTTGTCTCGTAGAGCTACGAAGAGCACGAGTTGTAGCTATTTTGGAAATATACATGACTTTCATCCCATTTACGTGGATTTTTGGAGTAGCTTCGGTTGATAAATCAAAGATTTACTCTAAATGTGTTGTCTCGTAGAGTTATGAAGAGCTTAGTTCCAATTATTTTGAACATGTGCAAGACTTACGTCCCATGTACGTGGATGTTTGGAGTTAAGCACGAAGTTAGACTACAGCTCCATTCATTAAATACCCTACCCAAAATTTGTAAGCCCAAAAATACCCCGAAGATACTAAAAAATGTAAAATACAAAAGCTGTTAAAAATTGTGAGAAATAGACTTTCAGGACTTTCCCTAAAAACTTCAAAAAGTAGAAATTTTAAGACTCCAAAAATAGATTTTAGGAATTCCTCTTCTCGGATCATTCTTCTTCTCTTGATAAGAAAAGGGAAATGCTACATCAATGGAAGGAAATGGATGGAATCCAAGACATACCTGAAATTGACTATGTCTTGTAGAGTTATGAGTAGCTCGGTTGTTGTTATGTTAGGAAAATGTAAGATTCTCATCCCATGTACATAGATGTTTGGAGTGAAGAATGAAGTTAAACTACTACTTTGACCGATAAATATCGTGCTTAAAATTTTGCTAAAACCAAAAATGCTCGAACACGAGTTTGAAACTTAAAATACCAAAGACGCTAAAAGCGCGAAATAGACTTTCAAGAATTTACCGAAAACATCTAAAAAAATAAATGTTAATAATTTTAAAAATAGATCGTTTGAATCCATGTTCAAGATCATTCGTATTTCCTTAAGAGGAAAAGGGAAATGCTACATTAATGAGAGCCAATGGTTAGGAACCAAGACATACCTGAAATGGGTTGTCCCATAGAGCTATGAAGAGGTAAATTGTAGCTATGTTGGATATATGCAAGACTTTCATCCCATGTATGTGAATGTTTAGAGTGAAGCATGAAGTTAAAGCGCAGCTCCGGTCGATAAATATCTTGCACAAAATTTCCCTAAGCCCAAACATTCTCCGAAGACCCTAAAAATGAAAACAACAAATACTACTAGAAATGGTAGAAATAGACATTCAGAATTTCCTTGAAAATTGATCAAAATAAAATGTTTAGGAATTTCCAAAAATATATCTTTGGAAGCCATGTTCTTGATCATTTTTCTTTCCTTAAGAAGAAAGAGAAATTCCATATAAATGGGAGCCAATGGTTGGAATCAAAGACATACCGAAATGGGTTGTCTTATACAAAGAATGAAGAGTCCGATTGTAGCTATGTTTAACATATGTGATATTTTCATCCTATGAACATGGATTTTTGGAGTGAAGCATGAAGTTATATTTTGGCTCTGGTAGATAAATATTTTGCCCAAAATTTTGGTAATCCCAAAAATGCTCTAAAGACCCTAAAAATGCAAAATACAAAATCTTCTAAAAGCATTGAAAATAGACTTTTAGGACTTTCTCTTAAAACTGCCAAAAATAGAAATTTTAAGACTTTCCAAAAATAAACCTTTGGAAGCTCTGTTCAAGATCATTTGCCTTTCCTTAAGAAGTAAATAAAAATTCTACATTAATGGGAGACAATGCTTGGAATCCAAGACATACATTAAATGGGTTATGTCTCGTAGAGCTATGAAGAGCTTGGTTGTAGGTAAGTTGGAAAAATGCATGACTTTTATCCCATGTGAGTGGATATTTAGAGTGAAACATTAAGTTAGACTATGGTTTTGGTCAATAAATATCCTTCTTAAATTTTTCTAAGCCCAAAATGCTCTGAAGACTCTAAAAATACAAAAACCAAAAGCTACTAAACGTCGCTGCCGAAATAGACTTTCAGGGACTTTTCTTAAGAACTACCAAAAATAAAATTTTAGTACTTTTCAAAAATATATATTTGGAATCACTATTATGGATCATTCGTATTTCCTTAATAATTAAAGGGGAACACTACATCAATGGGAGTCAATGAGTGGAATCCAAGACATATGTTTAAGTGGCCATATCTCGTAGAGATATGAAGATCTCGATTATAGCTCGTTAGACATATGAAATAATTGTATCCCATGCATGTGGATGTTTTTATTGAAGCACATTGTTATATTGTGATCTGGTCGATAAATATCATGCCCAAAATTTTTCTAAGCCCAAAAATGCTCCAAAAACCCTCTAAATGCAAAATACAAAAAGTTTGTTATAAATCTGTTTGAAGTAGACTTTCCGGACTTTGCCTAAAAATGTAGTTATAAGCACAATGGAAAGATAGGAGGGTGAATGATTCCTTACAATAATTTAAATTCTTATCTCATATTTTCTTAATAAAAATTATAAAGATTCAACCATCCATTAATGTGTGGATACAAGGAATCATCACATGTGCAATAACCATAAGCAAGATATTAACATAAGACACATGATATAAGAGGGAAAACCTCAAGGGAAGAAACCCACTGAAACAAAATCTTATATTTATATGTTTCAAATTTAGTGAGGCACGAACCCAACAAGGAGCACCAACCCCTAATTTAGTAGAGCACAAACATAATAAGGAGCACCAACCCCTAATTTTGTGAAGCACCAATTCCAAAAGGAAGATACAACTCCCCAAGATGATTAAAAATTAACTTAACCACCTTATGATGATCTTATCTTAGATTTTTTTCTTCCACAACTGATAGATATCAAGTATTGACCTCACACCTCCTCGAACCCTAAGTGTCCACTCCTTCACAAACAATCACTATCTTCACTTCTAAAGCCTTCATACTCATACACACATGATTTATGATATTCCTTAGCTTGAAACACAATTTATTAAACATCAATTCATGCTTCAATTCCTGTAAATGTATCACACCTAGGTCGTACACCTTACACACACACAACTTGCTTGCAAAAGCACCCAAAACTATGTTTTTATAAGCTCCTCTTGATTTCAAATTCAAACACAAAAATTTTCCCCCCTTTGGCTCCACCCATACAGCAATGAAACATCTCAAATTTTAATTACCACACTCACATATGACCCAAATAGGTCGGTCTAGCTAAAAACCTCATTATATGTGCCAAAAATGGCTCAAAACCCCATGGGCACAAAGTTAAAAATTTCCTTACATCAAAACCATAAATATTCGTGACCCATAATGCATTACACATTATTAACATATCATTTAACATTCATAAAATGTCTCAATTTATCTCATACAATCAAATTATTTCATTTAATGGGCCCAATACTCTTTGTATTTCTTAAAACTAATGTTTCTTATACCCTACGTATCATGGAAACTTCATTATCTCACCAAATCACTTAAAAGTAAGCAAACTCTATCATGTGACCACTTGATGGAATTTTTAGAACTTATATAACATTTCTAATAAAGTTAGAAGCCTTGAATCAATCATGTGCTCAAACCACAATTACTTTTGTCTTCATCAAATCAACTTGCCAAAAATGTTATTTCCAAATATTAGCACATAACAACATTTATATGAATATTAAAGACCTATAAATGTATTCCTTGTATTCCAAATTCATCCCTCATCACATTTTAGGTGATATAAAGTATCACCTAATCCATTTCATGCTTCAAACATCACAAAACGTTTAGAAAAACACATGATCTCCTTCACTAGAAAAAATTTCCTATCTAAAGAATGACCTAATAACCTCATCAAAAATCTTCATGATGTGAAAATCCTTATATCACTATAACTATCTCTGAATCCTCTTTCTAAGACATTTTTAATAATCTCAAAATTCCACCTGTATATCTAGTTATGACCATTTTTGAGCATTGTTTTTAAGGCCGAAAGTTGTAATTTAGCCGATCAACCTGAATGGACCACATTTGACCATATACCTGCATGAACATGTCATAAAACCTCCATGGACATCAATATAATATCACATACATTCCATAACATTAATTTATCTCATACCTTATTTGGACAATCGTGCCCCAAAATATTCTTCTTCAGAAACTGACTTGTTTGAGTGGGGCCAAGTCATCACTGTGAATTCAATCATACATTTATTAAAATATAATAGATTCCTCTACATCATCCAATCACCACTTTTGAATAATCAATCAGAAATGTGTCACTATACCTCTTCTTCTACAAACTGCACCTAGTTAGGGTCTAACTAGGGTTTTAAACCATTTTATCTTCTTAACATGCATTCATTAAAAATGATGATGAAGTGACCTCATTATTTTTGTGATACATTCTAGAATCACCATAGAGACATCCCTGAAATCTAAAAGGTCACTTGAAAAGCACACACTTCACGGTGAGCATCGAAGTGCCAACTCAAGCTATAATTTCACTAGATTTTGATTTTGTCTCACAAACCGACATCACATGTAAAATAAACCTCACGGAAATTTTAATGTTTCCCAAAGAGCCATGCCACATTCTAAAACATCTCCAATCATCATAACTTCATCAACATACCTCAAAATCTCCAACCTATCTCATTTGCATAGACTCACCTTAGGGTTTTGCCTTTGTAGAAGCCGGGGTTAACTAAAATAATAATCTAACACATCATAAAAGCACTCAAACATACCTAATATACTATGATATACATGAATGTAAGAATACATGAGCTCATCCAGCTCTAAATCTCAAACTCACGCCTCCAAGCATCTATACCGCTCCAAATGAGCACTGTAACATATTGAAACACCTATATATGCATCATGCCATTATTGTGAGTGCCTAAGCAGTCTCGAATCCTGCTATCCATCAATCCAAAAAAAAATCTAAATCATCTCGAGAAGGTCCTACCTCCATGTAACATCACCTAGGAACTGAATGGACTTGCAAAAGCAAGCAATCCTCACTTTGAGTCTCATTGTATCATCAATTACATGTCGAATCCTCATTCCAACATCACATACAACATAATTTTTCCCTAATATATCATTCACTTTGTCATTAATGTGGTTTTGTATCAATGATAACACCTAATATAACATCATGCTAACAATCTCCCCTTTGTTATTAATGGAAAACTACATGAACCTCTCCCCTTTTTACATTAATGACAAATGAATTCATGTAGTAGAATATTATTTACCTACCTCATCTTCATAGCATCAACTTTTGGTTAGAAACATCAACCAAATATCTCATCTTAACTCAAAAACATTAGAAATTACCTCAAAATCTGATTTTTCTTTCATTTCAAGTATGCAATCACCACGCTCCCCCTGGGCCAAGCATCTACAACATCTAAACATAATCAATAATCATGAGAGAAAACATATTGTTATTACCTTATTTGGATCTAAAACATCATCCTTCACCTTCTAGACATTCAAAAATAAGAATTTTTCACCTCTACCTTGTTTTTCTCTTCATGGAAACATTTGTAACAACTTGTAGTATGTGCCCTTCACACCTTGAACATGCCAACAATGTCAATACTAAGAATTTCACATCATCATATCAGCTTTCTTGACCAAAATATATCTTTTCCAAGCTTAGACTTAGTATTACCATGCACATTCTTACTCTTCTTACCACACTTGAGACTTATAGCCCTTAAAAAACTGTTTAGTGCTTTTAGGGAAAATTTTGATGTTCTCCCAAGCTTCACTCAACTCATGAATAAATATATTAGTACTTCCTGGACTAATAACAACTATCTCAAGTACAAAAGCTTAATTTCAAGCATCTTACCTTGGATCCATGGTGATAAAGTACCTTATAGACTTTTGCAAGGTCCTAAACAACTTTTTCAAAGATATTTGAGAGTCATATTTGACTTAAATATAACAACTTTTAGCCTTGACATGAAAAATATTGTAAGAAACATACCTCATATGCTTTGATGCCACTAATCCACCATCTAGAGATCAAATCACTAACTCCCCTTGTCATAAAAGCTTTAAACACACCTAAGCAATATTTACACACCTGTAGGTGCATCATATGGACATGTAGGAACAACTTTACTAATCTTCAATCTATCAAATTATTGATTCAATTCACCAAGATTCAATGTTCATTCTCTTAAGCTCAAGATCTATACAAGTAACCCTCAATAAGGATAAGTATACTTCCCCTATCATAAAGAGACCTTATATATCTTCTTACACCTGTAGGAGTAATACCTCATACCACTGTAGCAATGTAGATGTGCGCATGAAAAGTAACTTCTTCATCATCTAATTCAACTATATACTTCTTTCCATACACATAATATCAAGTCAAAGATAAATATATAATGAACTTACTACACACAATTATGTGCGAGAAAACCACAATACTCTACCCTTTACATCATCCTTGCACCTATAGCATATTGTCTCTTACTGGTTTAATTCTAACTCCCTTACATCAATAGGGTTCATAATTATTTCTTCATGCATAAATCAACTCTTTTTTATCTCTGAAAAACCAAAACCATGTTACAAACAAGCTTTCATACTTGTAGCCTATTGTAAATGGTCAATTTAGCTCAAAACATGAGCAAGAACCATACAACCTTCTTTCATTCATGGAATGAATCATTTGAAAACTTCAAATATTATAAACCATATCACCTTTGTATATACTTGCATCAAGCGACTCAGACACATCTATAAAAGGTACATGTCATTGCCCATACCTATAGGTGAGTATTGCAATTTTAGCACAGTCTTGTAGTTCCAAGAATTACAAGAGATGGAAATTAATCTTATAAAACCTTTTTGAATCTTCAAGGGACTATAATGAGACTTCAACACATATTTCCATATCAAGAGAAACAATCTGAGAATTAACAAAATTCTATGTACCTTCTTTTTTCATTCAATGCACTATCATTGTCTTCTAGCCCTAGGAATCTTTGAAGAACACACCTAATAATTGAAGTACTTACCTTTTCTAAGAAATCAAGTCAGTTTTAAGCACCACTTTGACCATATAACTTACTTCATAAGTATTGTAGCATGCCTCTTAGGACCACTCACTAAGTTTGTAAAATAATACCTAACATAGATTAGGTCTTTAGGTACTGCAGTCAAATTTTCAATAGTGTCGAGAGATTCCTAGAAGTACACACATTAGTATGACTCAAAACCACTTGAATCCTTTTTTCCTCTTAATCAATATGGTATGTACCAAATTTTAGCTTCAAAATCCATCATTATGACCTCCAAACCCTATAACCTTCTTGGAATACTCCAGAATTCTCATGTTTTGAGCATGTCTTGAACATAGTCCATCCATTAGAGCAATGTACCGATTAAGAGATCACTTGAATACTTCACTTCAACTTATTAGAGCACCTTCAAAATATTGAGGGGTTATTCACACTTGTAGATCTCATGACACATGTTATAAAGACACACCCATAGCCCATGACTTAAGCACAAATAGCTCAAACTAAAACACCTTATGAATTGAGACACTAGTTGATCTTTTATAACTCTTTAGACACATTAATAGCTTCAAACACTTAATGGAATACTAGAATCACTTGTCAAATGCTATAACAACTCATGGAAATCATTATGACAATAACAACATCTCATACTAGGACACACACATTCACATACCACTTATGGGAGAAAAAATTATACCCTTAAGAAGATTAATGAATGAAAAAGACACTTCATACTTATGGACAAAAATCTATTCTTAAGGATTGCTTCATCATACATGACACTTCATGAGACATAGTACAATCATCAATTAACATCACTGACCACATACCTATGTTTATTCAAGCTCAATATGATCACTTACACATTTTAAGTAGACTCAAAGGCAACTTCAATCATAAATAATCACCAAAGACACACAATTGACCTTGTAAACATGATGCAACATATATTTATTTCATGAAGAATAAAACATATTAGGAACATACCACAATTATCAACTTACTTGGATCTGATTTATCACTTTCATTGTTCCTTAATACCCCTTCTTGGATCATTCAGGGTTTATCAGCAGTTGAGATTACTCCAAACATACTTCTTAAGAAGTCAAATGTAGGTTTTAGAAGAAGGTTTGCTAGTATGTTAGCCACTTCCTCATTATTAGACATATGCTCCAACTTGATACATCATTTGATCACAAGATGTCTTAGATAGTGATACTTAATAGGAATGTGCTTTGTCTTAGAATGCAAAATTAGATTATTTGATACACTGATTGCACTAGTGTTATCACACAAAATAGGTGTAGGTCCATCATTCTTGATCTTGTAATCCTCCAAGGTCTGCCTCATCCACACAACTTGAGAGAAACAATGAGCAGCAACAACATATTCAACTTCACATGTTGAGAGTGCTACAAGAGATTGTTTCTTACTTGACCATGAAACAAGACATTCTCCAACAAAATATGCACCACCACTAGTACTCTTCCTATCATCCATGTTTGCTACCCAATAAGCATCAAAATAAGGCATAAATTCATTTTTTTACTTCTTGGATACCACAAAACAAACTTAGTAGTGCCCTTAAGGTATCTAAAAATCCTTTTCATTGCTTGTAGATGTGACTCTATAGGATCCTCTTGAAATATTCCAACCAAACTAACAACTTGAACAATGTCAAGTCTTGAAGCAGTAACATAAAGTAGGCTCTCAATACTATACCTATATTCAGATTGATTTACCTTATGAGTATCATATTCCTTATAGAGTTTGCATTCTATATTCATAAGAGTTCCAACAGGTTTGTAGTCATCCATCTAATTTTTTTAATAATTTCATTGATATAATTGGATTGAGAGATGAATATACCTTTGTCATATTGACTTACTTGAAGTCCAAGGAAGAAGGATATCTCTCCTAACATAGACATCTCAAACTCTTTCTTCATAGCTTCAGCAAAATTGTGAGTCATTTGATCACTACCTCCACCAAATATAATATCATCCACATAGACTACAACAATCAATAGATGATCTCCTTCACTTTTGATATAAAAATTTCTATCAGCTACACCTTTCTTGAAACCTTTCTCAATCAAGTATTTATCAATCCTTTCATACCAAGCTCTAGGGGCTTGTTTTAAGCCATAAAGAGCCTTATTTAGTTTGCACACATAATCAACTTTATCAGTCAATGAAAAACCATCAGGCTGCTCCATATAAACTTCCTCATTGAGATATCCATTCAATAAGGCAGATTTTACATCCATTTGATAAAATTTAAACCCTTTGAACCCTACATATGCTAAGAATAATATGATTGCTTCCATTCTAGCTACATGAGAAAATGTTTCATCAAATTCAATTCCCTCAACTTGAGCATATCCCTTACAAACCAATATTGATTTGTTTCTTATGACTTCTCCATTCTCATTTATTTTATTTCTAAACACCCATTTAGATCCAATTACATTCTTACCTTTTGGTCTAGGTACAAGTTCCCAAGTTTTGTTCTTTTCAATCTGATCTAGCTCTTCATTCATATCCTTAACCCAACATTCATATTTGTTATATTCTATAACATTCTTAGTTTAAATTAATGAAATAAAAGTTTAGTACTCTTGATGTTTAATACATACCAATTTTCTTCTTGTAGTGATTGCTACATCCTTCTTCCCCAAAATATGATTTTTAGGATGACCTCTTTGAACTTGTCGAAAAGGTTCGTTTGTATCCTACCTTTCTTCCTCATCATCCTCTTCTTTATTTTCTTGAACAACCTCATCCTCTTCTTCTTTAGAATTATCCTCATGAAGTGTTTCACTTGCCTTAGAAAAAGATCTCATAGGATAAGATTCATCAAATTTTACACTAGCACTTTCAACAATAGACTTCAATCTCTTGTTATAACAAATGTAAGTTGTGCTTCTTGATGAATAACCCAAAAATATGCCTTCATCATATCTAGAATCAAACTTACCAAGATTGTCTTAAGTCATCTTGATGAAGCATCTACACCCAAAGACTCTAAAATGTTTCACATTGGCTAGTCTTCCTTTCCATAGGTCATAAGGGGTCTTATCACTATCTAGTCTTAGCTGACATTTATTAAGGATATAAATAGTAGTAAAAATTACCTCTTTCCAATAATCATCTGGTAATTTAGATTCTTTAAGAATGGTTATTTCTATATCGTGCATAGTTCTATTCTTTCTTTCAACAACTCCATTTTGTTAAAGAATTGTAGAAACTAAAAAATTACCTTTTAATACCATGATTACTAAAAAACTCATAAAATGAACCAGACCAAACATTTCCTCCATTATCAGATCTAAGAAATTATATTTTTCCATTCTTCTCATTTTAAATAAGAGCCTTGAAGGATTTAAAAACATCCAATGCATCATATTTTTTTCTTAAACATGCAACCCAAGTGTATCTAGTGAAATCATCAATAAGAAGCATAAAGTAGTAATCACCTGAAGTACTTTCAGTCCTCATAGGCCCACATAGATCAGTATGAATCAACTAAAGTGGAATTGTGGTAGACTCATGTTCATTGGTCTTGAATCTCCTTCTAGTTTTCTTCCCATGCAAACATGCTTTGCATAATGTATCTTCTGGTTTACTAAGTTTAGGCATGTTCCTTACATAATTGTTAGAGCTGATTTTGACAAGATTATCAAAGTTCACATGACCTAACCTTCTATGCCATAACCAACAATCATCCATCTTGCTCATAAGACATTTTTCTTTGTTGATTTATTTAAGAATAAACATGTTACTATCAATTCTTTTTACCTTTGCAACAATCTTACATGATTATCCTTTCCTTATCTTGCAACCTTTCACATCAAAGGTAAGAATATACACTTGGTTAACCATTTGTCTCACATTAAGTAGATTATGCTTTAGGCCTTAAAAAAATAGGACATCCTTGGTAATATTTTTTCCATTCTCTAAGCTAAACATACCTCTTCCTAAAATTTTTATGGAATGATTGTCTCCAAATATCACAGAACCTAAAGCATTTTTTTAGAGTTAAAAACTTATTCTTGTCAACTCTCATATGATCTCAAAAACTACAGTCAATATACCGAATCAAATTCTCATCTTGACTATGAAAAGTAGTTTGATTAATACCAAAACTACATCTTGTTGCAAAGAGAATGAAGAAAATCCATAGATGTCATACCGAATATAAAACCCTAATGTATTCAAGTAATCCCTCATACTTATCAATGGAAACATACCAACTCTCTCTTTAGAATACTCCATAACTATGCTTTAGAAGATCTCCTTTCAAGTGGTTAAACTTCTCCAAAAGGACCTGATCGATACAAATTTCTAGAAGCACAATGTACTGAGAGGGTGGTTGAATAATTCCTTACAACAATTTAAATTCATATTTCATATTTTCTTAGCCAAAAACTCATCAACATTTAACCATCCATTAATGTGTGCATACAATGAATAATCACATGTGCAAGAGCCATAAGTAAGATATATATACAAGACATAAGATATAAGTGGGAAACCTTAAATGGGAATAGAACATCTGAAACACAATCTTATATTGATACGTTTCAAATTTAGTGAGGCACCAAGCTCACAAGGAGCACCAACCCCTAGTTTAGCGAGCACCAACTCTACAAGAAACACCAACCCCGAATTTTGTGAAGCTATAACCCCTAAGATGATTAATCACCCACTCAAACACCTTATTATTATATTATCTCAGATTTTTTTCTACCACAACTGATGGAAACCAAGTATTCAACTCGCACTTCTTCAATCCTTCACTCAAACCCTAGGTGTCCAATCCTTCACAAACAATCACTATCTTCACTTCTCAAGAATTCATACTCATGCACACATGATTTATGATCTTCCTCAACCTGAAACAAACTTTATTCAACATTAATTCCTTCTTCAACACCTAAAAATATCTCACACCTAGGTCACACACCTTGCACACACACAACTAGCTTACAAAAGCACCCAAAACTATGTTTTTATAAGCTCCTCTTGATTTTAAATTTTAAAAAATATTTTAACTCATTTTCCTCAACCCATACATCAAGGAAACATCCAAAAATTGAATTCAAACAGTAAAATATGACCCAAATACGTCAACATAGCTAAAAACCTCATTACTTGTTTTAAAAATGGCTCAAAACCCCATGGGCACAAAGTTAAAAATGACCTTACATCAAAACCATACATATTCATGACCCATAATACATTAAACATGATTAAAATATCATTTAACATTCATACATGGTCGTAATTTAGCTCAACCAATCAAATTATTTCATTTAATGGGCCTAGTACTCTTTGTATTTTTAAAACTATTGTTTCTTACACCCTTGAGTATCTGGAAACTTCATTATGAAATCAAATCACTTAAAATTAACCAAAATATGTCATGTGACCCATTGATGGAATTTATATAACTTGTAGAACACTTCTAAGCAAGTTATAATCCTTGAATCAACCACCTTCTCAAACCACAACCACTTTTGTCTTCATCAAATCAACCTGCCAAAAATCTATTTTCAAATCTTAGCTAATAAAAATATTTATATGAATAGTAAATACCTATAAATGGATTAATAGTATGAAAAATTAATCCATATTCACATTTAAGGTTATATCAAGCATCACTTAATCCATATCATGCTTCAAACAACTCAAAACTTTCAGAAAAACACATCTTGTCCTGCACTGGCAAAAATATTCATGTCCAAAGAATGACCTAGAAACCTCATCAAAACACCTAATCATGAGAAAATACTTATATCACTAGAAATATATTTTAATCCTATTCTAATTTTTTTTTAATCATTTCAAAATTCCACATGTAGCTCTAGTTATGATCATTTTACTAAGCACTTCTTTTTAGGCCTCAAAACTGCCCTTTGACCAATCAACCTGAATGGACCTCATTTGACCATGTACCTACATGAACATATCTTGAAAACTCTATGGACATCACAATAAGCTCACATACATTACATAACATCAATTTATAGCATACCTCATTTGGAAAACCTTGTCCCAAAAAAATCTTCTTCAGAAATTGACCTATTTGAGTGGGGATAACTCATCACCATGAACTCAATTATACATTTATGGACATATAAGAGATTTATATGCATCATCCAATCATAAATTTTTATGAATCAATAAAAACTAGGTCATTATACCTATTCTTCTGCAAACTGCTCCTAGATAGGGTTTAACTAGGGTTTTAGACCACTTTATATTCTTAATATTTGTTCATTAAAACCTGATGATGAAATGACCTCATTATTTTTTGAAACCTTATAGAATCACCATATAAAAATCCTTGAAATCCACAAGGTCTCATGAAAATCACACACTTCAGGGTGAGCATCAGAAGCGCTAACTCGAGCTAGATTTCACTAGATTTTGACCCTATCTCACAAAAATTGACATAACATGCAAATACACCTCATGGAAACCTAAATTTTTTTCCAAAGAACAAAGAAACGTCTTAAAAACATCTACAATCATCAAAATTTCATCACCATACCTCAAAATATCTATCCTATCTCATTTTCATAGCCTCACCTTAGGGTTTTACACTATAGAAGTTAGGGTCAACTAAAAGAACATTGTAACACATCATGAAAGCACTAAAAATGACTCAAAAATACATGATACACCATGATATACCTATATGCAAGCATACATGAGCTCATATAGCTCCAAATCTCAAACTCACACCTCCTAGCATCCATACCTGCTCCAAATGAGCACTTATAACATAGTGAAACACCCGTATTTGTATCATACCACATCTATAAAGTCAAAATCTCAAACTCACACATATTAGCATCCATACCATGATATACATGTATGCAAGAAGCCATGAGCTCATATAGCTCAAAATCTCAAACTCACATCAACTAGCATCCAAATCATTAAATCACACTCTAACTTTGTAGTAAAATTAGGATAGATGACACACCAAGAGAAGTGGCTCACTAAGAGTCAAATTGAGATAAGAATTTCCACACCTGGTCAAAAATATAGGATAATTTATTCTTAAAGAAATATGAATGATCTAGAACATGGCTTCTAAAGATCTATTTTTGGAATTTTTTAATAGATTTTGTATTTTGTATTTTTCAGGGTCTTCGAAGGATTTTTGGGCTTAACAAAATTTTGGGCAGGATATTTATCGACCGGAGCTACAGTCTAACTTTGTGCATCACTCTAAAAATTAATGTACATAAAATGAAATTATTTTATATGTCCAACATAGATACAATTGAGCTCTTCATAGCTCTACAGGACATAAATCATTTTAGGATTCCATCCATTGGCTCCCATTGATGTAGTATTCCCCTTAATGTTGGTAGAAGAATTTTACTATACACAAAAATAAGTGGATAAGGAAACTAAAATTGTGGATATAATTAGAAACATTCGGTAAGAATTTCATCAAATCGCCAAAAAAAAACCAAAAGTATAAACAACGTCATGATGCGCACCCAGTTTGTAAATCAATTCCAAGTGGGAGATAAGGTCTAACTACATCTCTAAAGTACTCAATAATATGGGCCATACATAATAACTAGAATTATTGGTGAGAATTCATTTTAAGCTCAATCTTTCATCCTATCTTGGGTTACATCCAATTTTCAATGTGGATTTACACCGCTAATTATTTTCTTCACTCTTAGATACATCAAACATTAGTGAACACTTGTAGAATAAAAACTCAACCCATTACATGACACTAGTAAACACTGAAAAAATAATTGATAGGATGGTCAAGGACATAAAGCATAAGTAAATCACACTATACCATGTAGTAAAATCAGGGCAAATGACACACTAAGGGAAGTGGCTCACTAAGAGTTAGATTGAGAAAGAATTTCCACACCTGGTCAAAAATATAGTAACAACAGGGCCCATTTCTTCTAAAGGAAAGAAGAATGATCTAGAACATGGATTTTAAAGATATTTTTGGGTAGTTTTTAGGGAAAGTCCTAAAAGTCTATTTCTAGTAGTTTTTAGCAGCTTTTGTATTTTGCATTTTTAGGGTCTTCGGAGAATTTTTGGGTGGGCTATTTTTTTATCAAAGCCGTAGTCTAACTTTGTGGTTCACTTCAAACATCCATGTACATGGGATGAAAGTATTGTATATGTCTAACATAGCTACAACTGAGTTTTTCATAACTCTATCAAACATAGCCCATTTAAGGTATGTTGTGGATTTAAACAATTAGCTACCATTGTTGTAGCATTTCCCTTCATGTTGGAAGAAGAATATGCCCATACATAAGAAAGAAGTCGATAAGGCAACTAAATATTTTGAAATAATTTAAAACATTAAGCAAAAATTTTATGAGATCTCAAAAAAACTAGCCAAAAGTACAAGTAACATCATGATGTGCATCGAGTTTGTCATCCATTCCCACTAGGAGATAGGGTCTGCAGCTACATCTATAAAAAGAGTTTCTCTAAGGTCGATACATGAAACTCAAGCCTCTATGATATGGGTCATATAAAATAACCAAAAATATTGGTGAGAATGCATTTGAGCTCAATATTCCATCATATCTTGGGTTACATCTAGTTTTAAATGTGGAGCTTCCTCGCCCATCCAATTTTGGGTTACTCTTGGATACATCAGACATTGGTGAATAGTTACAGAGTAAAAAAATAAACAAATACTACATGACATAAGTAAACACTAATCATTTCATTGATAGGGTGGTCAAGGACATGAAGCATCAAAAAATCACACTCTACCACGTAGTAAAAGCAAGGCAGATGACACACCAAGGGAAGTGGCTCACTAAGAGTAAAATTGAGAAATAATTTCCACACCTAGTCAAAAATCTATGAGAAATGGGGCCCATCTCTCCTCAAGGAAAGACAAATGATCCATAACAATGCTTCCAAATATCTATTTTTGAAAATCTGTAAAACATTTATTTTTGGTAGTTTTCAGGGAAAGTCTTGATAGTCTATTTCTAGTAGTTTTTAGTAGCTTTTGTAGTTTTCATTACGAGGGTCTTCAAAAAAAATTTGGGCTTAGAAAGTTTTGGGTAAGATATTTAACAACCTGAGCCCAAGTCTAACTCGTGCTTCACTTAAAACATTCATGTACATCAGATGAAACTCTTGCATATGTCCAACATATAAAAAAGGAAAAATATTGTAAATAAAAATGTGTAATTATAAGCAATTTGGCGGGTTAATTTCATGGTGGAAAAATAAATTTTAGGCCATTTCAACAGTAGTTTGAAAGGGTAATTTGTGTTTGGCTTCAACGGAGGTTCCCATAAACCTTTCCCATACTGTCACATTGATCAACATGGTGATCTAGAGTAAGGAGGTTATTGGTTCGAATCACTTTAAAGGTTTAGGTTTTGACCCATATTGCTAGTCTAAACCACCTCAACTCACTCAACAAAAACTGATCTTTCTCAACCAAGTCAATCTCAGCTCACTTGCTTTCGACTAAGTGCCAATACCCGACTTCCTAAGCTAGACTAGTTTTTGAAGTGTTTTTAGAGGTAAAAAATTCGAGTAAATTTTTTTTTGCAATGGAAGCATTGTAGTAATAGGGAGAAATATTGTAAATAAAATTGTGTAATTATAATAAATTTGGGTGGTTAATTTTATGGTGAAAAATAATTTTTTGGGCCATTTCAACAATCATTTGAAAGGGTAATTTGTGTTTGGCTTTCGGTGTGTTGCCTCTCAACCCATCCCCGTACTAGGTCATTGGTTAAAGTGGACGATTTGGAGTATGGAGGTTACTTGTTTAAATCAATTGAAAGGTTTGGTGTTGACCCATCTTGATAGTATAAACCATCTCAAATTGTGTAACACCAATTGATCTCACCTAACCAAGTCCATCTCATCTCACCTTCATTCTAACCAAACTACATTACCCAACTCACCAAGATAGGCTATTTTTAAGTTGTTTTTTAAGGAGGTCAAATATTAAATTGGGTAAAGTTTTTTTTTTTAAAGGAATATTTATGTAAAAAAGGGTAAAGATTGTAAATAAAAATGTGTAATTATAAGCAACTTGAGGGATTTGTTTTGTGGTGAAAAAGTAATATTGACCAATTTAAGAGTTGTTCTAAAGGGTAATGTTTGGATTCGGGCGGTGCCCTCGACCCTACATGGTCTTGTCGCATTGGTCAAGAGGGGCAATTTAGAGTAAGGTGGTTCTTGGTTCAAATAACATTAAATTTTTAAGTGCTATCCCATCTTACTAGTCTAAACCACCTTAACTAACTCAGACAAACCGAGCTTGCTCGACCGAGTCTGTCTCATCTTGCTTACTTTCTAACCGAGTTACTATTAACGTGAAATCACAACACCCCCAAATGAGCTCTAAAGATCTACTTTTCTAAGGAAGACTCATTTGGTGTGATTTACATAACATTGGACCATCTTTCAAGTGTGGGACTTGTGAACATGAGATGGCCCTCCGGAGAAAGCCGATTCTTCTTCCTAATCCTAGCACTAAACTACTTCTAAAAAAGGAAATGCGACTATATACTCCTAATCTAACAATTCCAAGGGACCAAGGAGAGAGAGAGAGTATGAAAATGGAAATCCTAAACTAACGAGGTGATAACACCAACAAAAGGGAGCGAGATATTGTTGAGGGAGAAAGAAATAGAAAAATTAGAGATGAGGGAGGTCAGACAGAAGTAACACGGCCCAGATCTACAAATCATCCATTAAAATCTATGAAACACAACATCCTACACCTACAAATTTGAAATACATGCACAAAAAATGAAGATTGAAAGGGAGGCACGAAGAAACAACAAAATGATGCAAAGGGTTGAAGAACACCACAAAAACACGTTTTTATTGCTCTAGAAGGTGAACAGACTATTACATTTATGGAATAGAGGCACAAATACATTTTCCAAGCATGGGGAAGGTTCGTTGCTCAAAAATGGTGTTGAGAAACAAATTTGACAGAGTTTCTGTATGCCCAAAATGTCTCTCCTTCTCAAACGAGAAGTGTTACAGTATATATAGAAAGAAAAGAGAGAGAAGAGGGAAAATTCAAATCCTTCTCCAACCACCATGAGATACACATTGAATCCTACCTTGAAAGCTCAACCACTGAATATCAATGCCTTCTACAAATCCACCCAGAATATGTTGCTTCTGGTTCCCCAGTGGATTGAATCAAATCAAATCTGGTAGTTGAAGAGATTGGATTCTACGTTAATGGCTTGGAAGACTCTTCTTCATTTTTCACCTACCCAGGGCCATGCGGCATCCTGACACTCATTTGGGCTTCCCTTTTGATATGGGACATGTGGCAGTTAGATTAGAGAAAAAATTGGGCTTGCGGGTCCGTAATTTATCTTTTGCCCTTTCGCAAGAATCACAAAATCTAGAAAACTCTCGCGGCCCGTTGCTTCGCTTGGACACGTGGCACCCTTTTGTTGGCCCGGGAATGCACTTCACCTTTTGTCTCTGACTCCCCACTTTGATTTGACTTGGGTCCAAACTTTGAATTTTTCCTTTGCCTCATTTTGGAATGCGAGCTCGTAGGTCCGAAACATTTTCCCTTCATATTTTCTCTATGTGCGGGGTTGTCTTGACCAAATTTACTAGGGTGTGAATTTGGGATAACAATTTGGTGACTCACGGGGACATCTGCTTGCTAGATGAAGAGACCAATGGCCTTGAAGCATCCATTGGACATGGAGTCAAGCTTGATAAAATGATTCTAATCTGGACTTTAAAACTCGACTCCGTGAGCCTCTTGGAAACCCACTAAAACTTGGAGTTGATCTTCACCAAAAACAAATTGAATGCACTGTGCAAGAGCAATACAACAGCACCAAAAACTATGTACAAACTGAAAATCATACATGCTCCAAATAGAACATGCAGAGTGTGCAAAATCACTTCTTCTGCTGAAAAAAAACCTACCTACACTACTCTAACCAAGAGTAAAGGGAGCTCAAACAAAACCTGCAACTAGCAAGGATAAATAGCTTCCCTTCCTCAAAAACAATAGCCATGCAACTGATTTGACACTGAACATGGCTGGTTAATGAGTGAAAAACTCGACAAAAATTTGGTCCTTCACCAAATCAACAAAGTATCGGTGAAGACAAACCAATTACCTCTTTTAATTTCTCTGCATTTGGATTAAAGAGGTAAGATAGCTGATACTTGGTGCTTTGCATATCATCCTCATGCCCTGAGATGGACATGACTAGTTGTGGCTGCTCATTTGTCTCTAATGAAGCCAAGTACCTAATTAGGAACAATATGATATTTTGGATGTGCCCATTTCTCTAAAATTCAACTCCAACAATGGAGTATTCTTGTGGACCTTCTTGGATGAATGGCGTGGGTGAGATGATGACATCTTTCTACTTTTTCTCTTCCTCCTCTCTTGAAGAACATGGAAGATCAAGATATTCCAACCTTGGTTCCAGAGGGTTGTTATGACTCTGCTGCTACCGCAAATGAATGTTCTCCTCCATGGCAGTAGGCTCATGTGCTTGGAAGATGGATGGAGGAGTGGATGATGTAATCTCCATGGGCTCCTCTTCATCAAAGCAATCTCTCAAGTTTAACAGACAGTCTGCCTCCTTGTTGCTCATTGCAGCAAGTGCTCTACCACCTTCATGGTGTCCTCTTGATCTGCGAATTTCTCACCATGGTTTTCTTCATTCTCAAACATGAATTTTGAAACATCAAACTCTTCTTCAATGTCAAAGCTTGAAGGGGATGAAGTGGGAGGTAGAACTTAAGGTTCTTCTGTAGTATGCTCTACACTTAGAGCCTCTAAAACTATATGGTCCTCCTCCATCATGGGTTCATCAATCAAATCAGGTCCTTGAAATGAAAGAAAAAAATCTTCAATGATGTCTTCTTCATTGAGTGGCCTCAACACTGATTTGATCTCTCCTAGTTGCTCCTTCCTAATGGGACTTTGAGATGATTGTTCTTCTTCTACCTTGGCTGATTGTGCAACTTGAATTGGATCAGCATTTCTCTCAGACAAAGTGCCATCATGGACACTACACTCCAAGAAACTTGATAACTGATCTTCTTCCTTTCCTTTTTCTTCTTCTACTATAACAAAATCAGTCCTAACCACCATTGAGTCTTCAATCTTGACCTCCTCTATTGGCTTGACCATCAAGGGGATCTTTGTAAACCCAAATTTGGTAGCCCAACTCTTTAGATTGTGTGTCATTTCTTTTCTATTGGGATCCTTTTCTTGTTGTTCTCCTTGACTTGATTCTTGAGTATCTTCCCAACATGGGCTTAGGAAAGCAAGAGGAGTGGTAGGTTGGGGTTCAACCAGCTTTGTAATTGTTTGTGGTGGGGAGAGAGGTGGAACTTCTTGTTTGTTCAGAGGGGATGACTGTTTGGAAGGGAAAAGGATAGAAGAATTGAGATGAGGTGGAAGACTAGGGGATGGAGAAATGGATTTCACACTTGGGGCAGCATTCAATGGGAAGCTTGGAAATTAAATCCCAAATTGAGATGGTGTTGCTTGAGGAGTAGAGAGAAAATTACCAGATAATGGTGTAGGATTTACCCATTGACAAGGCTACCTGAAGCACCAAGTTTATAGGCCTCTATCTCTTCTTCCCATTGTGAAAGTTGGGGAAGCATTCCAATCATGAAGTCCAACTTCTCCTGAGGGTTGTAGTGTCTTGTAAAAGGGCCTTCCCATGGACAAGGTACCCTGCAACCAATGCTGAAATCCCTCGTTTAAACTGTTGCCCTTAATTGAACCATGTTTGCCTCCATTTTTTTGATCTTCTCCAACAGATCATTATCTTCCATTTGATTGCTGTCATTATATGTGTACCCTTGCTCTTGATAAGCTCCATAGAAAAATTGGTTTTGGCATTGTTCATATGGGTAAGCATAATGGTCTTGGATCTAATTATAATGTTGATCTAGAGGAGTTGGGAAATACATTGGAGGTGGACTATATTGTTGTTGTTGTAGATGTGAATTCCATGGTGGGAATGAAGTCATGATTGCACAACCTCATGGAATGGGAGAAAATGGAAGAGATGGAAGAAGAAAATGGATGAAAATGAGTGGAAATGGATGGAAAAGGTCTGCAACTCAGAGAATGGGTTTTTGACTAGATGGAGTCACTAGATGTGCTTGAAAGTGCCTCCAAAGGCTGAAATATTCACCAAGAGCACATCGAACCTAATGAAGTGAAGTGGTAAGGTGCTTCATACCTGTCCCACCAAGCATGCCAAAAATGTTAATGCAAAACCAAAACACCCCCAAATAAGTTATGGATATACTTTTCTAAGGCAGAATCATCTGGTGTGATTGCATAACATTGGACCATCTCTCAAGTTGTGGGACTTGTGGACTTGAGATGGCCCTCCAGAGAAAGTCAGCTTCTTCTTCTTAATCCTAGCATTGAACTACTTCTAAGGAAGGAAATGTGACTATCTGCTCCTAATCTAATAATTCCAAGGGACCAGGGAGAGAGAGAGTGCATAAAGAAGGAAATCCTACACTAACGAGGTGATAACACCAAGAAAAGGGAGCGAGATATTCTGTTGAGGGAGAAAGAAATAGAAAAAATGGAGATGAGGGAGGTTAGACAGAAGTGACACGGCCCAGATCTGCAAATCATCCATTAAACTCCATGAAACACAACATCCTGCACCTGTAAATGTGAAATACATGCACAGAAAACCAAGACTGAAAGGGAGAGGCATGGAGAAACAAAAAAATGATGCAAAGGGTTGAAGAACACCACAAAAACATGTTTTTATTGCTCTAGAAGGTGCACAGACCATTACATTTCTGGAATAGAGGAAAAAATACATTTTCCAGGTGTGGGAGAAGGTTTGTTACTCAAAAATGGCATCGAGAAACAAATTTGACAGAGTTTCTCTATGCCTAGAATGTCTCTCCTTCTCAAATGAGAAGTGTTACAATATATATAGAAAGAAAAGAGAGAGAAGAGGGAAAATTTGAATCCTACTCCAACCACCATGAGATACACATTGAATCCTACCTTGAAAGCTCAACCACTGAATATCAATGCCTTCTACAAATCCACCCACAATATGTCACTTCTAGTTCCCCAACAGATTAAATCGAATTAAATCTGGTAGTTGAAGAGATTGGATTATGCTTTAATGGCCTGGAAGAATCTTCTTCATTTTTCACCTATCAGAGCCACGCAGCAGCCTAACACTTGTTTGGGCTTCCTTTTGATATGGGACATGTGGCAGCTAGATTAGAGCAAAAATTGAACTTGCGGGTCCGCAACTTATCTTTTGCCCTTTCCACAAGAATCACAAAATCCATAAAACTCCCACAGCCCTACTACTCTGCTTGGACACGTGGCACCCTTTTGTTAGCCCAGGAATGCGCTTCACCTTTTGTCTCCAACTCCCTGCTTTGATTTGACTTGGGTCCAAACTTTGACTTTTTCCTTTGCCTCATTCTGGAATGCAAGGTCATAGGTCCAAAACATTTTCCCTTCATATTTTCTCTATGTGCGGGGTTGTCTTGACCAAATTTCTCCGGGTGCAAATTTGGGATAACAATTACACTACCCAAATTTCTAAGCTAGGATAGTTTTTAAAGTGTTCTTTAAGGAGGTAAAACTAATTTAGTAAAGGTTTTTTTGAAAAGGGAGCACTCATGTAAAAAAGTGAAAAAATTATAAATAAAATAATGTAATTATAAGTAGTTTAGGTGGTTAATTTTGTGGTGAAAATTAATTTTCAATCCATTTTAACTATCATTTGAAACTTTAATTTATGTTTGGCTTCAGGGGCCTTGTATCTCGACCCCTCCCGTGCTAGCTCATTGGTCATCATGGGGGATTTGGATTATGGAGGTTACTAGTTTGAATCACTTTAAAGGTTTTGGTGTCGGCCCATCTTGCTAGTCTAAACCACATTTACTCATAAAACACTAGATGAGCTTTCCCGACTAAGTCCATCTCATCCCATCTATTTTTTGATTGAGCTATACAACCCACCTTACCGAGCTAGGCAATTTTAAGGAGGTAAAAAAAAGAGTCAAGTTTTTTTTTTTTTAAATGGAGCATTTATGTAAAAAATAACAAATATTGTAAATAAAACTATGTAATTATAAGCAATTTGGCTTGGGGCACTTTCCCTTGACCCCTACTCATAATCAAATATTGGTGAATGTGGGTGATTTGGAATAAGGAGGTTAGTATTGGTTTTGTTGTTGTCCAATCTTACTATTCTAAACTACCTCAACTCGGTGAGAACCAACTCGAGCATGCTTGATTGAATCTATCTCATCTTACATACTTTTGACCAAACTACACTACACAACTCACCAAGCTAGACCATTTTTAAGATGTTATTTTAAGGAGGTAAAAAAATTAAGTGAAGTTTTTTTAAAAGGGAACATTTATGTAAAAAGGGAAAATATTGTAAATAAAACTATGTAATTATAAGCAGTTTGGGAGGTTCATTTTATGGTGAAGAATTAATTTTCAAGCCATTTCAATGATCATTTAAAAGGGTAATTTTTGTATGGTTTTGGGAGTCTTTGCGCCACTTGACACTTCCATATATTGGCACATTAGTTAATGTGGTTGATTTAGGGTAAGGAGATTATTGGTTTGAATCACTTTAAAGGTTTTAGTGTCAGCCCATCTTACTAGTCTAAAACACCTCAATTTACACAAAATCGAATGAGCTTTCTCGAATGAGTCTATCTCAACTCACATCATTTCTGAAAAACTTTAGTAACTACCTAGCTCATTGAGCTAGGACATTTTCAAAGGTGTTTTTAAGGAGGTAAAAAAATGAGTAAAGTTTTTTTAAAAATGGATCATTTATGTAAAAAAGGGAAAATATTACAAATAAAACTATGTAAGTATAAGGAGTTTGGGGGTTCATTTTACGATGAAAAATTAATTTTCTGGGCCATTTCAACAATATTGAAAGGGTAATTTATATTTGGATTCGAGGGCGCTACCCCTCAACCCAACCCATACTGGCACATTGGTCAAATTTTTGATTTGGAGTAAGGAGGTTACTAGTTTGAATCACTTTAAAGTTTGTTGGTGGCATCCCATCTTGCTAGTCTAAACCACCTCAACGCATTCGGCTCAGCTCGACATAGCTCACCCGATGGAGTCCATCTCATCTTGTCTCCTTTTGACCAAGCTACACTACTTGACTCACCAAGCTAGACCTTTTTCAAGGTATTTTTGTGGTAAAACAAATTAAGTAAAGTTTTTTTTAAAAGGGAGTATTTATGTTAAAAGAGAAAATATTGTAAATAAAATTGTGTAATTATAAGTAGTTTTGGGGTTCATTTTGTGGTGGAAAAATAGTTTTGAAACATTTCAATAGTCATTTGAAAGGGTAATTTGTGTTTATCTTCAAGGAAGTTGCCCCTCGACCCCACACAAGACTAGTACACTTTGGTCAACATGGGTTATTTGGAGTAAAGAGGTTACTCGTTCAAATCACTTTAAAAAAATTGGCCCATCTTTCTAGTCTAAACCATGTAAACTTTCCCAACACAAACTAAGCTCGCCTAACATAATCCATCTCAACTCACCCGATTTCTAACTGAGCCGAGTCAAGCTATATTTAAAGTTATTTTATTAAGGACACAAATAAATTGAGCAAGTCTTTTTTAAAAGGGAAAATTTATGTAAAATGGGAAAATATTGTAAATATATGTGTGTAATTATAAGAATTTTGGGTGTTCTTTTCTTGTGAATATTAGTTTTGAGTTATTTCAATAGTCATTTAAAAGGGTAATGTTTTTATGTCTTAGTGGGCACCGCCCTCAACCCCACCCTATACTAGCACATTGGTTAACATGGGTTATTGGGAGTAAGGAGGTTACAAGTTTGAATCACTTTAAAGGTTTTGATGTCACCCCATCTTTACTAGTTTAAACCATATCAACTCACCCCCACCAACAAAACTCGTCTAATCAAGTCCATCTCATCTCACCTACTTTATGATCGAGCTACACTACCCAACTCATCGAGCTAGGCCATTTTTAAGGTGCTTTTAAAGGAGGTAAAAAATTGGGTAGACTTTTTTAAAAGGCGAACATTTACGTAAATAACGACAACTATTGTAAATTAAAGTTAGTGATTATAATCAGTTTGGGGGGTTCATTTTGTGGCAATAAATTAATTTTTGTTCCATTTCAAGAGTTGTTTGAAAGGGTAATTTGTGTTTTTCTTCGAGAGTGTGGCCCTCGATCCCGCCCCATCTTGGTGCATTGGTAAAATTGGGTGATTTAGAGTAAAGAGGTTATAAGTTTGACTCAATTTAAAGATTTTGGTTTTTCCCATCCTACTAGTCTAAACCATATCAACTCTCCCGACACTGACTAAGCTCACCCGACCGAGTCCATCTTAGCTCACTTGTTTTTGGATTGAGATAAACTACCCAGTTTGTTGAGATAAGATTTTTTCTAATGATTTTTAAGGTGATAAAAATTGTAAATTAAAAAATTTAATTATAAGTCATTTAGGGGATCCATTTTTTATTAAAATTTTAATTTTATGACATTTCAACAATCGTTTCAAAGCATAACTTATGTTTGGCTTCGGGGGTGTTGTTCTTTGACCACACCCCATATTGGTGCATTGCTCAACATGGGTGATTTGAGGTAAGGAGATTAATGGTTTGATTCACTTTACAGTTTTTGTGTCAACCCACCTTGCTATTCTATATGGCTCCAAGACATACCTGAAATGGGTTATGTCCCATAGAGCTATAAAGAGCTCGATTGTAGCTATGTTGGACATATAAAAGACTTTCAAAACATATACGTTGATGTTACGAGTGATGTATGAAGTTATACTATGGCTTTGATCGATAATTATCTTGCCCAAAAAATTTTGAGGCAAAAATGCTTTAAAGACCCTACAAATGTAAAATACAAAAGATGCTAAAAGCGCAGAAATAGACTTTCAGGAATTTCCTAAAAATACCGAAAATAGAAATTTTGTGACGTTCCAAATATAGATTTTTTGAATCCCTTCTATGGATCATCTAACTTTGCTTAAGAAGTGAAGGTAAATGCTACATAAATGGGAGCCAATGGTTGGAATCCAAGATACACCTAAAATGGGCTATGTCTCATAGAGTTATGAAGAGCTCGGTTGTAGCCATGTTAGTCATATGTAGGAATTTTATCCCATGTAGGTGGATGTTTGGAGTGAAGCAAGAAGTTAGACTACATCTTCGGTCAATAAGTATCCTGCCCAAAAATTTTCTAAGCCCAAAAAAGCTTCAAAGACCCTAAAATATGCAGAATACAAAAGCTACTAAAAATGCAAAGCAGATTTTCAGATCGAAAAACTTCCAAATATAGAAATTTTAAAACTTTGCAAATATTTATCTTTGGAAGCCTTGTTCTAGATCATTCTTATTTCCTTAAGAAGTAAAGGGAAATGCTATATCAATGGGAGCCAATGGATGGAATCCAAGACATGCCTGAATGGGTTGTCTCGTAGAGCTACAAAGAGCTTGATTGTAGCAAGACTTTCATCCCATGTACGTGGATGTTTGTAATGAAGCACAAAGTTAGACTATGGATTTAACTGATAAATATCCTCCCAATTAAATTTCTTAGCAAAAAAATATCTAAAGACCCCAAAAAGTGTAAAATACAAAAGTTGCTCCAAACTACAAGAAATAGACTTTCAAAACTTTCCTTAAAACTTGCTAAAAATAGAAATTTTAAGACTTTCCAAAAATAGATATTTAGAATCCCCATTCTGGATCATTTGAATTTCCTTAATAAGAAAAGGGAAATTCTACATCAATGGGAGCCAATGTCTTGAATCAAATACATATCTCGAAATGAGTTATGTCACATACATATATGAAGAGCTCAATTGTAGCTATGTTTGACAAATGAAAGACTTTCATCCCATACACGTGGAATTTTAGAGTGAAGCACAAAGTTACACTACATATCATGTTGATAAATATCATGCCCAAAACTTTTCTAGTCCCAAATATACTCAAGACCTTAAAAATGTAAATTTAAGACAAAAGCTACCGAAAACTACTTGAAAAATATTTTAAGAACTTTCCCGAAAAACTCGCCAAAAATAGAAATTTTAAGAATTTTCCAAAATAGATCTTTGGAATCCCTTTTATGGATTATTCTTATTTCCTCAAGAATTAAATATAATGCTACATCAATGGGAGTCAATGGCTGGAATCCAAGACATGCTTGAAAAGGGCTACATCCCGTAGAGGTATGAAGAGCTCAGTTATATCCATGTTGGATATATGCAAGACTTACAACCCATGTACATGGATTTTTGGAGTGAAGTATGAAGTTATAATATGGATCCATTTGATAAATAACATGCCCAAAATTTTACTAATCCCAAAAAATACTCAAGACCCTTAAAAAGAAAAACATAAAAGTGCTAAAAAAACCTAGAAATAGACTTCCCTAAAACAATCAAAAATAGAAATTATAAGACTTTCCAAAATAGATATTTGGAAGCCCATTTCTTAATCATTTGTCTTTCCTTAAGAATAAAATTTAAATTCTACACCGATGAGAGCCAATGACTAGAGTCGAAGACATAAATGAGATCGAGATATGTCTCGTAGAGCTATAAAGAGCTCAGTTGTACCTATGTTGGACATATGCAAGAATTTCATCTCTTGTACGTGGATGTTTCGACTGAAGCACAAACTTAGATTGTGGATTTGATTAATAAATATCCTACATAAATTTTTATTAAATCCAAAACTGCTTCAAAGACCTTAAAAAATGCATTATAGAGAACCGATAAAAATTACCAGAAATAGACTTTCAGGACTTTCCCTATAAACTAGCAATAATAGAAATTTTATAACTTTCCAAAAATAGATCTTTGGAAGAATTTTTCTAAATCACTCTTCTTTCCTTAAGAAGAAAATTGAAATGCTTCATCAATGGGAGCCAATGGCTTGAATCTAAGACATGCAAGAGGTGGGTTATGTCCCATAGAGCTATGAGGAACTTAGTTGTAGCTATGTTGGACATATGCAAGACTTTCATCACATGTATGTGAATGTTTAGAGAGAAGCATGCTGTTAGATTGTGGATCTAGCCAAAAATATCATGCCCTAAAAATCTCAAAAGACCCTTAAATAAATACAAAAGATGTCGAAATAGACTTTCAGACTTTCCCTTAAAATTGTCAATATTAACAATTTTAAGACTTTCTAAAAATATATCTTTGGAAGCCTGTTCTTGATCTTTCATATTTTTCTTAAGAACTAAATGGAAATGCTACATCAATGGGAGCCAAAGGATTGAATCCAAGACATACCTGAAATGGGCTATATCACATAGAGCTATGAAGAGCTCGATTGCAGCTAGCTATTGGACATATGATGACTTTCATCCCATGTACGTGGATTTTTTGAAAGAAGCACGATGCTATACTACGGCTCCATTTGATAAATATCCTTCCCAATATTTTTCTAAGGCCAAAAATACTTCAAGACCCTATAAATGTAAAATCTAAAAGTCTGCTACAAACTCTCGTAAATAGAATTCTAGGACTTTCTCGAAAAATGCTAAAAATTGAAAATTTAAGACATTCCAAAATAGATCATTGGAAGCCTTATTCTGGATCATTTGTATTTCCTTAAGAAGAAAAGGGAAATGCTACATCAATGGGAGATAATAGCTAGAATGCAAAACAAACTTGAAATGGACTATCTCATAGAGCTATGAAGAGCTCGGTTATAGCTATGTGGGACATATGCAAAACATTCATCCCATGTATGTGGATGCTGGAGGAGTGATGCAAGAAGTTAGAATCCATCTCTAATTGTTAAATATCTTGCCGTAAATTTAGCCAAGCCCAAATATTCAAATGGATTGAATGCAAGATAAACTTGAAATGGACTATGTCTCGTAGAGCTATGTCTTAAATGCATTTAGGGTTTGTCTTACATACCACGAAAACAAATAAAAATAGAAATTTTAAGAATTTCCAAAAATAGAACTTTTGAAGCCCTATTCGGATCATTCATCTATCCTTAAAAAGAAAAGGGAAATTCTACATCAATGAGAGCCAATGGCTGGAATCTAAGACATAACTGAAAATCTCCCGCATACGGTATGGAGATCTCGGTTATAGCTATGTTGGACATATGCAAGACTTTAATCTCATGTATATGGATGTTTGGACTAAAGCACGATGTTATAATGTGTCATCAGTCGGTAAGTATAATGCTTGAATTTTGGTTAAGCCAAATAATTCTCTCAAGACCCTAAAAATACAAAATAACAAAAGTTACAAATAATGCCGAAATAGACTTTCGAGGATTTACTGAAAAACTCGCAAAAATAGAATTTTTAAGACTTTCCAAAAATTAATATTTGGAAGCCATTTTCTAAATCATTCATCTTACCATAAGAAGCAAAGTTAAATGCTAAATCAATGATAGCCAATGGCTAGAATCTAAGACATACTTGAAATTGGTTTTCTCGTAAAGTTATGAAGAGCTCAATTGTAACTATGTTCAACATATGCAAGACTTTCATACTATGTACGTGGATGTTTGGAGTGAATCACAAAGTTAGAGTATAGCTCTAGTTGATAAATATCCTACCCAAAAATTTACTAAGCCCAAAAATGCTCAAGACCCTAAAAAATGCAAAATATAAAAGATGCTAAAAACTACTAGAAATAGACTTTCAAAACTTTCCCTGAAAACTACCAAAAATAGAAATTTTAAGACTTTACAAAAATAGATCTTTGGAAGCCCTGTTGTGGATCATTCATATTTTCTCAAGAATCAAAGGGAAATGCAAAATCAATGGCAACCAATGGCTAGAATCAAAGACATGCCTCGAAATGGGCTACATCCAAGAGAGCTATGAAGAGCTCGGTTGCGGCTATATTATATTCGACATATGCAAGAATTTCATCACATGTACGTGGATGTATGAAGTGAATCATGAAGTCATAATGCATATCTAGTTGATAAATATCCTTCTCAAAAGTTTACTAAGCCCAAAATGCTCGAAGGCCCTCAAAATGCAAAATACAAAAGATTGTAAAACTTTCATAAATAGAATTTAAGGACTTTCCCTGAAAACTACCCAAAATAGAAATCTTAATAATTTCAAAAACATACTTGAAATGGGTTGTCTAGTAGAGCTATGAAGATCTCAGTTATAGCTATGCTAGACAAATGCAAGACTAACTTCTCATGTACTTGAATGTTTGGAGTGAAGTAGAAGTCGACCATGGTTTCGGTCAATAAGTAGCTTGTCCAAAAATTTCTAAGCCCAAAATTCTTCAAGACCCTAAAAAAGAAAAATACAAAAGCTACTAAAAACTACCAGAATAGACTTTAAGAATTGCACATGAAAACTATAAAATAAGAAATTTTAAGACTTTCCAAAAATAGATCTTTGGAAGCCCTATTTTGGATCATTTGTATTTCCTTAAGAAGAAAATGGAAATGTTACATCAATGGGAGCCAATGGTGGACTCCAAGACATACTTGAAATGGGTTATCTTGTAGAGATATGAAGAGCTCGATTGTAGCTATGTTGAACATATACAAGACTTTCATCCCATGTATGTGGATATTTATTTTGAAGTGCGAAGATAGACTACGGCTTTGGTAGGTAAATATCTTGCTGAAAATTGTGCAAAGCCCAAAAAAGCTTTGAACGCCCTAAAAATGTGAAATAAAGAAACTATTAAAAATTTCAGAAATATAAATTTTAAGACCTTTCATAAATATATCTTTGCAATCCATGTTATGATTCATTAAATTTTTCATAAGAATCAAAGGGAAATGCTAAGTCAATGGGAGCCAATGCCTAGAATCCAAGACATACTTGAAATGGGTTATCCCATAGAGAAACGAAGAGATCGAGTTGTAGCTATGTTAGACATATGCAAGACCGCATTGCATGTACGTAGATGTACAGAGTAAACCATGAAGTTAGAATGGGTTTGGATGATAAATATCTTGTCGAGAAAATTTTCTAAGTCCAAAATGCTCCAAAATATAAAATATAAAATATAAAAACTGCTAAAAATATAAAAGTGCTAGACATACCCATGTGTTGACTACCATGATTATTTTACTAAGTGGGTAGAATCCATCCCAATAAAGAGTACTACTTATGAAGTAGTATGCAATTTTATCAAAGAGAAAGGTTTGGTGTGCCAAACAAGATTGTATGGACCGATAATGCTTCAAATTTTTCTTCTCTTGAAATTATGGATTTTTGCTATGGATATGGAATTTTCCTGGCTCACTCTTTTGATTATTATCCCCAAGGGAATGGATAGGCAGAGTTAACAAACAAAAATCTGGTGGTTATAGTGAGGAAATTGGTTCATGATTCCAAGAGGAACTAGCACAAAAAACTCTATGATGCTCTTTGGGCAGATAGAATTACACCTAAAAGAGCTATTGGTATGTCCCCTTTTCAAGTGGTGTATGGCGTGGAAGCTCAATTACCAGTGACAGTGGAGCTACCAGCCTTTTATTTAATGAAAGCTATTGAAGACACCAACTTTAATGATTCTTTAGACAAAAGGATCATGTATCTTCATAAGTTGAATGAAGATAGATTTTAGGTTGTTAATAGGATATCTGCTCACCAACAGAAGGTAAAATCTTTGTTTGATAAGAAGGCCAGGTCCAGGGATTTCAAAGTCAGAGACGTCGTTTTGCTATGGGATAAAAGTCATGAACCTCATGGCAGCCATGGTAAGTTTGATTCTCTTTGGCTCGGACCTTTCAAGATCAGGCACTTTGCTAGTGAGAATTCTTTCTACCTTGATTACATGGATGGTTCTTCTCTCCCACTTCCTTATAGTGGGCCGTACTGAAATTGTTTAATTCCTAGGTGGATGGGATGTCTTTTGTATATTGTGTATATTGTGTGTTTTCCTTCCCTTACTTTTTGGTGTGTCTTTTTTCTTTATTTGGGGTGTTGTTTTCTATATTGGTTTGATGTTTGACTCCATGGCTCAATGGATAAGGAACTGGTCTTCTTCCCTAGTTTTAAGAGAGATCTTACCTTGTCTCATTCTTTGAATCCAACCAAGTCATCCCCAAAAAGAGCCTGTTGTTGTCCTCTAAAAATTTCCCCTCTTTCGAAAGTAAAAATTGAAAAATTTTGAGTTAACACCTTTGTATGATGTTCTAGTGAAGAGAAAAGTTGGGGAGTTAAAAATTTCACGTTTTGTTCCAAAAACATTTGTGCATTTTATCCCTACATCGCCCGCTTTGGCCCAATCATGCTTTCGCGTCCCTCGTGTCCCAAATGTACTAAAGGCCATCCGGGCTAATTTTTTCTGCTCTTCCTAATGCTTGCCTTTTGAGTTGGTGCATATGAATTTAATGCACATTTATAACCTTCTCTCTCCTAAAATTAATATTAAATGGGACTACCCTCTACGCATTTTCACACTGCTTACTTGCTACCATTCGCTCATATCCTTGCAATTAAAACCATCTGCTCATGTCCCCATTTCCCTTGCATTTTTATTGCGGATTCAAGTTGTAAGGGTGGTTTCTCTCGTACACCGCCGTCGATGAAGATCAATTTTCAAGGTCGGGAGCATGTTTTGCCACTCGATTCTTCTATTCCCGATATCGGGAAAGTGAAGTTCGTCACCTAGATTTTGGGGATTTTGGAGCAGTTGGTCGATCCAAACCCCTCTCCCATGGCGTAAATGATAAATGACAGTGTCCTTGCATTTTATTCGAGTTTCTGGATCTCATTATAGTGTGTTGACACTGTACTCACCGCGAAGCACACTTCAACCCCGACACAAGTGAATTTACCAATCTGCATGGGGAGTTAATCACCAAGCTAGATTTTGCTGCCATTGCCACTGCCCTACGGATCCCCGAGATGGAAAACTCTGTGGTTATCTCTCAAACTCAAGCACAAACTCTCTTCAAGCAAGACACTGAGAAATACAAAGCAAGGGTAGTGAAGTCGTGGTTGATAAACCCTAAAAAAGGGGCATCTCGACTTTCCAAAGCTCTGTTTAGGGCTGATTTCAACGAAGAACTATCTGCTTTCATCATCTTGTTGGCTCGTGTCATGGGCTTTCCTTGTACTAGTGAGTTTCACTTTTGGATGTGCCTCGCTCATCAACATTTTCTATAAAGGTACCAGGAACATCAATTAGGCAAGAGATCATTTGCATGAATCGATAGTGCGGTTATCCAATGTGTAAAAACCAAGAAGTTCTACATGGCTTATTATCTTATGTATACCCTAGCAGTATCCCAACAATGGTTTTGTTTCACATACATTGAGGGTCGAAGGGTGATCCCATCTATGCTTCGCCTCAAATCACCCTTGAAACTAGCAATCATAACTTTAAGAGGGTGAATGATGCTTTTACCATGTACATTATGAGGCTTCGGAAAGTTATAATGCTAGAAAATTTTCTGATAAAGCCATGAACCGATTGCAAAGTATGGAGCTTTCTTCATTCAATTGAAGGTTTTTGTATATCGGTTAGCTGGTTACGAGAACACTCCTCTAAAACTCCCTATGTTTTGTAATAATAAGATGGATTTAATTGAGGTATGCGAGACAATTGGATAAATTACATAGAACCTGCAGGGATAAGAAAATCATTGGGTTGCATTTCCCATATCTTTGGGTAACTATACATGCAAAACAACTTTGGATGCCTAGAACATAGAAAGGGCCCTTACTTCTATCATTGTCCACTTCTTCAGGCCCAGAACCTATTTTGATTTGAAAAAATTCATTGAGCTAAATCTCAAAACCAACTATCATCACAGAGCATATACTGAAGTCTACTGGGTTGATTTCATGAGATGACTTTGAGGCAAGATAGAGGCATTATGGTAGATTCTCCCTTTAGATAATAAAGGATCTTAACCTATGTCAGATTCCTGAAGGGATTCAAGATGACAATGTAGACCTATTGTCATATGATTATGATACTTTGATCAAGCATACTCCCTTAGAAGATCTAGATTGGTTCAAAAGGGAGAAAGATGATTTAGTTGAGATTCTAGCCCCTGTCCTGGTAAGAACCAAGGTCTAGTTTGACAGAAGGGTTCGAGAGCTGAGGAATAATTCAGGAGAGTCTTCCTCCAAAGACACTTCAACACCATGGAAGGATTCACATACACCTAGCTCGGAGGTACCTGCACGACCTCCTCCTCCATCAAGTAAAGAACCTAAATCATCCACCCCTTCCTCATCTACTCAGGTATATTAGAAGAAGGTGAAGGAAGTCAAAAAGGATCCTATTGAGGAAGATCCCCTGTTAAAATATTCAGAATTACCTTCGGGGATAGAGAACATCATTGTTCTCAATGAAAGTGAGGATAGTGAAGTACTAGTTCCTGCAGGAGTTTCAGAAGCCACAATGGATACAGAGAAGGAAATTCATGGAACTGAGCCGCCAAGTACCGTTGATTCCTTTGTCCAAGAAGCCTCATCTACTCCACTCACATCTCTATTAGAGGCAACAATGGTAAATACTTTAAGTGCCATGAGTTCTCTTACTCTTGGTTCTCTTGCTCCTCCTTCTTATTATTCCTCCACTTTTGAATGGGTGTAACCTTTTGTTAATAGTAAAGAGGAAGTCTTCTTCTCGATTGACAAAGCCAAATTTTGATGTTGTGGCAGCCTTGTTGGGCACTACTACTAATTTTGCAAAGAAAGCTAAAACAACTTCAAGGATAGTAACAGATGCCCAAGGCCAGCAATTTCTTGAGGTCGTAAAGCCTAAGGTTAATACGGCGGAACAACATTTACTAGCCTCTCGATTTGAAAATTTTGTGGATCTTAATGTGAGAATCTACCCCTGAAAGTGAAATACATAATCTCTAAGAAACGATAACCGGGGTTATTGGGAGATTAGAAAAAGACAAAAGAGACTAGAGCAGCTGCAAGAGCAAGCTCAAGTGCTTTCTGGTTTCATCAAGTCATTGTTGTCTAAGGACAAGGTTCTAGATCCTACCCCACTGACTGCCCTTCCGCCACCTGTGATTCTTAGTCAAGATGAAGTCCAGAGCATTAAAGACATACACAGGTATTCCATCTACGAGAGAGCTATGGAAGCCATGGTAGATGATATGATCATTGCAGGTTTGAATTTCATTGGAGAAGCCTTCAAACTCAATGAGAAGGTAACTAATCTGCAACAAAAGCTCTCCTCCGCAATTGGAACTATGGATAAAGAACTTAAACTTTGGAGTAGCTGCATAGTAAACATGCGCCTGATGGGATAGACTGATGAAAATATATTGATGGAAAGTAAAGTTTTTGATGATGTCAAAGATAATTTATCAAGGTCATGGATTTTTAGCATGGAGTGGAAAATAAAAGAGCTGGAGGAGGCTTTAGGATAATTTAGGAGTAGTTGGCAGAAAGGAGAAGCCTTCAAAACTTACATGGTATCTTCTTTTAAGGATATTTGTTGTCACCTCCATGACGAGACTCAATTCAAGTGCTTTTATTAAGGAAAACTTGTTTAAGGAGGACTCAAATACCAAAGAGAAGATAAAGGAGATTTGCCCCCTTGACCGCCATTGAGGAAGCTAATAAACAATATCATGCACACACCGAGTTTAATAAGGAAATGGAGAAATGTATGGGATCTTGGACCTAAGCTATTTCCAACACATCAGTCCCACGAGGCTGAGACATAGTGGAAGCATTGAAAAAATTTAGACAAAGATCCTCAAGTTGGTGGGCCCTCACCAATCATAAGCATTATTTTTCCCTCCTAGCTTCTCCTTTCTTATTTTTCTCGATTCGGGCTTATTGTAATTAGTTGAGGGTTTTGTGTTAAGCATCCCCTTAACTAAATATTTTAGTTAAAAGAAGTAGTTACCAATTGTAACTAATTTGTAAAGTTATATAATGGGCTCTCTACGCCATTTTTAGGGGGCTGGAACTTGGTTTATTTTTGAAAGTGTAAGGAGTAACAAAGCAATCAATATAAAAGATCTTTCTTTCCATGTCTATCTGGTCTTGTTCTTTCATTACTATCGTTGAATATTTTTGAATCATTTGTCTATATTACTTCAAGAAGATTTGTATTCTTGTAGATGTTATTTCTGGAACTTTGTGTCTTTGAAATAGCATCTTATTGACTCAAATGCAAATGGTTTTGTTCCAAATAATTTCATTCTGGCATGCATAAGGAATTATTTTTTTATCTATAATTCTTGAGAGTGCCTTTCTGCTCATTTCGCTACTTCATTCCTCTATACTTTTGTATTGATGATCCATTCTATTTTAACACTTTCATGATATCCAAGTTCCCCATTAAAACTATGCATTGTACATATGTAAATAAGCTTTGTCTTTAAATAAGGGAACCTCTCCCATTAAAGAGGAGGGACTTTCTGTCCCCCGACGTTTTTGGCGACCAACGAGCTTTTGGCGACTCCACTAGGGATTCATTTTTCTTAACGTATTCTAGTTCTATAAATGATTTCTTGATCATCCTTTGATTTGGTGACTCTACATTTTACTCGCGGAAGGAGGGCCCTTGGTATTGAAGATTCTCAAGTATCGCTTTTGGAACAACAAGGTTTTCCTTTTCCTTCAACAGGAAGGAATAGAAGATCTCATTCAACAAGCACTCCTGTTGAAGATAGAACCCCTATAGGTGGTATCCCTCTAGAGCAACTCAACCCTAATCTCCATGCTCTAATTCTTGCTAGTGTTTCAGTTCCCCTTCAAGCCATCTTTCCAAGGATGGCAGCACCATTACCTTAGGGCCATCGTGTTGGGCCTCTCACCCTTCCTCAGCCTTTGCATGAGTTACCCAGAGGTAACAGGAAGAACTTCCCCAAGTTCAGAGGTGATGGCAAGGTACATCCTGATGAACATATCGCAGCCTTCATAGTTGCATGTGGAGTTCTCGGAGTTGAACATGAAGATGTCTCGGTGAGGATTTTTGTAGAGACTTTACAAGATAATGCAGTAGATTGGCTCTATCACCTTCCAGCTGGGGCCATTACCAGTTAGACCATGACGAGAACAATATTTGAGAACCGTTTCAAACCCGTAGAGGACATACATGCTTCTTATCGCCCTGATTTCTCAAATAAAGAAGGAATCACAAGAACCCATAAGGGAAGTTGTGGCTATATTCAAAAAATTGATTAAAAAATCCCACAGGACACTCACCTATGGATCAAATTCAAAAGTATTTTTTCCGAATGCTCAATTACGAAGTTAGCTATGCATTGAGAAGAGATAATCTCGCAACATTGGCCGAGGATCAAACTCTTGCTGTTAGCATTGAAGATGATTTGATTATGTCTGGGAAGTTGAAAAGATACCTTTCTAAATCTAGGTCTTCTTCTTCCTCCTCTTCCACTCGCAGCCTAATATTGATCCGTTAGTACAAAAGCTTGCAAATGACCTCATTTCCATTAAGAAACAATTGGCTTAGCACGCCCCCTATGGAGATGTTCCAAGGAGGAACTTTCAACCTAGAAATCATTTTCTTGCTTCTTAGACAAGGCTAACACTTGAGGGGTCACCCATCAAGGTTCCTATTAATGCAACTCGTCGAGTTGAAGAACCTGAAGATGAAGAGGTTAATGAAGATTGCGAAGAACTTGAAGAAGAAGTTGATGGAGAGATGGAAGAACTTGAGGGATCTCAAGTTAATTTCTTCACTACTAAAGGTGTTGATGAAGAAGTTGATTATGATGAAGTGGTAACAGATATGAATAGCAAATCATACGCTTTCATTACTCGAGAGAAGACAAATAAAAGGGAGAAAGTGATGCAACCCGCTAAAATATCCAAGGAGCATCCCATGACTATCCCTGTTATTGCAAAAAGAGGATCTCCTATCCCCACTACATACACACAAAAGATGAGTTCTGCCAATTCTGATTTTCCTAATTCTACTACTAAAATTTCTTCTTCTATAGCTCCTAAATCTGACAAATCTAAGATTCCTAGTGATGTTAGCCCGTCTACCTCTAGATCTTTCGAAATCATTGATCACCTAAAAAAGACAAAGGTTCAAATTTCAGAGGCTGACTATTATCAAACCCATCCTAAAGCTTTTACCAAAATGGTTCACTTTGTCAATTCTCAATCCAAGGCTTCCTCTAAAGGCCTTTTACCTACTCCATCCTCCACACCCCAACCCAATCTGGAAGTTGCCGTCACCTCACCTAATGAGAAGATCAAACCATTTTATGTGACCCTTCTTACAATAGGCCATAAACTCAGCAATTTTTTCATAGATTTAGGAGCATCGATAACGTAATGCCCGCCAAAGTAGCCCATGCTTTGGGTTTAACTCTCACACACACTTATGGGTCTTTTTATTCCATGAAGAGTAAGGAAGTCCCCCTAGTTGGAAAAATTAAAGATGCATAAGTTACTTTTGCTACTTTACCCGAGAAAAGGTCTTGGCTACTATCCTAGTAGTGGATATCCCTCCTTCATATGGTATTTTGTTAAGAAAAAACTTCTATAAGGATGTAGGAGGAGAAATTTAAATGGATTGGTCACATGCCCTCATACCGCTTAATGGAAAAATGAAGAAGCTATTTCTGGAAAAGCAATCTGAGTATATTGTACAAAAGACGGATGATCCCAAATCACAAATACTTTATGAGGATATTCAGCATGGTAATCATATGATTATGTCTCCGAAGAAACTAAGTTTCCCAAAGGAGTACTTCATGATCCTAATGGGGTTTGGATTTTAGAATTTGATGGAAGTTGTTCCTTGGCGATTCTAGAGCTAGAGTAGTATTGATGTCTCCTAAGGGAAAATTTCATCCTTTCCCATTCAAACTACAATTAAAAATACTAATAATACGGTAGAGTATGAAGCTCTCATTCTTGGGCTTAATATGGAAAAAGAAAAAGGTGTGAAGAATCTTCTAGCTCGCGGAGATGCAGAACTAGTTGTTAAACAAGTCAGAAACCTTTTTCAAGTAAAGAATAGAAGGTTGAAGCATTACAGAATCAGGTTTGGGATTCTATTGAATTTCTTGACACTTTTTCCATTGAAGCAATGCCTAGGGAAAAGAACACCAAGGCTAATTCACTAGCTGTCTCAGGATCATTATTAATACCTCATCCTGACTTTTCTCAAGATAGGTTTACCATTGAGATGATCCAGAGGCCTAGTGTACCTGATAACGCAAGTAACTGACAAGATTTCAATGATGATCAGCATTTACTTTATTTTTTAGAGCTCAGGGACAACTTTGAACAATTGTACTTCGAAGGAAGTGACAATTTGCCTTGTGAGAGTGTGTATTCCAACGGAGAGGATGTCAAAGAGGAAATAGATCAAGATAGGTGTATTAAACTCAAGGGTAACACGATTCCAAAAGGGCTGGTGATTTTAGAAGAATTTTTGATAAACACAATAGGTATGTTAAGTCTAAAGCTTCTACTTTGGGTCACAATAATTTGTTGAGTATGAAAAAACTAATATTGGGAGTTTCGTTGACCCCAAGTTTGTGAATGTTGGAAAATGTTGTACACCAGAAGAAAAGAAGAGAGTGATCAACCTCTTAAAGAAGTGTAAGCATGTTCTGGAATATTCATATGAGGATCTAAAAGCCTTCCAACCAAAGGAGATGCAGCATTTCATCCCTCTCAAACCTAGGATTAAACCTTTTAAACAAAAGCAAAGGCAATATAATTCTAAGATAGCTGACACTATTTTTTAGGAAATACAAAAAATTTGGAAAGCCCAAATTATTTTTCACATTCACCATTCAACATGGATTGCCAACATCATGCCCGTCAGGAAGAAAAATGGTGAGATTTGTATTTGTGTTGACTTTAGAAATCAATCGGGCTTGAAAGGACAACTATCCTCTCGCCCATGATGGATCAAGTCTTGCAAGCTATTACGGGGTCTAAAATGTTGTCCATGCTTGATGGCTTCTCGGGGTATAATCAAGTAGAAGTCAATACCACATATCAGCACAAGAGGGCCTTCACAACCCCTGGGTACTTTCACCTACAAAAGGATGTCTTTACGCTCATTAATGTCGGTGCCACTTTCCAAAGGGCTATGGACTTGGATTTTGGAATTTTAAATGGGAAATGTATTGTTGTATATCTAGATGACCTAACCATGTTTTCCAAAACTAGAGCGAGATCATTTTCAGCATCTGGAAACAATTCTCTTGAAGTGTAGAGAACATGGGATCTCTTTAAATCCTAAGAAATCTATGTTTTGTGTCACAAAGGAAAAATTGTTAGCGCATGTTGTCTCTAAAGATGGCATCAAAATTGATCCTGAACGATTTCAAGCTATTCAGTAGATTCCTCTTCCAACCAATAAGAAGGGAGTGCATTCTTTCTTCGATAAGATTAACTTTCTGAGAAGATTCATCCCTGATTTTGTAGAGCTAACCTTGAATAACTCCCAAATGATGAAAGGAAAACAAACATTCGGCTTGTCTTCTGAAGGAAAATAAGCCTTTGAAGGTATTAAAAAGGCTATTGTTATAACTCCTATCCTAACATGTCCAAATTTTAGCAAAGATTTTATTATCTATTACTATGCCACATATAACACCCTGGCTGTTGTTTTGACTTAGAAATATTCTAATGATCATGAACTCCCGATTGCATTCATGAGCTACATTCTTAAAAAATTTGAGTTGAAATACACAATGATGGAGAAACATGCTTTTGCGGTGGTTAAAGTTGTCAAGCAATTTCATTTTTATATTCTTAACTCTCACTCCACAATACTTGTGCTGACAAAACTATCAATTCCATTCTCATAAAGCAAGAGTTTGGATCCGAGAGAGGGAACTAGATGGAAAAGGTTCAAGAATATGATATTGACATCAGACCAACCAAACTGGTCCGTGGAAAAGGCTTGTGTGAACTCATCATTGAAGGAGCTGGCCATGAGTTACCTAAGGATGAAGTTGATATTCCTACTATTCTGTTTCTCAGCTCAATTGATGAATGGTATGCTGATATCACACATTTTCTCACCTATGGAGAGTGTTCCTCTCATTTGACTACCAAGGAGAAAAGAGTTATTAAGCTAAGATCAGCCCGGTATGTATTATGGGAGAATGCATTGTTCAAGCGTGGGATGGATGGAAGATTTCTGAAATGCATGGATAAGGAACAACAGAAGAAGCTTCTTTCAGATTTCCATGATCAAGCATGTGGAGGCCATTACTCATCTACTATCACTGCTCACAAGATTCTTCATGTAGGATACTATTGGCCTACCTTGTTCAAAGATGCATCAAAGTGGATTGAGAAATGTGAAGCTTGTCAGACCTTTATGGGCAGACCCAAGTTGGCTGCCTTGCCACTTAAGCCAGTTGTGATTGAAGAACCCTTTCAACAATGGGGTTTAGATTTTATTGGAACACTTAATCCCTCTTCAAGTTCCAGACATAGCTATGTTTTGACTACCACATATTATTTTACTAAGTGGGTAGAAGCCATCCTAGTAAAGAGTACTACTTCTGAAGTAGTATGCAATTTTATTAAAGAGAACATCTTGGTAAGGTTTGGTGTGCCAAACAAGATTGTGATTGATAATGCTTCAAAATTTTCTTCTGCTAAAATGATAGATTTTCGTTATGGATATGGCATTTTCCTGGCTCACTCTTTTGATTATTATCCCCAAGATAATGGATAGACAGAGTCAACAAACAAAAATCGGTGGCTATAGTGAGGAAATTGGTTGATGAGTCTCGAGAGGAACTAGCACAAGAAAATCTATTATGCTCTTTGGGTGGATAGAATTACACCTAAAAGAGCTACCGAGATTTCCCCTTTTCAAGCGGTGTATGGCATGGAAGCTCAATTACCAGTGATAGTGGAGCTACCGGCCTTGTATTTAATGAAAGCTATTGAAGACACCATCTTTAATGATTCTTTAGACAAAAGGATCATGTATCTTCATAAGTTGAATGAAGATAGACCTGTAGGTTCCGATAGGATATTTTCTCACCAATGTAAGGTAAAATATTTGTTTGATAAGAAGGCGGTCCAAGGATTTCAAAGTCGAGACATCATTTTGCTGTGGGATAAAAGTCATGAACCTCATGGCAGCCATGGTAAGTTTGATTCTCTTTGGCTCGGACCTTTTAAGATAAGGCACTTTGCTGGTGAGAACTCTTTCTACCTTGATTACATGGATGGTTCTTCTCTCCCACTTCCTTATAGTGGGCTACCTAAAATTGTTTAATTCCTAGGTGGATGGGATGTCTTTTGTATATTGTGTATAGTGTGTGTTTTCCTTCCCTTACTTTTTGGTGTGTCTTCTTTCTTTGTTTGGGGTGTTCTTTTCGTATTGGTTTGCTTTTTGACTCCGTTTCTGATGGATAAGGTAGTAGTCTTCTTACCCTAGTTTTGAGAGAGTTCTTTCCTTGTCTCATTCTTTGAATCCAGCCAAGTCATCCCCAGAAAGAGCCAGATGTTGTCCTCTCAAAATTTCCCCTCTTTCAAAAGTCAAAAATTGAAAAATTTTGAGTTAACACCTTTCTATAATGTTCTAGTGAAGAGAAAAGTTAGGGAGTTTGAAAATTTTCATATTTTTGAGTCATTTGTTGGTCTGTTAGACGTTTTTGTCCCATGTGTCCCAAGTCCTTTCGGGCTCTCCGTTCCTCGATTGGTCGTTTTCTACGAAATCTGTTAATTTTCGAGTCTTTTAGAACTTTTTCTTCCAAATGTTCTAAGTTCACTAGGGCTCTCTATTCCTCGATCATCCACATTGGTGCATCGGGCCCTTCACGTACTTTGGTCCCACTTGTACTAAAAGCATTTGTGTATTTTGTCCCACGCATCGCCCGCTTCGAACAAATCACGCTTTCATGTCCCTCATGTCCCAAATGTACTAAAGGTCATCATGGCTAATTTTTTCTGCTCTTCCTGATGCTTTCCTTTTGAGTCGGTGCATATGAATTTCATGCACATTTATAACCTTCTCTCTCCTAAAATGTATATTAAATGGGGCTACCCTCTACTTATTTTGTACACTCGCTTACTTGCTACCATTCACTCATATCCTTACAATTAAAACCGTCTGCTCCCATCCCCATTTCCCTTGTATTTTTATTACGGATTCAAGTTGTAAGGGTGGTTTCTTGGTACACTATCAGTATGAAGATAAAGTTTCAAGGTCAGGAGCACGTTTCACCGCTTGAGTCATCTATTCCTGATAATGGGGATAGTGAAGTTTGTCACCTAGATTTCTGTGATTTCTGGAGAAGGTTGACTGACCCAAACCCCTCTCCCATGGCACAAATGATAAATGATAGTGGCCTTACATTTTCTATGGGTTTCCTAATCTTGGTACGGTGTGGCCGACATTGTACTCACCTTGAGCACACTTCAACCCCGAAATGAGTGAATTGACCAATGTGCACGGGGATAATCATCAAGCTAGATGTTGTTGCCATTGCCGCTACCCTATGGATCCCTGAGATGGACAACTCCATGGTTATCTCTCAAACTCAAGCATAAACTCTCTTCAAGTAAGACGGGAGAAATACAAAGCAAGGGTAGTGAAGGCATGGTTGATGAACCCTAAAATAGGGGCATCTTGACTTTCCAAAGCTCGTTTAGGGCTGATTTCAACAAAGAACTATCTCGATTTCACCATCCTCTTGGCTTGTTTCATGGGCTTGCCCTCTACCAGTGAGTTTCACTTTTGGATGTGCCCCGCTCATCAACATCATATGTGAAGGTACCTAGAACATCAATTGGGCAGAGATCATTTGCATGAATCTGACAGAGCAGTTGTCCAATGTGTAACAAACCGAAAGTTCTACATGACTTCTTATCTTATGTATACCCTAGCAACATCTCGACAATGGTTTGGTTTCACATACAATGAGGTTCGAAGGGTGATCCCATCTATGCTTATTGACCTCAGTTCACCCTTGAAACCAGCAATCATAACTTTAGGAGGGTGAATGATGTTTTTACCATGTACATTGTGAGGCTTTTGGAAAGTGATACTGCTAGAAGATTTTTGATGAAGCCATGAACCCGATTGCAAAGTATGGAGCTTTCTTCATTTAATTCGGAAGGTTTTCGTATATCAGTTGTTAGATTATGAGAACATTCCTCTCAAACTCCCTATGTTTTGTAATGATAATATGGCTTTGATTGAGGTATGCAGACAATTGGATAAATTACATAGAACTTGCAGGGATAAGAAAACCTCTGGGCTGCATTTCCCCATATCCTTGGGTAACTATTTATGCAAAACAACTTTGGATGCTCAGAACATAGAAAGGACCCTTGCTCCTATCACTATCCACTTCTTCATGCCCAAACCTATTTTGATTTGAAGAAATTCATTGAGCTAAATCTCAAAATCAACTATCATCACAGAGCAGATCTTGAAGACTACTAGGTTGATTACACAGATGACTTTGAAGCAAGACAGAGGCATTATGGTAGATTCTCCCTCCAGCTAATAAAGGATCTCAACCTATATTAGATTCCTGAAGGGCTTAAAGATGAAAATGCAAACCTGTTGTCATATGAATATGATACTTTGATCAAGCATACTCCCTTAGAGGATCTAGATTGGTTCAAAAGGGAGAAAGATGATTTAGTTGAGATTCTAGCCCTTGTCCTGGTAAGAAAAAAGGCTTGGTTTGTGAGAAGGGTTCAAGAGATGAGGAGGAATTCGGGAGAGTCTTCCTCCAAAGACACTTAAACACCAAGGAGTCACATACACCTATCTCAGAGGTACCTGCATGAACTCCTCCTCCTTTATCAAGTAAAGAACTGAATCATCCACCCCTTCCTCATCTACTCGGTATATCGAAGAAGGTGAAGGAATTCAAAAATGAGCCTATTAAGGAAGATACCCTATTAAAACATTCAGAATTACCTTCGGAGCCAGAGAACATCATTGTTCTCAATGAAATTGAGGATATTGAAGTACCAATTCCTACGGGAGTTTGAAGCCACGATGGATACAGAGAAAGAAATTCATGACACTTGAGCCTCCAAGTACCGTTGATTCCTCTCGTCCAAGAATCCTCATCTACTCCACTCACATCTCTACCTGGAGGCAACAATGGTAAATACTTTAAGTGTCATGAGTTCTCTTACTCTTTGTTCTATGCTCCTCCTTCCTCCTCCACTTTTACATGGGTGCAACCTTTTGTTGACACTAGGAAGAGGAAGTCTTCTTCCCAATGTGACAGGGCCAAATTTTGATGATGTGGCAACCTTGTTAGGAACTACTTGTTCTACTCCTACAAAGAAAGCTAAAACAACTTCAAGGATAGTAACAGATGCCCAAGGCCAACAATTTCTTGAGGTCGTAAAGCCTAAGGTTGATAAGGTGGAATAGGATTTACTAGCCTCTGATTTGAAACTTTGAGGATCTCAATGGGAGAATCTACCCCTGAAAGTGAAATACATAATCTCCAAGAAATAGTAACTAGGGTTATTGGGAGAGTAGAAAAAGGCAAGTAGACTATAGAGCAACTGCAAGATCAATCTCAAGTGCTTTTTGGTTTCATTAAGTCATTGTTGTCTAAGGACAAGGTTTTGGATCCTACCCCACTGACTGCCCTTCCACCATCTTTGATTCTTAGTCAAGATGAATTGTTGAGCATTAAAGACATGCACAGGTATTACATCTATGGGAGAGCTATGGAAGCCATGGTAGATGATACGATCATTGTAGGTTTGAATTTCATTGGAGAAGCCTTCAAACTCAATGAGAAGGTAACTAATCTACAATAAAATCTCTCCTCTGCAATTGGAACTATTGATAAAGAACTTAAACTTTAGAGCAACTACATAGTAGACCTGCACCTAATGGGACAGACTGATGAAAATATATTGATGACAAGTAAAGTTTTTGATGATGCCAAAGATAATTTGTCAAGGTCATGGGTTTTTAGCGTGGAGTGGAAAATAAAAGTGTTAGAGGAGGCTTTAGGAGAATCTAGGAGTAGTTGGAAAAAAGGAGAAGCCTTCAAAACTTGTGTGGTATCGATATTAAGGAGACCCTAAAAATGCAAAATACAAAAGCTATTAAAAGCGCCATAAATAGACTTACAGACTTTCCTGAATATTGTGAAAATTATAAATTTTAAGACTTTATAAAAATACATCTTTGGGATCCCTATCTTGGATCATTTATCTTTTCTTAAGAAAAAAGGGAAATATTACATCAATTGGAGCCAATGACTGAAATACAAGGTATACTTGAAATGGGTTGTCTCGTAGAGTTATGAAGAGTTTGATTATAGATATGATGGACATATGAAAGACTTTCATCCCATGTATGTGGATTGGAATGAAGCAATAAGTTACACTGAACCTATGGTTGATAAATATCCTCCCTAAAAAAATTTAAGCCCAAAAATGCTTCAAGACTCTCAAAATGCAAAATACGTAAACCGCTAAAAATAACTGTAAGTAGAATTTCAGGACTTTCCCGAAAACAACCAAAAATAAAAAATATTAAGACTTTCATAAAATAGATGTTTAGAATCCTTATTCTAGATAATGTTTCTTTCTTAGGAAATGATACATAAATGGGATCCAATTTGGAATCCAAGAGACACATGAAATTAGTTGTCACGTAGAGTTATGAATCGCTTAGTTGTAGGTATGTTACACATATGCAAATATTTCATCACATGTACGTGGAGGTTTCGAGACAAGGAAAAAGTTAGTTTTCGTCTTCAATTGATAAATATACTTCCCAAAATATCTCTAAGCCCAAAAATGCTTGAATAGCCTCAAAATGCAAAATACAAAAGTTTTTGAAAACTTGTAGAAATAGACTTTCGAAATTTCCTCGAAAACCGCCAAAAATATAAATATGAAGACTTTCCAAAATTATATCTCAAAGTATCCTTATTCTTGATCATTTGTCTTTTCTTAAAAGCAAAGGGAAATGCTACATCAATGGGAGCCAATGCCTCGAATTCAAGACGTGTCTAAAATGGGCTTTATCTCGTATAGCTATGAAGAGCTTGGTTGTAGTTATGTTGGAAATATGTAGAATTTCATCCCATGTACGTGGATGTTTGGAGTAAAGAAAAATATAGAATGTGCCTCTGGTCGAAAAATGTCTAGAACAAAATTTTGCTAAGCGTAAAAAAGCTCCAAGACCCTTTAAAATGCAAAAGATACTCAAAACTACCATAAATAGACATTCGGGGTTTCCCTACAAAATACCAACAATAGATATCTTAAGACTTTCCAAAACAAATATTTGGAATCCTTTTTCTATGCAATTTGTTTCCTTAAGAAGCACACGAAAATGCTACATCAACGGTAGCCAATCGCTCCAAGACATACCCGAAATGGGGGTCCAAGGAGAGCTATGAAGATCTCGATTGTAGCTATATTGGACATATGCAAGACTATCTACGCATATATGTGCATGTTTGCAGTGAAATATAAAGTTAAACTACATATCCAGTTGATATAAATTCTGCTCAAAATTTTGCAAGGCCCAAAAATGCTCGAAGACCCTAAAAATTACAAAATTCAAACTCGCTAAAAACTATCGAAATAGACTTTCAAGAATTCTCCGAAAATTTACCACAAACAAAAATTTAAGACTTTCTAAAAATAAATTTTTGGAATTCGTATTCTATATCTTTCATCTTTACTTAAGAACCAAAAGGGAATGCTACATCGATAGTAGGCAATGAGATATGTCCGATAGAGCTATGAAGAGCTCAATTGCAGTTATCTCAATTTCTAATTAGTCAAAATTGTTGAAAATTTTAAGATGTTATTTTTTATGTTATATAATGGATTTTTATGGTTTTCAGAGTTTTCTAGGATGTAAAACTCAAGATAATGATTATAGATTCTATGTAGGTCTCCGTGAGAGGCCTCATTTAGGGCTTATAAAGTTGAAATTTGTATTGTTATGACCCCACAAGTTGATAAGAGATATAATACTTTTATGTTGTCAATTGTAAATTGTTTTAGATGTCTACAAGCCTTAGATAGGTGTAGAAATTCATAAATTGATACATAGCCCTAAATACTACATATTATGTCATATAGCCCTACATGGAAGTTTGAGAGAAAATCAAGAGCTAAAGGTCATAGTGGTGACTTTGAGGATCGGTAAATCATTTAACAAGCTATAAGAAACTTGCTAAATCCTTGGTGGCCCTTGTATAGTCATATATCTTGAAAGTGACTAATCAAACTAAATAAGTGAGGCCTAGTCAAGAAGATCTATTGTATCGACCCTTTGCTTCATGATGACTTATTAGATAAATTGAAAAATGTTGTTTATTTCACTAAGTTATACTTGAGAAGGGGTTATCAAAAATTTTGGATTAGCGAAGGTGATATTTTGAAGGATTCTTTCAAAACTAAACAATGTCTATTTTTGTACCTTGTTATGCCTTTTGGTATTTGCAATGCACTGCTTACCTTCATGCGAGGTATGAATGATACGTTTAGATCTTTCATAGAAGATTTTTTCATTATCCAATTTGATGATATTTTGATCTTCAATAAAATTTGGGAAGATCATATTGAACATATTAAGGAAGTATTAGAAAATTTACAAGAGATAAATTATACTTGAATATAATAAAATGTGAATTTGGGAAAAAATATTTGGTTTATTTGGGATATGTTGTAGGGTGTGGTGAACTGAAAATAGATTCTGTAAAGTAGAAGTTATTGTCAAATGTTCCAAACCTACTAATACAACTGAATTTGGATGTTTCTTAGGGGTATTTCAGTATTGGAGGAAGTTTAGTGTTAATTTTTCATTGATTGCGAGATATTTTGTTTTCTTTGACAAGTGTGAAAAAAGTCTTTCAGTGGGGAGGAAAGTACCATAAATATTTTTAATATTGAACGAAAATATTATCACATACCCCCTTTTGACACTACGTAATTTACAACAGCCATTTGAAATTGAAATCCATGAAAGTGATTATGGCATATGTTCCATCCGATGTAGAAGAGAAAACATATCGTTACCATTCAAAAACATTCACAAGTGTAGTAAGAAATTATCCTATGTATGAAAATGAGTTGTATGCTTTGGTGTAAAGTGTGAAAAAATGGAAACATTATTTGATGAGAAAAGAGACCATAATCCATATAGATCATCAAACTTTGCAATATCTTTAGTCACAATCCAAGCTACAACAGTTAAGGAACTTTTATTAGATGGTATTTTTGTAACAATTCCATCTTGTGATAAGGTATAAAAAGGTATACCAAAAATGTTTCTGATATGCTTACTTCACCTCCCATTATTTCATCTATTCTTTTATAACATAATCCTTTGGTGTACAAAATTAATAAGGAACAATATGCCGAGATGCTGATTTTAAGCATGTCTATGAATATATAACTCATGGTAAATAGGTGGAAGAATTAGACTATAATTTACATAATCATTTTCTTTATCATCTTGGTAAATATTGTATTCCATAAGATGAAAGAGTTAATTTTATTATGGAATCCCTTATTTCTCTTGTTTTTGGTCATTTTGAAGTTGGTAACATACTTGCATAATTTCAAAGATATTATTATTGGAAAATATGTATGAAAATGTATCTAAACATGCTAAATTTTGTATTATTTGTGCCAAAAAAATCCTAGTACCAAGAGGTTGGGATTGTATACCCCACTTAATATACCATTCAAGTAATGGGAAATTGTTTCTATGGAATTTATTAGAGGATTTCCTTTGAAAAAATAAAACATGACTATTTGTATGTGGTTGTGGATAGATTTAGTAATATTTGTATTTTAGTGTTCTAAAAAAGTAAGTAACAAGCAAGGTGACGACACATTTATTCTTTAATAATGTTTGGGTTAATTTAACTTTTCACAGATCAATTATTTCTAATCAGAATTCCCAATTTATTAGAAAGATTTGTCAACCTTATGGGACATTATGGACACAAATTTGAAGAAATGTATTGTTTTTTATCTATAGACCTATGAGTGAACAAAATTCATCAACTTTGTAGTAACGAAATCATATAATTACTATGTACATCTAGCCTATAAATACTTTATTTATATACATAATTCATAAGTAAGACAAACATCCATTAAAAACACTTTTACTTTGCTTGGATATTGCTTTTATCCTTTTCATATTTATCGTTTACTATATATTATTTGTAATTTGAAGTTTTATATACTAGCCAACATATTTCTCAAATCTGAATTCACTAGTTACTATGCGCACCCAAATTTGCACATGTTAAGTTGTCAAAAAATGGTTACAAAATTCCCCAATGGTGATTCACATATTTTCTAAAGTGTTAAAGCTACCTAAACCTCTTTGCAACTTACATTTTTATCCTAGTTTACTTTACTTATCCATTCCCTACTTTTTTTGTGACTTCCCACATCTCTTTGACTTAGTTTTGGCCTTTAGTTACAAAACTGCCACCCTATTTGGGCAGTGGTCTCATTACCACCTCCCATGCAGGATGAAAATTTTGAAACCACTTCCCAGGTAGGTTGGTTGTCATCTAACTGTTGTCGTACGTGGTGGTGCTCCTGTGCACTTTTTCCAGAATCATCACCTGATAAATGGTGCATGATTATTTCACTTAAGTTCAATTTTTGAACATGTTTCTCAATCGTTTTAGTTGATTTTAGGCGTGAATGACTTATGGAAATATCCCCTTCACTTGTAATTTGTAATTGACTGTTCAAAATTCCCCTTCATGTATTTATGTGGCACCCTATGTATGCCAAGTGTGTATACCTGACCAACCTTCTACAAAAGCATCACTTTTCTCAAACAAATCACCGAAAATCATTTTGTGCATTATTGTATTGTTGAGTTGCCACATTCTTGCTGGAAATTGTATATCCAAGCTCTGTTTACTTGTGATATCTCTCTCCCACCTGCATTTCTACCAGACTGACATCAAGCTTCCGTTGCTCCAGTACCTTCTCACTTTGTTGATTCTATTGCATTACTAATCCCTTCAAATAACTACATCCAATTATTTTCTGTTTAGATTTATTAATTATATTAGAAACTTTTATTTATTCATTTATTTTATTAGTTTCTTTGTATTGTTTTATCTCATTTATATCTTAAAAATACTAAAAATATAGAATTGTTTTAATTCAATTAGATTAGTTGTTATTTGCTTAACTAAATTAGATCATTGTAATCCATGACCATTAACGAACCACAACAAGAGAAAACATACACTAGTGATCCATTGGTCCCACAAGAGAAAAGACTAGAATTAAGTACAAACATAGATACAAGACTCCATCTTCTTGTCCTCAAAACACCGATCACGATACGTTGAGAAAACTCGAACAATTAAACATTTTGCGCTTTAAGGTTGAAAAATTATACAAATCTTGGACAACCCCTGGAAATAGAGTTTAAACATACATAACCTTACAAGGATCATAACCACCAAGAGTTTATGATTGTGATCTGTAAGTTCCTCAACCATAATGTCCTCGAAAATAAATTAAATTTTGACATAGGATTACACTCATTAGTTTTTAGGTCATCACCACTTCCACCGGACATCATTCGATAAGTAAACATTATCAACTAGGAAACTCATGAGCCCTCACATTTAGGACCACTCTAGCCTAACCCGACCATAGAGCTATCGGGATCCATGCCTCCCTTGCATATTCGATGACATTATCTAAAAATCATTACGAGGTGCCCTTTATCTTTCCATGCATTCTACACCACTAGAATGTATTTCCTCGGAGCTAAATATTGATTGGAATCTTCGTGTGGCCATCCTTTCTAATCCATCCATCAAACCCGCTTATGTTCAAGAGGCATTCCTTTCCCTTAACAAGAAAATCCCAATATTAAACGTCAAAAACATTTCTTTTCCTTGATAGCTTGTGTGTCTCGTTTCCACTACATTTATCCATCCACATCAGCTATCCCAACACAATCTTAGGAGGTCAAGTGTGGATTGAAGGTCCCATGTCAATTTTCATTTGTACAAATTAGTGAACCCAACATGAAGAGCTACTCTCTTTTCATTTCCATTTCTTTCATCCATCTTTCCACTCCCATCATTCTATGAGTATTCATATGCCCCGAATATGTCGGGATAAGACAGAATACTGAGACGACTCATTTTAGATCATGAGGCATATTACTATCAAATAGGTAGGCAATATGATCCTTTGTCACTATCTAGTTGTCCGACAACTACTCAAATAATCTCCATGCTTCTCAAACTCCTCCTCCTCAAGTGACCAAGAATGGCTCCTTGATCAGGATCAAGGAGATTGATCAACTTACGCAAACACAACAACTTGAACTTTTAAGTTCTAACAATATGACATTTACCAAAGATTCAGGATGATCTTCTCGGTTTTGTTCAAACCACCAATCGGTATACATGTGATCAACTCCTATTACTAGACGAGGATTATTTAGAACTTTTAGCCCAAAGCAAGCAATGCTTCTAAAATATGAAACAACCTTCGGATAGGATGTAAGGACATGTTGATGTCTTACTTCAGAATAACACCTCTACCCCTCCCATAATCGAAGAAATATCTAATGAGGGTGGAAAAAAATGAACAATTCATATAAGGATATTACACTCTTTTAGAACCTATCAAGGTTCAACAACATGCTCGAAAAAACACCATGCCATCTCGGGTGAGGTCATCTCAACATTGGTGGACAAGGTTATAGATTTGTAACTTTCCCATCTAGGTAAGGAAGGATTCTTCATCATCCATAGAACTATTGTCAAGTGCTAACTCCGCCAAATCCTCTAATTTACATGGGTATTCCTAGCCTTAGAGATCTTCTCCCTGGATCGTGTACCTTGGGTATGATCCCTCACGCCACGCACAAATATTCTCAACAAAAACTAACTAGAAGTGTGTTCTTAAATGCAATCCCATTTGGTAATGCAACGTTCCCTGGTTTTGTGCATCCCACGTAATGTTCCCTCGTATGTGTACGGGGGATATGTACTCTTTTCCTAGTCCATATGGTTATCCAAAGGGGATGCCTTACGCCTCTAAAAATGTATATGTTGCACCATATCAATAGCCTATTCCACCTCAATCTCCCCATCGGGGTCATTGATGATCAAATTTTACGTAATGGGGACCTAGTCCGAATGTCTTAAAGAGCACCACGACTTGGCGTATGGATTGTCATACTCGTAATGCCTCTGCTGAGACCTTCCTCAATTTAAAGGAGAGGGAGATCTAAATGTGCATATCAAGGCATATGTAACTTCCATTCAAGAGCTACTCCCATGGGATGCAATTATAGAAAATATCTTCCCTAAGACTCTTGAAGGAATCTCTCTCAATTAGTATTATAGGATACAAGCCTCAATACATTCCTTTAAACAACTCATGTCTGAATTCATCAAATATTTTGAAATGAACAAGTTGCTAAAGACAAGAATCAGGGAATTCCTACATATAAAACAATAACAAAATGAGTCTCACATTACGCATTTCATCCAAAGATGGTGTCAAGTCCTCTAATCTTCAGCAAGTGCTCCTAACATAGATCATATGGAGTACTATGATGTATTCCTCCACTATCTTAACCGGGAAACGAAGGAGGTGGTCCAAACATTCCCTCTAAGGAGCTACGAAGAGGTGTTGGGACGATCTCTTTGCATTAATAAGGTGGGAATAGATAGTGGTCAAAATACCTACAACTCAAACAAGAGATTGATCGATCCCAATCAGGGTAATTCAAGTTACCCCAACAACGAAAACAACAAGAAAAGACCTAAGGTCCTAAAAAAAGCCGCGATGCGATGACCAACGATGTTACCAACCAAGGAAAGAAACCAAATGTTGTTAACACCTCAAGTACAAATAATGTCAACAATAACACAAATGGTAACAATCATAGGAGTAAAAAAATTTCTCCCAAAATCAACGATGTGGATTTCAATTATCCTCCACCCCAACAACAACAAGTTTAGGCTCAAGGCCCTAGCATGTACCCAAACCAACATCAAAATCAAGGGCAATAACCTCCAAACTTCAATTACAATAAGCATAAATTTAACAATAATTGGAAATTTGGACCACAACAAAACACAAACCAAAGATCTCAAGATTATGATCTTGACCTGTATTGTGGCTTCCATAAGGTCCAAGGATATGATGCGAGAACTTGTCGACACTATAACAAGTTCCTAAAACACTTACCAGAGGACCAAAGTTATATCTTTCTTTGAGATGCTTCTCGGAAAATCCTAAAACGCCAACTCGAATATTTGCATGGGGCCTGTAACCCCTCAAAACATGTCGCTCGAATATCTAACGATCCCTTATAATGTGTCCCAACAATGGTAAGTTGGACACTAATGACACAAACAATGGTATCATGTTCAAAAGCAATGATCATGAAGCTTAAACTTTGTGAAACCCATCGGTGGCACCTCCGTTGGATGGTCGCTAACAAACTCAGATCATAGGTCTAGTAGAGCTATAAACCGAACCCCAAATAAACTCCACTACTAGAACTTGAGACTATTATTCACAGCCCATTCCTATTTACCCATCTGTGTTAGATGATGTTCCAACACTTTTGAAAGCTGGTGGGGGCTTACAACTTGATCAATGATTTAACAAAGACCTTTTCTCACATCTCCTTCTTGGATTTGTTGAAGAACTCCCCTACTCATAGAGTTGCTTTATTAGAAGCATTAGGTTTTGGACATTTGATCAATGTCACCCCTCCTCTGGAGGTATAAATAAATCACATAGACTTTGATGTCTATCCTCCTAGGAAGCCGAAAGAGATGTTGGATTTTCAGTCAACATTAGTAAGATACCCATAGATGTTGAGTTGGCACGTAGGGGTGTTCTAGCTATGTATCTACAAGTTTGGAATTATAACAACATAAAGCACGCGATGATTAATGACGGAGAAATGGTTAACATTATCCCCTTTTCTTTTCTCCAGAAATTAGGCTATGGAGAAAGTAATTTCTATTCAACGAGAAAAAAGATGAAAGGGTATGATAGCCTCAAGGAAACATCAATTGGGACCATAGTGCTACTAGTTACCTTGGGACCCAAAACGGTTCTTAATAAGTTTTTACTATAGACTAGGAAACCAACAATGATATGATTCTTGGCCTTCCTTGTATACATCACGTGAAAGTGATCCCTTCCGCATTATTACAGGAAGTTAGATTCCTACATTTGGGGAAAGTCTTCATTACACAGGGTGACTTGAAGCCCTTTTACATTCATCTAGCTAACCTAAAGAAGAAGCATGAGGTACATTCCCTACAAACCAATTGTAAAAACCCATGAGTTCAACACCAGAGACGACTAATTCCCACAATATAATTAGAAACTATCAGAGTTATTGAAGGGATTCCTTTGGTCAAGGATGAAACATGTGTCATAGAAATGGTATCAACAGAAGCCACAAAAAAGATTGTCGAGCTATTGGAGAATGATTTACCCATTCAATTCAAAGGGCATAAGAAATGCTTTGGGTCTCGAATCTCTTTCGGATGATGTAATTTGCATGGTTGAAGTCTCAGAAGCAAAGGAAGATGATTCAAAGAATGATCCAACATCAATCTTCCCAAACAACTATTGGACTCTTAACTTTGATGGACCAAAATTCCACTTTGGCACTGAGGTAGGTGTGATCCGCATTTCTCCTAAGGGGAAGGTCATGCCTTTTTCCTTCAAGATAGATTTTGAATGTACAAATAATGGTGTAGAATATGAGGCTCTTCTTCTTCTTGGTCTCAGAGTAGCCAAAAGAATTAGAACTTATAATATTAGAGTGTTGAGTGATTAGTAGCCAAAAGGATCGAAACTTGTAATATTTGGCATTTTGAAAATGATGAGATTATCAAACATTCGACATTTTTAAAAAGTTGGATTTTGAAAAGTCGGGTTTTTAAAAATCACAATTTTGAAAAGTTAGCATTTTGAAAAATGGTTGGATTTTGAAAAATTTAGGATATTGTAAAAGTTGACATAGTGAAAAAGTAGACATTATGAAAAAATTGGGATTTTTAAAACATCCGGATTTACTTTTAAAAAGTCATAAATCGCTTTTGAAAAAGTTAGGATTTCAAAAAGTTAGGATATTTAAATACTTGATATTTTAAAAATTGAGATTTTGAGAAAGTCGATATTTTAAAAAAATTGATATATTGAAAAGTTGAGTTTTTGATATAGTGGGGATTTTGAAAAAGATGTCATTTTGAAAAATTTGAAAGTTTGAAAAAATTTGTGCTTTGAAAAATATTCCAAAGTTTGAAAAAGTCGAGATTTTTTAAAACAGGAGATTTTGAAAAAAAAATGAGATTTTAAAATAGAGCGAGACTGTAAAAAGAAACAATTTGAAAATTTTGGGATTTTGAAAAATCAGCATTTATAAAAATCAAGATTTTGGAAAAATTTGGAATTTTTAAAAAGTGGGGATTTTTATGGAGTCGAGATTTTGAAAAAAATTGGATTGTGAGAAAATTGATATTTTATAAAAGTTGGCATTTTGAAGAAAACACGATTTTTAAAATTTAGGATTTTAAATAGTTGGGATTTTAAACAGTTGGGATTTTAAAAGGATTCATTTTTAAAAATATAACATTTTTAAAAATATGGAATTTTGAAAAGTTAGAATTTTCAAAAATTTGAGATTTTGAAAAAGACGAGATTACAAAAATTCAACATTTTGAAACGTCGACATTTTAAAAAGTTTGACATTTTAAAAAGTCAACATTTCAAAAATGTCACAAATTTTAAAATGTCGCGATTTTAAAAATGTTGGGATTTTGAAAAATTCATTAGTTTGAAAAAGTTGAGATTTTAAAATGTCAAGATTTTCAAACGTCTAGATTTTTAAAATTTTGATATATTGAAATAAATGGTATTTTGAATAAGTCGAGATTTTGAGAAAGTCAATATTTTTAAATAATAGGGATTTTGAAAAAGTTAGCATTTTGAAAAAGTTGACATTTGTAAAATTTGGGTTTTATTTTGAAATGTCGTGATTTTGAAAAAGTCGGGATTTTTTTTAAAAAGTCGAGATTTCAAAAAGTCATCATTTTGAAAATTGAAAAAGTCAGGATTTAATTACAAAAACCTATGTTTTTGAAAATTCAAAAATATGAAAATTTTGGAATTTATTTGGAAGTTCATCACTTTGAAATGTTACCATTTGGAAAATTTGATGAAAGAGTTGGCGAGAATCATATCAAAAACTATGCACCATGATGAAGTTGCACTCTAAAGGAAACATAATAGCTCTAGTGTAATCATAAGGAGGAATTGATCAATCAATGGAAGAACTTGCATAACAGAACAAAGCTTGCACATAGAGAAAGATAGTGAAGTGTCTTGGCATACTCATAAATGTCAAATGAAGGGATACATATAGGGTGTTGAGTAACCCTAGTGCATGACACACAAACAAACCCTAAACCTAACCCATGTGAGATGACCCTCCATATGTGTGTGGAGGACATATAGGATCCCACACACCAACACCCCCCTTCATCAAAGTTGGGGTAGTAGCTATGATGAGTCAGACAAAACAAGAAGACACTCCTAAACAACTAAGAAAGATGTGTCAATGGGGCTCGACAACTAAAGGCCTGATAAGGTGCCCATGTACAAAAAACATATTTCTAGAAGAAGAAGAGGAGAAGGACTATATAGCCCGAAGAAGATGAGTAGCTGCATAAGACCTCACCCCAAGAAGAGACCGCAAGTGAAGAAACTTCACCTCAGTGAAGGGCTTGGTGAATATATCTGTAATTTGATCGGTTATCGAATGTACTTAATGTCGATGATACAATCATGAATAAACTCTCATATGAAGCACATATGGATCTCAATGTGCTTCATCCACTGATGTTGAACTGGATTTTTGTAAATTGAGATAGTGCTCGTGTTATCATAATAGATAATGGTAGGCGGAAAGTGGATGCCAAACTCTGTCGAATACCCCGTAGTAAAACAACCTATGTGGTAGAGTTAATCGCTCATCCGTATTCTTCCTATGTAGAAGATATCGCAATTGCATTTCGCTTCTTGCTAGACCAACTATAAGACTGAACCCGAGAGAGAAATTGTAGCAGAGGTATATTTATGATGATCTAAGTCACCCGCCTAGTCAAAATCAGAACCCAATCAAGTCAATATCCACCCCTCTAAAATAGTGAATGACATAACTATAGGTGCCACAAACATAATGAAGGATCCGTTAAGCTACTTTCCAATGTAACTCATGTGGCTCCTATATGAATCTAGACACAATCCCAACAAAACAATATAAATGCAGTCGAGTGTGAGTTAAGTAAATCAAGCTCCCCACCAACTATCGATAAAGGGTACCATCAACCAAGGGAGTAGAGCAATCGAAACCAACTCAACCCCGTAAAGAAAAGGAGTGGGATAAGACTTGCTATCAGACATATGAAAAATGAGCTAGTAAGTCAAAAGCATACTTAGGCTATGAAATAAAAATTCCCAAGTCAGATTGTAAAATCTGGATCCCAAGAAAGTAATGAAGCTGACCTAAGTCATTCATGGAAAACCTGTTGGCCAAAGTGATCTTCACAGAATCAATGATAGAGGAAGAGCTACCTGTGATCAACAAGTAATCAACATAGAGAAAAAGAATGAGCATGCAGTCATCTTCCCGTTAATATAAACATTTAGATTAGAGTGACACCTAGTGAACCCTGATGTAAGTAGAAAGGAGTCCATCTTGCAATACCAAGCCCGAGGGGCTTGTTTAAGGCCATAAAGAGACTTCTTTAACTTAAAAATGAGGGAGGTATCATAGACATAACCCGAAGGTTGTTCCATGTAGATATCTTCCTCTTGGTCACCATGAAGGAAGGTACTCTTAACGTCCATTTGATGGAATTTTCATCTGTTTGTTGTGGTAATGGCAAGGGTTTGTCGAATATAAGTCATCATCGAAACCGGAGAAAAGGTTTTAGTATAGTCAACCCCAGCTATTTAGGAGAAGTCATTAGCTACTAATCGCGCTTTAAACTTTTTGACATATAGATCTACTCCATACTTTGTTCGAAACACCCACTTACGAACAATTTTTCTTCCTTTCAAAAGAGGGGTGAGATCCTGTATCGTTCTACATGAAAGAGGAATACTCCTCATCCATGGCATAATCCCACTCGGGAATACCGAAGCCTCCTAGAAAGAGGCGTGTATCGAGGCATAGGCAAAGAAAGAGTGGGGTCGAATGAAATCGAGTGAGTACGTCTCATATCCGAAGTATCTCCTACTAAATCTCTAGCCCTTTACAGAATTTTCCTAGCCCAAAGAGGACCGGGAGGATCGGGATTTGAGTTGGAAGATTCATTACTCGAGTCGAAGGGACATAGTCCTCATCATCACTACTATCAGAATCAGAAGACTCAAGTTTCGATGGTTGGGAGGATCAGGAAGAGGAGCACACTCAACAACATCATCATCTGATGAGTCAAAATCTGAATTAGCAAGTTGAAGAACCTCAATAGGTAGAGAAGTAGAAGTCAAAGAAGACTCATCGAACTTAACACTTCTCTCAATATAAATCTCATGAGAAGTAGGATTCAACAATCGATATCCCTTCACACCATTAGGATACCCTATAAAGATACAAGGTTTGGATTGTGGTTCCAATGCCTTGCATTTCTTCTTGGGAATTCGAGCCATAGCCTTGGATCCGAAGACTCGAAAGTGCTCAACATCAGGATTGCATCCAAACCAAGCTTCAAAGGGTGTCATCCCTCTTACTGCCTTGTGTGGAACATGGTTTTGAATGTAATTAGCACAATTCACTACTTCAGCCCAATATTGCAGAGGAAGAGACTTCGAATGAATCATACAAGTGGCCATCTCGTTAAGAGTACAATTCTTTCTATTTGCTTTACTCCATTTTGTGAAGGTCTATAAGCAATGGTATGTTGCAAGGAGATCCCTTCGAAGTGCGAAATCCATGAACCTATTATTTACATATTCACCTCCATTTTTAGTTCGAAGAATCTTAATAGACCGTCACTGCTTTCAAGAAGAGCCTTAAAGTCCCGAAAATGTTCAAAGACTTGAGACTTAATCTTAAGAAAATATACCCAAGTATATCGTGAATAGTCATCAATGAAGGTCAGCACATAAAGAGCTCTAGTAAATGAAGGAGATAGAAATGGACCAGAAATATCGCTGTGAACAAGATCCAAAGGATGAGTAGCTCTCCAGGATTTTCCTTTGTCAAAGTTCTTTTCAAGATGCTTTCCAAGGGTACAACCCTCACAAAGACCCTAAAAAAACTTGACGCGGGGTAACCCGTTGACCATTTTGTTTTGACTCAATTGTTCAAGTTAGCGATAATTTAGATGTCCTCATGTCATAGCTTACTAACCTCATTTGAATTAGTGAGTAAGGAAGTAGGCGTAGAATTAGAAGTAAAGTGGGAAAAGGTATAAAATCATGAATAGTGATCCGCCTTTCCCTCACCACTTTAGTGTCATCGTTAAGCTCACGAATAATCACTCAATTAGAACTAAATTCCACTTGCATTCCTTCACCAAGGTGAGTAATTTGGTAAACCGATAGGAGATTGGTAAAGAGATCAGGAAAACTCAACACTTGGTTGAATGTTCCCCGTCCATCTCTACCGATCCACTACGTAAACCGAAACTATCGTGTCATTACCCATTTTGATTTGGGACATACCACAAGGATTAATGTTGGAGAACTCAACATGTGAAGAATACATGTGGTTTAAGGCACCATAATCTATAATCCACGTCGATAAAGGAGAAAATTTGGCTACAAGGGCCTTTCCTTTCTTCTTATCAGATTTAGATCCTTTTGTAGTAGAAGACTCACCTTCGGAGAATTTTGTTTAATAGACTCAAGAACACCTATTTGATTTTTCTCAAGTAAATCAACAAGGTGATCAATTTGTTTTTCATACACATATACTCTTTATGACAAGACTTCTTATGATAGGAACACAAATACTTGTCTTTCGTGCTCAGGCTCGAAGTCGAAGCGTTTGTGTTAAATTTAGTTTTGGTCTTGGTTTCCTTCATAGGTTGGTCATTTCTTTCTTTCTTATTTTCAGTCTTCTTTTCCTTAATAGTACTTGTTACAAGGGCATGTGACTTCGACTTGAGAGACCCCATTTGAATGAGTTGGGGTGAAAAATAGTCAAAGGAGGGCATATTCTAATCCTTGCCCAAGGAATTTTTTGTAGCATAAAAATTTGACACAAAGACAGAATATTTAGGACTTAACTTAGAGAGAATCAACAAGATCAGTTGAGAATATTTCTTCTATAATTAACATTCCTTTAACAATAATCTAGTGTGAAAAAACTTAAAGAAGAATGCTTGTAGGTTTTCAAAATCACTAGGATTTAACCCTAGCAGTTCATTTTCCAAATCATGCGCTCTCATGTTATCTTGTTGTCCAAACATTCCATGTAACGTTTTCCACGCAGAATTAGGTGTTTTGGATGACTCAATGTGGAAGAGTAAGTCAGGAGAAATGGACATGCAAAGAAAACCTACTGACTTCATCACTATAATTTAACCACTTAGATTTTTCAGTGGTCGTTATCTGGTTCGGTTTCAGTTCCCATGGTGATGTAGAATAACCATTTACCCCTTAGTTTCATAATTATTTTTATCTTCATTCAAAGAAGTTAAACGGTGTAAGCACAGGAATTGAAATTGCATCCATAGTGAAGAGAGAGAGAAAAAGAAAAGAAACACAAGAATCACAACCACCTAGGACAATATAATAACCCCCCTTCTTTCGGTACTTTATAGTTTAGTGCATTGAATGCAATTGGGTCCGAGAGTGCATCTTGAAACACTTGGTAACTCACCTTGCAATCAGTGTAATAATGCACAAGAGAGGAGACCACAATCGTATTTTGTGGAGCACAACAAAGTGACACCGTACACAAGCACAATTGTAAAACCTAGGAAGAGGTGAAATCAAATCTTGGTTGTGAGAAAAAGTGTCTCATGTCGTAAAGGATACCCCCTTGCTGTAAACGAGGGTGGATGTGCTCACTAGTCACAAGCAATAATAAGGGTAAAATAAAATGTTTTAAACGAACTCAAGATGCATCCGAGAGATATTCAAAATGCCGAAAAAGCACACAAAAGACAAAAAGGAGCTCGGAGTGTTCTGCGCAATTGAGCACACAATTAGTAAAATAAGCAACTATAATGTTAAAAAAATATTATTTAGAAACGCGTCTAATTTAGCTAATTTTATATCTTTTTGAGTTTTAAAAAAATCGATAAAAAAACGTTAATTAAAAGATGATTTTAAAATGGCTAAACGTAAAGGATAATTAGATTTGAAATTCATAAAACTAGATTTAATATAATTAAATATAATTAATTTTGAATAATAAAAAACACTAATTAAGATCTAATTAAAAAATTAAATCTTGATTAAATATTTAAATATTGTCCCTTTTTAAAAATTCAAATTGAATGATTTCCACTACAATTTGAAAAACTTACCGTTATATAAAAAGTTGGAAACTTGCCTTATATAAATTATAAATGCCCACTTTATAAAAGAGACCCACCAATTTTTAAAACTTACGGAAAAAGCACTCCCCAAACTTACCGTTATAAAAAAACATGAGTTGGAGAGAGTGTACCAACCGAGCTTTGCGGAGGGAGGATCTTGTGGTGGGTGCAAAATCACAAGTTGGAGGAAGACGTCGGGAAAGTTGTAGGGAGACAAACTCAACGAACGGGCTTGGGGCCATTGGAGAGCGGCACTCGGAAGAAGGGTCTCGAGGTTGTTGCACGTGCGAGAGGAGAGCACTCAAAATGCAAAGTTGAAACCAAAAGGAGCACAGACTCGGGAGCTCGAGCTCGAGCTCGGAGCAGGTCACAACCCAAAAATGTGACTCATGGCTCATAGGGTTGTGGGTCGAGCGAGGCGGAGGTGAAGTCTTTGGGCAAGTGGGGTCAAGAAGACACGGTCGAGGGGACACGACTTTGTAGGGAGAAGGATGGCTAGGCCAAGTAGGAAACGACATGTTTGAGGCTACAGTCAAGCACGAACACGAGCAGAGCACACAGAGAACTAGAGGACTCGACCAGGAGACTTCTCAGGTGGGAAACACAAGGAAGTGACTCGAAGTAGGCTAGAGGAGCACAAGCTCGGTGTAGAGAAAAGCAAGGAAGTAAGGCATAGGAGAATACACTCACCAAAGGTCAAAAAACAGCTCGGGCAAAACACCACACCAAAAAAATGAGCTAATCATAAGGTAGACATGAGATAAGTCGATCAAGAAAAAATAGCCCAAAAAAAGCACCAAGCTAGGAAATCTTGAGGGAGATTTGAAGGAGCTCGGTGGAGTAGAACAACAAAACACATCTTCAACCGAAATTTTGAACCTGGATTCTGCAAAACCAACATGCAAACATAGAGAAACTAGAAAAACATAGAGATCTAAATATTTTCAGTTTAATAAAAAATTAAAAACCAGAAAATAACCTCTTATTTTAACTGATCTACCAGATTTAGCTGTAGTTAGCTAAATGTAGCTGTAAAACCCCTGAAGGCTTCAGGAATACCTGCACATGCATGAAGAACACAACAAAACCAAAACAACTTTCCAAGAACAACTTGTTAAAAACGTTAGCAAGATTCCAAAATCTAATGATAAAAAAAACTTGCACAAGAAGTAAAAAATAACAAAATCAAGAGTGATCGCAACTCAGATGACGAATGCACGTTTACTCCGATCCTAACTCGATACCATGAAAGAGTTGGCGATAATTGTATCAAAAACTATGCACTACGATGAAGTTGTACTCTAAAGGAAACGTAATAGTCCGGGGTAATCACAAGGATGAATTGATCAATCAATGGAATAAATTGCATATCAGAACAAAGCTCGCACATAGAGAGAAAGACAACTCGAGTGTATTGGCATACTCATAAATGTCAATATGAAGGGATACATATATGGTGTTGAGTAACCCTACTGCATTGCACACAAGCAAACCTTAAACCTAACCCATGTGAAATGACCCTCCATATGTGTGTGGAGGACATATAGCATCCCACACACCAACAATTGACACATTCAAAAAGAAGGGATTTTCAAAAAGTTGAGATTTTTAAAAATAATGAGAATTTCAAATCTTTATTTTTTAAAAAGTAAGGATTTTCTAATTAGACAAGATTTTTTTTTTTAAATGTGATTTTTGAAAGTCTGCATTTTGAAAAAAATCAATTTTGAAAAAGTCATGATTTGAAAAATTCACGATTTTGAAAATTTTGGGATTATGAAAAAGTTATGTTTTTAGAAACTTGAGATATTGATAAAGTTAGGATTTTTAAAAAGTGACAATTGGAAAAATTTGGCATTTTGAAAAAGTTAGGATTTTGAAAAGCTCGGGATTTTTTAAAAATCCACATTTTGAAAAAGTTTGTAATATTGAAAAAGTTAGGATTTTCAAAATTTGGGATTTTTAAAAGTCTAGATTTTTAAAAATTAGATCTTTTGAAAAAGACGAGATTTTAATTAATGACATTCATAAAAAGTTGTTATTTTGAAAAGTTGGGATTTACAAAAATGGTATTTTGAAAAAGTGAATATTTTTTAAAAAGTTTGATTTTGAAAAAGTTGAGATTTTGAAAAAGTTACGATTTTGAAAAATTTTGGATTTTGTAAAATTTGACATTTTGAAAATTTTAAATTTTGAGAAGGTTCGCAATTTGAAAAAGTCAATATTTTGTGAAGTCGAGATTTTGAGAAACTTGGGATTTTGAAAAAGTTTAGATTTTGAAAAAGTTAGGATTTTGAAAATGCACCGTTTTAAAAATTTTGGCATTTTTAAAAGGCCGACATTATGAAAAAATTTGTATTTTAAAAAAACTATAATTTTGAAAAAGTTAGGATTTTCACAAATACATGATTTTGAAAAAGATGGGATTTTGGAGAAGTCAACATTTTGAAAAAATCAGGATTATGAAAAAGTTGACATTTTCAAAATATTTTATATTTCAAAAATGTCAATATTTTGAAAATGTCAAGATTTTAAAAAATTAAAGACTTTGAAAAACTCGTGATTTCGAAAAAGTCAACATTTCAAAAGCTGTTATCATTTTGAAAAATTTGAGATTTTGAGAAAGTTGAGATTTCTAAATAGTCGGGATTTTGTGAAATTCATAATTTTGAAAAAATAAAAATATTTTTAAATCCGGCATGTAAAATAAGTCGACATATTTAAAATTAGTCTTTTTGAAAAATTGATATTTTGAAAAAGTCACCATTTTGAAAAAGTCGGAATATTTTGTGAAAAATCAAGTCTTATTTTCAAAAACACGTTCTTTTGAAAAATTCAAGATTTCAAAAACACGAGATTTTGAGAAGTCTTATTTTGAAATTGAAAAATTTAGGATTTATTTAATAGTCGAGAATATTAAAAGTCTTTATTTTGAAATGTTATTATTTGAAATTCATCTATTAATGGGAGTAAGGTTACTCAAGAGATTCACTAGTCCCCCTGGAAATGGGATGGATTAAATTAAATTTTGATGACATGGAAAAAAGTAAATCTAGAAGAGCTGGTTGTGATTGTATTTTTTTAGCTATTTGTTTAAAGCCAGTACTAGACTTTTCTTTGGATTGTGGATGAAATTCAAACAATTTTACGGAGGGGATGGTGCTTTTATTTGGTTTACAAGAAGCCATGTGGAAGAAGTTGCAAAACCGATTGAATGACACTCGAAGGTAATCGTAGGATTGGCTCAGGGAACATTGCCTAAGTATTGGAATCTTCAAGTGTTGGGGAAAATTATCAAGAGTATCTTTTCTTCCTTCTCAAAGATTAAGATATCTCATATTAAAAGGGAAGCGAATTGTGTTGCGGATCATTTTTCTAATAGAGGGTCGATGTTTGGGAGGAATATCATTTGAACAAGCAATTTTGGGAAAAGGATTTCTCGGATGATGTTATGGATTTAATTTTTAATTATCCAAGGGTGGCGGATAATGATGAGAGTGTGAAGCTAGCCAATGTCAGGAATTTTGAAGATTAATGGTGAGGATATTATTTATGATTGGTAATACATTCAATGATCTTCGGTACTCATGCACCTACCTCCATCTGTGTGTTGGGTGCAGGTTTCTTTATATGCTTAAGTAAGTTGGCTTTCTATTTACGTTTGTCTGCTACCTGGTGGTGGGTTTTGTTGCTCTCTAAATCGGTGTTAGGGGAAGGCTTTTTCCCAGATAAAATGAAGGCTAGTCCTAGGCAGAAAGAGCAGGCAAGATTTGACAGGTGAGGTTGATGGGGAGTTAATATCCACTTGGATGGACGGAAAGATTAGGAATGTTGCAATGCAGAATTGTTTGAGAAGGTGTGGTTGGTTTCAGAGAAATTTCAGCAATGGAACATTTTTCCTCCTCTGATCCGAGAAAAGGGGATTCCGATGTTGAAATCATTGGTGATGTGAAGTCGATCAGCCGTATGACATGATTCCTCCTGGATTCTTTAGGTTATGGGTTTTCTAGTCTGTTTTGTTTTCAAGCTCTATTGTTTGGCTTTGGGCCTTGGACAGTATGTAGTAATGTAGCTATTATTTATAGACTTGATGTAATTAAGGATTTTTTAAATGTTACTTACAACTCTTACCCATACATTTTCTCTTGTATATAACATGATAATGTGCTTGTAATCTTCATGGGATTTCTTGATGAAAGACTTATCTAGGATTGGTTCCTCATGTAATATTTTTTACAGATTAGGGGCTATAATCGCTAGGAATGAATAGCAAAAAAATGTTATTATTTTGAAATATCGACATTTTCAAAAGTCACAATTTTCATTAAGTCATGATTTTAAAAAAATCACGATTTTCAAAAGGTCATGTTTTTTAAAAGTTGTAGTTGTTAATACTAAGGATTTTAAATAAATCAATATAATGAAATATTTCACATTTTGAAAAAGTGAGGATTTTGAAAAATTCTTGATTGAAAACTCTTTATTCTCGAGAAAATTGACATATTGAAAATGTCAACATTTTCAAAAAGTCGTTTGATAAACTTGTCATTTTGTAAAAGTGGGGGATTTTTAAAATGTTTGTATTTTTAAAAAGTAAGGAGTGTAAAAATGTCATATTTTTAAAAATGTTGGTATTCGAAAGAGTCGGGACTTTGAAATAGTTAGGATTTTGGAAAAGTTGACATTTTGAAAGTTAGCATTTAGAAAAATCATGATTTTTAAAAAGTCGACATTTTGAAAATGTTGAGATTTTTAAAATATTTGTATTTTCAACAAGTCAAGATTTTGAAAAAGTCAAGATTTTGAAAAGTTGAGATTTTGAGAATGTTGGGATTTTGAAAACAATATTTATTTTGAAAAAGTCAATATTTTGCAAAAGTTAGCTTTTTGAAAATATCAACATATTAACAACTCGGGATTTTTAAATAGTCGCGATTTTAAAAAAGTTGTGATTTTGAAAAATTCGCAATTTCGAAAAAGTCGTTATTTTGAAAAACTCGAGATATTTTAAGAGTCGGGAGTTTCAAAAACACAAGATTTTGTAAAAGGTCAAGATTTTGAAAAATTTGGCATTTAGAAACGATCATGATTTTGGAAAGGAAAACATTTTGAAAAAGTCGTATTTTGAACAAGTTTGTATTTTGAGAAATCACCATATTTAAAATATCGACATATTGAAAAACTAGGGATTTATTTTGAAAAAGTCGGGATTTATTTTTTAAAATTCGTATTGATTTTTAAAAAGTCGGGACTATCAAAAATTTGGGATTTGAAAAAGTTAGGATTTTGAATAATTCAAGATTTTGAAAAAGTTTGGTTATTTAAAAAATTCAGGATTTTCTAAAAGTGGGGATTTTAACAAAAGTGGGGATTTTTAAAAGACGTGATTTTGAAAGGACAAATTTTTGAAAAATACAACATTTTGGAAAGTTGATATTTTCAAAAAGTTAGCATTTTGAACAAGTCAAGATTTTGAATTAGTCAATTATAAAATCATGACTTTTTCATAATAATGACTTTTTCAAAATATTGTGTATTAGTCAATTATAAGTAATTATTATGAAAAATTCAAGATTTTGAATTAGTTAATTATAAAATCATGAATTTTTCATTATAAAATGCTTGACAATTATAAAATCATGATTTTGAAAAAGTTGACATTTGAAAAAAATCATGATTTTGAAAAAGTCAAGATTTTGAATTAGTCGAAGCTTTTGAAAACGTTGACATTTTGAAATGTTAACATTTTGAAAATGTCAAGATTTTGAAAGAGTAGATATTTTGAAAATGTTGAGATTTTTACAATTTTGGTTTTTCAAAAAAATTAAGATTTTTATAAATTTTGAAATATTCATAAGTTTGAAAGAGTCGTAAAAATTTCAAAAATTTGAGATTTCAAAAGTCAGGATTTTGAAAAGTCGGAATTTTTAAATAGTCGAGATTTTGAAAACTTGAAATTTTGAAAATTTACGATTTTGAGAACGTCGAGAATTTGATAAGTCAACATTTTCAAAATGTTGACATTTTGAAATGGTCAAGATATTGAAAAAAAGACGACATTTTGAAAATATCGGATTTATTTTGAATAAGTCAAGATTTAATTTGAAAATATCGGGATTGATTTGAAATTTAGGATTTTGACAAATTCAAGATGTTGAATAATTTAGGATTTTGAAAAATTTGACATTTTGAAAATGTTGGGATTTTGACAAACTTAGGAGTCGAAAAGTCGAGATTTTGAACAAGTCAAGATTTTGAAAAAGTTAGGATTGTTAAAAATTCGATATTTTGAAAAAGTCTCGTATTTTCAATAATTCCAAATTTTAAAAAAGTTAATATTTCTAAAAAGTCGGGATTTTTAAAATAGTTGACATTTTTAAAAAGTAAGTATTTTGAAAAAGTGGGGATTTTGAAAAAATGGGGATTTTCTAAAAGTAAAAGCTCGCAATGGTAGTGCAGATTGCATGAAAGAAATGAAGTGGCAACGAAAGAGAAAGAGGCATAGGGTGAGCGGAAAATTGATCGATAGAGCGTGGATGGTTCATCGAAGGTAGATTCATGGGTAGATAAACTATTCAAAAAATTCAAGATTTTCAATTTATTGGGATTTCGAAAAAGTAAAATTTTTGAAAAGGTCAAAGTTTAGAAAAATTCAAGATTTTGTAAAAATCGGGAATTTGAAAAGTCGAGGATTTTGAAAATATCACCAATTTGAAAAAGTTGGCATTTTGAAATGATAGAGATTTTGAAAACAAGAAGATTTTGAAAAAATTGACATTTTGAAAATATTAACATTTCAAAAATGTTAGGATTGTGAAAAGTCGTCATTTTGAAAAAGTCAAAAATTTAAAAAGTCACAATTCATAATAAATCAAGATTTCAAAAATGTTATCATTATGAAATAGTCGAGAGTTTGAGAAAGTTGATATTTTTAAATATTCGAATTGTTTAAAAATTTTGGATTTGTAAAAAGTGACATTTTGAAAAATTAAACCTTTTTAAAAGTCAACAATTTTTAAAAATCGACATTTTCAAAAGTTGTAATTGTAAATAGTCGGGATTTTGAAAAAGTTACGAGTTTGAAAAACTTGAGATTTTCAAAAATTCTTAATTCTTAGAAAGTCCGCATTTTGAGAAAATCGATATATTGAAAATCCCGAATTTTGAAAAATTCGGGATTTTTTGAAAAGTGAGGATATTTAAAACGTCGTCATTTTGAAAAAGTCAATATTTTTAAAAAGACATTTTGAAAATTTCAAATTTTAAAATAGTCGTGATTTTGTAGAAGGTGGCTTTTTGAAAAAAACATCATTTTGAAAAGGTAAACATTTTTAAAAATCATCTTTTTAAATGGTAAACATTTTGAAAAACTTAAAATTTTCAAAAGTCAACATTTTGATAAATCGGTATTTTGAAAAGTAGTCATTTTGAAAAAGTCGGGGCATTTTTCGAAAAATTCTAGTTTTTATTTAAACTCGTGATTTTGAAAATTTCGTGGTTTTTAAAATGTTGAGATTTTGAAAATTTTGAAAATTCGTCGTTTTGTAAAAGTCATCATTTTGAAATATCAAAATTTTGAAAACTCGTCATTTTGAAAAAGTCGAGATTTATTTTGAAAATCTAAATATTTTGAAAAAGTCGCAATTTTAAAATATTTCCATTTTGAGAAAGTCGGTGTTATGAAAAAAATTAGGTGTTTGAAAAATTCATGATTTTGGAAAAATTAGAATTTTTAAAAAGTCAACATTTTGAAAAGGTCACTTTTCTTTTCAAAAAGTCAAGATTTCAAGCTAGTCATGATTTTGAAAAGTCTTTATTTGGAAATTTAAAAAGTCGAGTATTTATTTTGAAAAACCCAAGTTTTTCAAAAGTCGAGAATAGAAAAAGGTCTTCATTTTGAAAATTTTGTCATTTTCAAAAAGTAGTCATTCATGAAAATTTGGGCATTTTGAAAAGTCACAATTTTTGAAAATTTGCAATTACAAATATTAGGGATTTTTAAAATGTCAAGGTTTTAAAAAAGGTCAACATTTTTAAAAACTCAAAATTTTGAAAAAGTCGAGATTTAGAAAAATTTGGGATTTTGAAAAAATCTTGATTCTAAGAAAGTTTGCATTACGAAAAAATCAACACATTGAAAATGTCAAGTATTTTGAAAAAGTTAGCATTTTGAAAAAATTGGAATTATAAAAAGTTAGTATTTTCAAAAAGTTTGAATTTTGATAAGGTTTTTACATTCAAACGTGGACTCCAAGATTTATTCCACGAACTTAAAGCATGACTCAAACGCGATATTGGTTCATCATCCCGACCTCCCTTTGGATTTTTTGCACCGATCATCAAAGGTATTTCTTTATCCATGAGAACCGCCATTGCTATTGATCAACCAACAAGAACTATTTCTAGAGTCATTTATGCTAGGTTTGGTGTTAATGCATAGATTATTCCTCCATTGACCTCAATTTTAAATAGTTGACATTTTGAAAAGTCGAGATTTATTTTTCAAAAATCGGGATTTAGTTTTAAAATGTCGGGATTTGGAAAAAGTCGGGATTACAAAAGGGTAGGCATTTTAAAAAGGTGACATTTTGAAAAAGTTGGCATTTTGAAAAAGTCAAGATTATCAAACATTCGAGATTTTTAAAAAGTCGATTTTGATAAAGTCGATTTTTGTTTAAATCACAATTGTGAAAAGTTGACATTTTGAAAAAGATAGGATTCGGAAAAAGTAAGGATTTTGTAAATGTTGACATAGTGAAAAAGTAGACATCCCGAAAAATTTGGGATTTTTAAAAACTCGAGATTTACTTTTTAAAAGTCATAATTTTTTTTGAAAATGTTTTTTTTTAATTATTGGTAAATAGTTTTTTGAAAGGGACTATACCCTTGAACAGAAAGGCTCAAAATTCCAATTTCACGGTTGAACCAAAATAAAAAGTGATCAAAATCTAAATTTTACATAAAAAAACCAAAAGCGAAAAAAATTCTGCCATGAAAAGTACAAAAACCACCATCAACTTTAAATGAGAACAACAAAAATACAACAATAAAATAGTTAATTAACAATTGTTTTCTGTGCGAGCAATTGTCTTCTTTTTCAAACCATAATCCATTCCTCAGAAGCCTTTTGTAGAGGTAGGTTCAAATACCAAATGTTCCAGGAGGGCATTTTTCCACCAGTTAGCATTCTCATTTTTTCATTTTACCATCTCGCAATTGGTGGCAGAATGCCCCAAAGAGAAACATCTTCTACATCTAAAAGGAAGGCCTTCATAGTCCAAAGGTTGAGACCAAGTGCGATTTTGCACTTTAAGCTCTATGTGAGATGGGAGATCCTTTGAAGTATCAACCTCAACAAGAATTCTTGCGTAGGTTGTATGTGTAAAATCAGAGGTTTTGGAGTCAATATTAATGATACTACCCAAGGCATTACCTATGGATATCAGACAATTTTGATCCCAAAATTGAAGAGGTAGGTGGGGTAATCTGATCCAGATCGGTTTGTGGGAGAAAGATTCTATGAGAGGGTTAAAAGATGGAAACCAGGGTTTTAAGATGAGGTATTTTGTTGACAAACCCAGAGTTGGTTAACGATGATATCCTTATCAGCTATGGACTCAAAAGCAACAATAAAAATTCCCTTAGCATAGGGGTAGAGATCTAACCTTTTCTCTAAAAGTGGGATCCAATGTTTGGAGATCCATTCGTGTAGTATAGGTAGGCTAGGCTAGAGTCTAGCAAATCTGCATATCAAGGCATGATCTTGATAAAATGCCTCTGATTTTAGGACTTCATCTCCAAAGGTTACGTAAGGGTTGCTCTCAGCAGGCCTCATGGTTTTGGATTCTATCTTCTTTTGAAGAACCTCCCTAAATGAACGTTGAGCCAAAAATTTTGCCACTGCAGGGGAAGAAACCCTAGTGGCAGGGATTTCAAGGTTCATTTTTTTAGCTGTATTGATTTTATTAGATCAAGATCGGTGATTTTGCACTTTAAGATCTATGTGAGATGGGAAACCATTTGAAGTATCAACCTCGACAAGAATTCTTGTGTAGGTTGTATGTGTAAAATCAGAGGTTTCAGATTCAATATTAATGATACTACCCAAGGCATTGCCTATGGATATCAGACAATTTTGATCCCAAAATTGAAGAGGTAGGTGTGGTAATCTGATCCAAATCGGTTTACGGGAGAAAGATTCTGTCAAAGGGTTAAAAGATGGAGACCAGGGTTTTAAGATGAGGTATTTTTGTTGGCAAACCCAGAGTTGGTTACCGATGGTATCCTTATCGCCTATGAGTTGGTTAAAAATTCCCTTAGCACAAGGGTAGAGATCTAACCTTTTTTATAAAAGCAGGATCCAATGTTTGGAGATCCATTCGTGTAGTATAGGTAGGCTAGGCCAGAGTCTAGAGAATCTGCATATCAAGGCATGATCTTGATAAAATGCCTCTGATTTGAGGAATTCATCTCCAAATCTTACGTAGGGGTTACTCTCAGAAGGCCTCGTGGTTTTGGATTATGTCTTCTTTTGATGAACCTCCCTAAATGAACGTTCATCCAAAAAAATTGTCATTGTAGGGGAAGAAACCCTAGTGGCAGGGATTTAAGGGTTCATTTTATTTTTAGCAGTATTGATTTTATTAGATCTAATATTGACGCATCTCTCCCTTCATCCCCAGCTTGCATGAGTCTTATTGATACTCCCAAAAGGAGTCAAAGCCCCAAGCATCGACGCCATGGAGATCTCAGGGAATAGGTATTTTGTAAAAGTTTTCATTCCTCTACTCTGAGCATCCTCGTCTCCATTTTCTCATAATCATGGCTTTGATTAGGATCAACATTTTCCTGATTTACATTTTCGTTGCCATGTTTGTAGGGATTAATGGCGCCTATATCAACATGCGATTCCTTTCCTTCATCCGATGCTTTTCCTTCTCGAATGACTTATCCTCAACACCAATCACAAAGCCAAGGTTTCCTATAGATCCAGAGGAGTTCCGTTTACGAGAAGAAACCACGCTTTTTCTCGGTGACATTGCATTTCCGTTTTCATTCTCCAAGGTGAGCTTGATCCATGAGACTTACCGATCTTCAGCAACATTGGTCTCTTTCCTTCCATCTGCTTTATTAGTATTTGCACAGTTAGGGTTAGGATAGCCATGATGATTTTTTTTGAAAATGTTGTGATTCTAATGATATTGGAATTTTGAAAAAGTTAGGATTTTTAAAAGTCGGGATTTTTAAAATTTGATATTTTGAAAAATTGAGATTTTGAGAAAAATTGATATTATGAAAAATTTGATATTTTGAAAAGTTAACATTTTGATATAGTGGGGAATTTGATAAAAGATATCATTTTGAGAAATTTGATATTTTTAAAAAGTTTGACATTTTGAAAAAATCCACGTTTTAAAAAAATACAAGTTTTGAAAAAATCCACATTTTGAAAAAATCCGCATTTTGAAAAAGTCAAGATTTTTAAAAACTGGAGATTTTTAAAAACTGGAGATTTTGAAAAAAACAAAAGATTTCGAAATAGACAGGACTCTAAAACGAAACATTTTGAAAAAGTTGGGATTTTTAAAAGTTGATATTTTAAAAAGTCGACATTTTTTAAGAATTGGGATTTTTGAAAAAGTTGGGGTTTTGATGGAATTGAGATTTTGAAAATTTTAGGATTTTGAAAAGTCTCCATTATGAGAAAATTGATATTTTGTAAATGTCGGCATTTTGAAGAAGACATGATTTTTAAAATTTGTAAAACTAAGGATTTTAAAAAGACTTTATTTTGAAATTTTCTACATTTTTAAAAAGTCTAGCAATTTGAAAAAGTCCATATTTTGAAAAAGTTAGAATTTTCAAAAAATAAAGATTTCGAAAAAGACTAGATTTTTAAAAAAATTTGACATTTTAAAAATGTCAACATTTCAAAATGTCACAATTTTTAAAATGTTGCGATTTTACAAATGTCAGGATATTCAAAAATTGGCATTTTGAAAAAGTCGAGATTTTGAGAAAGTCGATATTTTTAAAAAGTTAGCATTTTGAAAAAGTAAGCATTTTGAAAAAATCGGCATTTTGAAAAATTCAACATTTGCAAAAATTTGGTTTTACTTTTAAAAGTCGTGATTTAAAAAAATTCAGGATATTTAAAAAAAGTCGAGATTTCGAAAAGTCATCATTTTGATAATTGAAAAAGTCATGATTTAATAAGAAAAATCCATGTTTTTGAAAATTCGAGAATATAGAAGTGTTGGGATTTATTTAGAACTTGTCATTTTGAAAAGACGCCATTTGGAAAAGCCGACGCTTTTAAAAGTTGGGATTTTAAAAAAGCATAGATTTTCAAAAATAATGAGAATTTCGAAAAGTCTTTATTCTTTAAAATGTCAGGATTTTCTAAATAAAAATAGGATTTTCTAATTAAACAGAATTTTTTTAAAAATTATGTTGTTCGAAAGGTTTGCATTTTGAAAAAGTTTTGATTTTGAAAATGTTGTTATTTCGAAAAAGTCACGATTTTGAAAATTATGGGATTTGATAAAGTTATGTTTTTAGAAAATCGAGATATTGATAAAGTTGGGATTTTGAAAAAGTGACAATTGGAAAAATTCAACATTTAGAAAAAGTTGGGATTTTGAAAAGGTCACGATTTTGAAAAAGTAGGTATTTTACAAAAGTTTAGATTTTAAAAAATTTAGGATTTCCAAAAATTCTTTGTTTTGCAAAGATCTAAATTTTGAAAATATCTTGAGTTTGAAAATTTCTAGATTTTTAAAAGGTCTCTATTTTGAGAAATTTTAGATTTTGAAAAAGTCAACATATTGAGGAAGTCAACATTTTGAAAAGTCGGGATTTCAAAAAAGTTGCAGATTTTGAAAAAGTTAGGATATTGAAAACAATGGATATCGATAAAGTCAATTTTGAAAAAGTTGGGATTTTAAAAAGTCGGGATTTTGAAAAATTTGAGTTTTTTAATAATTTGTGATTTTGAATAAGTTGGGATGTGTATACGTTTGTGTGCATGGTTTCCCTTCATTGTTGATGTTCTTAGCATAGTTTTTTTCTTTCCTATGGGTTGTGAATGTGAAAATTCTAGTTAGATTTGGCAAGATTATGATTTAATAGTTATAAAATTAAATCATCTATCTAATTTCTCACTCCCTTTCCCCATCTTTTAGTAAATTCCTCCCTTGAAATTCATTACAAGCATTTTTCGCGAACACGGTGGAGTGTACACTGTTGGATCCACGACCTCTTAGTGAACAAAATATCTCCCTTTTTCAGTCACAATAAAGTGGAGCTACACCATAAAAGCATAGGGACCTAGAGTCCCAAGGTGTTAGTAAAAACAAATATGAGATAACCCCTATTTATTCTCCAAAGCCTCATCTCCATTCAACACTTCAAGAGGTACCCATAGGAATCCTATTCAAACCCCCATTCATACTCCTACAAATTCTCCCATTTTTGAACACTAATGAAAATTGTATTTCCTAATCGAGAGGAAAAAGGATCGGAAGAAGAATTATGAGATGCGGTTGCAAAGTAGAAGCCAAAGATGAAACTAAATAAATAATAGTGGATGAAGAGGAAATATCTCAACCCATTGTCTTTTTGAGACGGAACACAAGTTTTCTTTCTTGTACACACCCTCTTAACAATCTACTAACATGTTCCTGTAACAACTTTCCAAATTTCAAATGTGATGACACCTGACTTCTTGAAAAGCATATCTTGACATTCATCACATAATGAGAATCCTTGGTATTGAATATGAAGATGTTATTATGATATTGTTTGTGGAGTCCTAATAAGAAAAGATGGTTAAGTGATTATAAATCCTAGCTCCTATATCCATCACTAGTTGGAAGGACATCATAACTTGTTTTGAAGAAAGATTCAAATCAACGAAGGATTTCCAAGATCTCCTCGTTCATTAGGTACACATAAAGGAATAAGAAAATGAGACCACGAGAGATTTCATGGCATGTTTAAATGGGTTGCTCTACATAATGCCGAGAAGATGCTTCACCATCCAAAAAAATTGTCAAGAGATCCTTCATCAACACGCAACCTCCTGAAGTAAGATTCTTTCTCCAAAGGTTTCAACCATAGAATCTCACACAAGCGCATGGAATACCCATAAAAGTTGAAGATGACCCCATCATATCCAAAAATATTAAGATATATTCATAGGGTAAGCCTCAACATCCAAAACATGAGAGAACCGATCCATTGCTATAGAAATTGGTAGAGAAAATGACATTGTTGAAGAGGGAAGTTTCTCAACTAAAATATCCTCAAAACCATAGCGAGAATCAAATTGCGGGGGCACTCTTAAGGCTTTATTTTGAGGCTCCACATGTCAATGCAAGTTGTAGAACTGAAGGAGATAAAGGACTCAAATAAGAAAGTGGAGATGGTGATTTCCTAGAGGTTGAAGAATTAAGGAAATATGTACAAATCAAATTCTACGAGTACCATGGAGGTGATGAATATTTTGGCATGGATTCTCCTAGTCTCTCATGTGTGGTGTTCACCCACTCTCAATCTAAAAAGGGGACATCTTCATGCACCTTTGCTGCAAAATATAAGAAGATTGAATATCCTAAGGCGATGAATCTATGGACTAAAATAATCAATTAAGGCTCCCCACCTCTACCTTCTATGAAATTTGCATTAGAGAAACTAAAACATGTGATAAGAAATAATTCACCAGCTATTCCAATTAAACCTTCCGAATCTTCTTCTAATTCTAAATACGCTTCTACAAAATCTAGTCTCTCAAGAATTCCCAATGTACCTTTCAAACCATCCTTCATTCCCTAAACATCTAACTCTTACTAGTAGTCTGTCCTAACTTCCAAAGAACTTTCCTCATCTCCCTTGTCTACATCTGCTCCTTTTGACATCATATAACATATGAACAAGAGTTAAGTGTAAATTTTTGAATCTTAATATCGTAAACTCATCCTGAATAATTTGATAAGCTTGTCCAGTCATATACAGGGTAGTAGTTCAAAGCCGATCTGTGGCCCCTAGTTCTAAAGGCATATTATATATGGCACCTACACCTCCATCACAAAAACTCTTTCTTTGAGTGTCTCAAAATATGATAATATGAATACTTTCTATGTCTCCCTTGTCATTAGATGGTACCGATTGAATAATTACATTATAGATTCGGGTGCCACCGATAATGTGATTCTTGTGAAAGGTACTAATGCTATCAAAATCACATTGACTCAAGTAGGTGTCTCTTGTTGATCTATGGAATCAAAGGAATCACAATTGTAGGAAAGGTAAAAGATGTACATGGGGCTCTCACTAAATTTCTAGACAAGAAACTATCAATAACTATCTTGGTAGAAGACATTCCAGTTTCATTTAGAATGTTACTGAGAAAAGATTCGACAACAATTGGGAGGGAAAATCTAGATGAATTGGTCTTCCACAACCATTATGGTTAAGGGGAATATGGAAAAATTTCTTAATATGGAAAATTTTCTCCAAGAGAAGAAATGAGATATACAATACAACAGGCAGGAAATTCAAGATCCAACATCTTATACTAATATAGCGGGATGTTTAATCATTTCGAAACAACCAAACAGACGATGAGATCCCCTTCTTGATAGGATCAAGGATCCCTTTTCAAGGAGGTATATATCTTAAAGAAGCATTGAGTAATCTTTAATTAAGAAAGAATAACGTTGAGTTTCGATGATACAATCCATGGGGAAGATGGAGTTTTCGCGATCAATCCCAAGCAGAGAAAAAAGCCATTGTGTTTACCCATGATGATGAGGTGTTCGTATTCCCATTTAAATATGAATATGCTCTCGATCATGTCATCCAATGAGATACAAAGATAATTTAGGATGAGCCTTTAGAAGGTCTTAAAGAAGACTCTATGTAAGAACTCTTGAGAGCTACACAAGAAATAGAAGATCCTCATCTTAGTCTTAAATTCTTAATGTAAGTTATGGATCCGAAAGACAAACGTGAATCCAATTCAAAATCCTCACCGATTTCAAGATTGGTCCGATCAAATAAGGAAAGATGAAAGTTCTAATATCCCTCCTAAACCAATGGTTGATGGATATATTATTAAAAGTGAATTCTTTTCTTTCTCATTCGAAGAAGAGGATTCTTTCTTTAATGAAAAAAGTTGAAAATAAGGGTAAAAACCATGAAAAGGTGTACATTGGGTTTTAAGAAGTGTTAAGTGTAATACTATGACATAGTTTATTATGGATTTTAATAGGTGCAAATCAAGGGGAAATACCCAACCCGATGTATGTCAGCATTCTTATATTGTTAAGAAAGACCAAAACTTTACTGAGTAATTTTTAGGCTTTTGGGGTTGCAAAGAAGGATAATAATTCCAACTTTTTATATGAGGATTCTAGGAGTTTTCATTGAAATATTTAGTACTCTCAAATGGGTATAAGTCAAAAAAAAAAGAAGTGCCCAAATCCACCTCAAAAAGGGTCTTGAAGAAATGTTCTCTTTTCATATCTATGGAGTTTAGTACTGAGATTTTTAAGTTTTTTGTGTGTTTAGTAGATTTTCCTATAATTTCCATTCCATAACAATTTCATGTAATATAGAGCTCATTTTCCCCTCCAAAATATCAATTGGATTTTTCACCTTACTTTCTAGATCTAAAACTCCCACAATGTATTTCAAAATGTTCACCCTACTTTGCACGTTCAAACCTCCCTTTTTCCATATCTTTCACATACAAACTTAGTTTTATCTCCTATTCAAATAATTGGGAATATATTTTTATTAAGAAAAATATCTCTTTCATGTAGCTTTTTTATATGCTATCGACCGACAACATATATTTATGTTGTCGACCGGTAGCATAAAATATGCTACCGGCCAATAATATTAAGGTGAATATTATGAATTTCTCTTTCGTGGGGACAGAAAATAACCCCTAAAAATAACTTGTATACAAAAATTTTGGTGACCCATGCCTACTACCTTCCCGAAAAATTCTCCAATTTCAAATTTTAAAAACTAGAATATTTGTGAATTAACAAATATTTTCCACCAAAATATTTCCTAAGGCATATTCCATGCATAAATACAAGAGTATAATCATCCATATCAATGCCACATAGGATAGGCTCAAAAGGATCTAAGACTCGGTGAAAACTAGCTTAGGATAAAGTGATTGTACCCCCATGTGTTAGATGCTTGTGAAAAACAAACCCTCCTATGTTGCTGGAAAGCAATTTTCACCAAAGGACTTGTCTAAAGTACCACAATTGTGTGGTTTTCACACTTAAATTAATTTCTTTATTTTTTTCCTTTTTTATTGTTTTTTCTATTAATTTTTTTACTTTTTTTTTTTTTTTTGATAGGTCCTCGTTCTTAGGAATAGAAATGATTGACATACATGGCATTCATGTGGTCCTGAAGTTCATCACCATCAGGATAGGAAATTTTATATACACATGAACCAAAGTTAGAGTCCCACAACATATCCCCCTAACCAGTTTCAAACTTATCATTCTTCTCTCGTTCCTTTATGGTTTTGAATGTATTCTCTTTCAAGAAAATGTATCCTACCTGAAATGTACTAGGTATGATGCATTTTATATAAATCTGGCAGACTCGGTTCTGATAAACTTTAAGGTGGTCCAATGCGTTAAGGTGATTCTCATCCAGTAGATCCAGCTCTGCCAGCATAGCCAATCTATATTCATCCTCTTTGTCTAAATAATCTCTCAAATATATGTGTAAAGAAGGAAGCTTTATATCAAGGGGAAAGATGGCCTCTATGTCAAAAACAAGGGAATATGGACATGCCCCAATAGGGGTATAGATGGATGTTTTATAAACCCATATAGTGGGATGAATCTATAGGTGCTAATTAAGGCGAGTTTTGTTTACCATCTTCTCAATGATGTGAACAAGAGTCTTGTTTGAAGCATCTTCCTATCCACTACCTTGAGGATAATAGGGGCTTGACCTTTTTTTTTCTAATTTAGTAGTGTTGGCATAGTTCCTTCACTTTTTTATTCTTGAAATACTTACCATTGTTAGATACAATAATAGAGGGAAATTCATAACGACAAATTATGTGATTCATTATGAACTTGGAAATTTGTGCACCGGTGACATAAGTAAGAGGAATAACCTCTACCCATTTTGTAAAATACTTGGTGGTAGTTATGATGTGATTGTGGCCATCAGAGGAAGTGGGTGTAAGTTTCCCAATGAGATCGAGTCCCCACTTTTAAAAAGGCCATGGTGTCATGATGGGTTTACTGAGATGCATACTGGACCATGTATTTTATATATTTTTGACACAGTAAGAATTTTTTCACTTACTAATGATTTCAGTTTCCATAGTAGGATATAAATAACTTAATATGAATATCTTCTTAGCAAGAACCATTCCACTTGTATGGGCCCCAAATGCCTTCATGCATCTATTTGACCAATAAGATGGAATATTTTAAGTTAAGAAAGTGTAACAAATTCCCGTCATCACCATGATGATAGAGAGTGTCCCGAGTAGGGTGTAATGGGATATACATTACACAAGGTTATGTTTTTCAAAATGCATAATGTTGGGAGTAAAGATTCCATCATGTAGCTAACTGAAAATGTCAAAATATCAGGGGATAAGGGACCAAACATTTCACATACCAGACAAGATTCTGGAATGTCATACGGAGGTACCGTTAAATGTTCCACAAAGAGTGGTATATCATGGTCACCTAGTAGAATGTGTAACAAAGATCCTATTGTGGCCATGACATCCACCAAAAATTTGTCATCTGGGTATTTGTTAGAAATTGATTTTTATAAAGTATCCACCAATTTCTTGTAAGCGATGAGATTCTCATCCTTGACCTTATATAAGTTATTGACTTGTTTGATGATCAATTTATAATCATCTATAACATTGAACTGTGGTATAGTAATTTTTAGTCTATGCAATGAGGGATTTATACTCGGCTATATTATTTCGCATGGGAAGCCAAATCTGAAATCTTGAGGAATTAAATCACTTGTAGGAGTGATACGAATAACTCTTGATTCTAAACCATGAAAGGGAAATGATCTATCATAACGCATTTATCATTTAATAGATTCCTAAATATACAACATAGAAGCATCTGAAAGTTCCAAACTCAATGGCTCAATTCCTAACCAACTTATTTTTGGATAAAGTATTTAATATCAAACTCACTAAGCAAGATGATCCAGTCATCCATCCTCCCCATAAGAGAATGGTAATTGAGTGGGTCAGCTCTAGAAATAATATTGGTATTTTTATTCAATAAATAGTGATGGGGTTTCAAGAATGCAAAAACAACGACCAAGAAAAATTTCTATAGTTGTGGTTACTTAAGATCATAAGAAATCAAAGTGCAACCGAGGTAATAGATGTATTTCTTTTTTATTTAGATCATACTTATCTAGAAGTGTACATATAACAAATTGGGTAGCTTATATATTTACCAAAAGGGGTTTCTTGGGGAAGGCAACATAAGAACAGGGGTTCGACAAATATTCTTTAAGCAAGGAAAATGCTTGTTGGAATTAAGGACCCTAAAAGAAATCAACATCTTTCTTGAGAAGATGAGTGAAATAATGGCACCTATAAGTGAGTTGGGAAAAATTAGTATATTGAAGAAGTCAACATTTTGAAGAAGTGGGATTTCAAAAAGTTGGGGATTTTGAAATAGGATCTTTGAAAAAAAAGGATATCGATAAAGTCATTTTCGAAAAAGTTGGGATTTAAAAAATTCAGCATTTTGAAAAACTCAAGATTTTGAATAAGTACGGATTTTTAAAATTTCAAGATTTTAATAATTCAAGATTTTCAAAAATTGGATATTTTTCATAACGTTGAAATTTTGAAAAAGTTGATGGTTTGAAAAAGTGGGATTTTGAAAAAGTCAATACTTTGAAAATATTGATATTTTAAAATAGTTGGGACTTTGAAAAAGACATCATTTTTAAAAAATCGGCAGTTTTAAAAAGAAAGGCATTTTGGAAAAATCCAAATTTTGAAAAACTTTGGAATATTGAAGAAGTTAGGATTTTTAAAAAATTGGGATTTTTAAAAGTCAAGATTTTTAACAAGTCGATATTTTGAAAAAGACGAGATTTTAAAACATGACATATATAAAAAGTGGATATTTTCAAAAGTTTCGATTTTGAAAAAATCAATATTTTTAAAATGTTAGGATTTTGAAAAAGTCAGTATTTTGAAAAAGTTAGAATTTTGAAAAATTCTGGATTTTGTAAAATTTGATGTTTTGAAAATTTTAGATTTTGAGAACCTCTCGCATTTTAAAATAGTCGATATTTTGACAAAGTCGGGTTTTTGAGGAAGTTGGGATTATGAAAAAGTTGAGATTTTGAAAAAGTTCGGATTTTGAAAAATTCAACATTTTGAAAAAAGTATGTATTTTTAAAAATCGTAAGTTTGAAAAAGTTGGGATTTTTACAAATACATTATTTTGAAAAAGATGGGATTTTGAACAAGTCAGCATTTCAAAAAATTCAAGATTCTAAAAAAATCGACATTTTGAAAATGTTTTAAAATTTCAAAAATGTCAGGATTTTGAAAATGTCCGGATTTTGAAAAAGTCAAGGCTTTGAAAAACTCAATATTTTGAAAAAGTTGAGACTTCAAAAAAGTTGTAATTTTGAAGAAGTTGAGATTTTGAGAAAGTCGAGATTTTAAAATATGTGATTCAAAGCACTATGCAAAATCTATCATCGATAAAGTGTCCTCTAAAAAAATTAAACGAATTCATATGTGGGTTATCGATCAATAGATTTGTTATCACGTATCAACTATGCAAAAATTATCCGTCAAATAATTTTTCCTCTATATAAAATTAAATGAGTTCATATGTGTGTTATTGATCAATAGATCTGTTATCTAGTTTTGCACCCCATGCAAACCTGTCTAACTTCACAATTTTGGACATGGGCAATTTTATGAGACCTACATGAAGAATCCAGAAAAATCAGCTAATTTCAAGTTTTGGGGCACTTGCATTTTCTTTGGACATTTATCTCCTCCTCTCTAAGCTTCAAACTCAAAAACTTGAGAAAATTTGGAGAAATTTGAGAAAAAAAAGCTTCTACATTGTATTGCAAGTTTTTGGGGCTTCGATGAAACAGTTCATAAATTCTCTTTGTTCCCCAATTTTCTGATTTGATCGAAAAACAAAGAAATTTGAGTAAGTGTAGTGTATTAGAGAATTTTGGCTAGTGGGGATGCAGACATGTTAGCTCCGCCAATGTTTACATTTGTTAGCATATTTTTTTCACTATCATTACATGTAAATCCTTTCAGATCCTTTCACTTTGTCCTATTTCTATTGGAACAAAAAGTTCTCAACACTTTGAGATTCTAGTAGAGTGACTTTTGTATCTAACAAATTCTTCCTTTTTTCCATGCATTTCTCCAAAGAATGAAATGTTCCTATCCAAATCTGATTACAAATCTTAACTCAGGAACCCATGTGTATTTCATAATCAAGTTTTCTAGTGATATTTTTCTATTTTGGCATTTAGTTATCTATTTCATATTTTTCAATTTAGGTGTAACATAGATAAACTAATGGTGGCTGGAACTAGTTCCCCGGGAACCAAGGTTACCCGCGGAGTGCTTTGAATTACTTTAAAAAAGAAGCAGTGTTTTGCAGATATGCAGGAAAATGATGGAACTCGGGAACAAGTCCCATGGACTTGAAGGTTCTCCATAGTATCTTTGGATCCATAATAAAGGATTTCAGGTTGATGACTCGAAGTATAGCACGGGCGGCATGTGATGTAGGACAACAATGAGCTATGGGAAAAAAACATGTGGGTTGGAATGGTTCTATAGTTCCATTCGCATCCCGAATACTTGATCAAAACACATCCCACGACCTATGTGGGTAAAGCGGACAAAATGTTACAAGAGGAACATTTCCATCCCCAAATGAGTTCTTTGCAACACTTGCTCAACCGGTGATAAAGGAAAATGGAAAAAATGAGTTAATTGTGGATTGTGGGAGCCCGTGTTGAACTCCCCGACCTTGAAATTATAACGGCCATAAATTTTGTTCTATTGTTCCAAATATCATAAACTTGGTACCGTTGGAAACCTCTCAACATCATATACACCACATTAATTTCAAGTGAGTGTAGGTTGGTGAAAAAGAGGGGAAATTTTCCAACTTTTAAATAAACAGTTCGAGGTAGCCCAACTACCATAATTTATGAGGTATAGTGCCCATTTTTACTCCTACAAGAAAGGTACAATATACAAATTACCTTAGAAGGTTTCTCATTCCTTGTTTTAGAGTTTTATTACGTGTTATTCATCGGTGAAGGTTGAAATATGAATTCCCTCTATTTTCCCTCTTCTCTCTCTTTCCCATTCTCAATAAATTGTAAAGTTATGATCATTTATAATGTTGGATACTTTTAGAATGAAAGGACATAATTGAAAAGTAATGTACAAGTGTTCTTGAGTTGCAGGCAATGCATTGTGCTTCTGCAATGTGTTTATACCTTCTTCCTCTTTTGTAATGATATGTGCATCATCTTAAAGCAATAAAATACTTGCTTTTGGCTATTATTCTTCCCTAGCTGATGATTTGTAGAATTTTCTTACCTCTTCATTTACTTAAAGGTGTGTGTCATATATGTTTCTTTATATTGCAGAGTTTATTTCTATTATGCATTGTATGAAAATGGGAGTTTAGATGCTTCTCTAGACTGTGGCTTTCATTTATGGCCTCTTCACCTTTATTTTCATCCATTTTCACTCATTTTAAACTATATTTCCCCCTCTTCTTGGTGTTATCACCTCTTTTAGATTAGTATTTCAGTTTATACATCTCCTTTTCACCCTAGTCCCTTTGAATGATAGGGTAGAGTTAGATGCATTTCAATTCCTAAGAGTAGTTTAGTAGTAGGAATAGAGTACAGAACCAACCTTCTCTAGAGGTCAATCTTAGTTGAAATCCCACAACTTGGAGATAGTCCTCTATCGCCTCAAAATCCCGGGTTGTCTATGGCTTTGGATAGGGTCTAATTTTGAATGGCCAACGAGATCCTAAGTTTATTTAATACTTTTTGGTAAATTATTAAATTCATTAATTTTAACCTTACCAAAATAATATGTGAACTATTCGTTTCTTACCATGTGATGGATGAAGTTTCCAACATTTATTAACTCTACATCCACTCATATTAGAATGAATGAGAAAATTCCTCTATTTGGGTGACGATAAATGTTTTCTAGTTCTATTTTCAACATGAGGAGATTGGTGTATAACACTTGCCTTAGTATTCACAAAAGGAAAAACTTCTTTACTAAAGTTTTCCTCTTCCAATAATAAGAAACTCATCGGGTGCATTGTGCAAAGTGGCTAAGATAAGTCAACATTGTCAAAAGGGAAATGTGGAAACATATTTTAAAGAGAAAAACGTTTCTTATTCCCTTAAGGTAGCACGTTACGATGCAAATCCAAAGAAATATGACACTTGCAAAGTCTGAGACACAAAGAGCCAATTCATTGGTTCTCGTTTTGCTAAGACTGAAAAATGTGAAGGCTTAAGAAACTCTAACAAGTCGATAAGCCCAAAGACGTGGAGCCTTCCCATTGGCTCACATTTCTAAAGGGGGTGACAAGCTAAAAATAAAGTCGACATTTGTGAGAAATGTGGAAAATTCTATTGGCTCACATTTCTAAGTTGACAATCAAGGTTCAAAGCTAGTTTGTCAAGTATGAAAAATGTGTGGCATTGTCTTATTGGCCCATATTTCATAAAGGAAAACTCACTCACTAAAGGAAATAAAAGAAAGGAAAAATAAGGAAGTAAAATCCCGACCTTGGAACCTAATGGGAGGTGTACACATGGAAAAAGAATAAACAGTACACACTTTGGAAGAGACCGATCCCAAAGATAATCAATGGTTGTCACATACAAATATTTAAATGATGATATCTTTTGATTCCTTGCTCCAAATCACACAAAATTGGTATCATTGGAAATATCTCATCAAACACTCTTATTTGGCATCAATAGAATCAAATTTTAAAGGCATTTAGTGGGAGAAAAAGGAAAACATAGTTTAGGCTAATAATGAATAGTTAAAGATGGCTCAATGACTAAATTGATGAAGTATGGGACTCTTTATCTTCTCTTAGACGTAAAAGGAAATGGGGAAAGATCTTAAATGGGTGTGCATAATTTTTTTAAATTTTAATGCGTGATTGACTATGGTAAAAATTAGAAAGCCTTGTTCGGGAAAGGATAGAGCTTTTCATTAATATAATTATCAAATCCAATCTCTTTCTCTTGGCTCCCTCTCTTCTCTATCTCTTCTATTCTATTATATGTTGTAACCTAATACTCATTATAATGGATGGATCTTGGTGTAATGGCACTATGTCAAAATGGTGGCCATTTTCGCTCACAAGTTTTAGACCTCTAAATTTTCCCCTGCAATGTTTTTCTCACATGTCGAAGACGAGAGGGATAAACCAATAATGTTCGTGATTAAAATTTTATCTCGATGAATTATAAATTGTGCAAATAGACTTTGTGCACAAGTCGAGGTATTGCAGACCTGCATTTTCCTGTTAACTCAATTTCATCATGAGTTTTGAGAAATGATTACGTGATCATACGATGTCTAATCCATGTGTTTAATAGGCATTGGAAATTTATAAGAGTTTTCTTTCGTATTTTAATGGTTTAGTGAGAAATAAAGAACTTTTGACCACCCAAAATGTCCTTCTGATCTCCCCCAAATTAATTTGGTAGTTAGTAGAATATTAGTTTTGTAAAATTACAAATTTCATGCGGAGGTTAGAGGCCCGATTATAGTTTGGAAATATGACACATTTTTGGATCTAGTGAAGGAAATTATAGTTTTTAAATAAGGTAGTTTACAGTCATATAAAATCATAGAGTACACAAAGAGTTTCGATTTTATGACCAATAAGAAAGACAACCGTGTCACATTCTTGGAGCTCTAAGAAGGAATTGTGATTTCACAAAAGAACAATCTTGTAGTTTAGGAAAGTCACGATTTTGAAAGATTTGGGATTTTGAAAAAGTTATGTTTTTCAGAGACTCGAGATATTGATAAAGTTGGGATTTAGAAAAAGTTTATATTTTAAAATGTCAGGATTTCGTAAAATTCAGTATTTTAAAAAAGTTTAGAATTTAAAAAGTCAGAATTTTGAATTTTCTTCATTTTGGAAAGATCTGAATTTTGAAAATGTCTTGAGTTTAAAATTTTTTGGATTTTTAAAAAGTTTGTATTTTGATAAATTCTAGATTTCAAAAAGTCAGCATATTGAAGAAGTCCACATTTTAAAAATTTCGGGATTTTTAGAAGTCAGGATTTCAAAAACTTGGGGATTTTGAAAAAGTCAAGATATTGAAAAAATGGATATTAATAAAGTCAATTTTGAAAAAGTTGGGATTTTTAAAAGTTAGCATTTTTAAAAAGTTGAGATTTTAAAAAAATTGGGATTTTGAAAAATTAAAGATTTTAATAATTCAGGATTTTGAAAAAATTGAGATTTTTCATAAAGATGAAATTTTAAAAAAGTCGATACTTTGAAAAATCGGGATTTTTAAAAAGTTGGGATTTTGAAAAAGTCAAGACTTTGAAAAAATATGGATTTTGAAATAGTTGGGATTTTGAAAAAGGCATCATTTTAATAAAATCGACAATTTTAAAAAGACATGCATTTTGAAAAAATCCACATTTTGATAAATTTTGGAATATTGAAGAAGTTAGGATTTTAAAAAATTTGGGATTTTTTAAAAGTCAAGAATTTTACAAAGTCGATATTTTGAAAAAGACAAGATTTTAAAAATGACGCTTATAAAACGTCGGTATTTTGAAAAGTTGGGATTTAGAAAAATTGGTAATTTGAAAAAGTTAAGATTTTTGAAAAAGTTGGAATTTTGAAAATGTCGGGATTTTGAAAAAGTTGGGGTTTTTAAAGATTTTGGATTTTGTAAAATTTGACATTTTGAAAATTTTAGATTTTGAGAAGGTCCACATTTTGAAAAAATGGATATTTTGACAAAGTCGAGATTTTGAGAAAGTTAGGATTTTGAAAAAGTTGAGATTTTTGAAAATTCAAGACTGTGAAAAAGTTAGGATTTTGAAAATAGGTCATTTTGAAAAAATTACATATTTTAAAAAAACTTCTCTTTTGAAAAAGTTAGGATTTTCACAAATACATGATTTTGAAAAAGACAGATTTGAAAAACTCAAAATTTTCAAAAAATTTAGGATTATGAAAAAGTCGACATTTTGAAAAGGTTTTAACATTTTGAAAATGTTTTTAACAATTCAAAAATGTCAAGATTTTGAAAAACTCACGATTTTGAAAATTTGTAATTTCAAAAACTTGTCATTTTGAAAAAGTTGAGATTTTTAGAAAGTCGAGATTTTTAAATAGTTGGGATTTTGTAAAATTCAGAATTTTGAAAAAATCAACATTTTTTAAATCTAGAATTTTTAATAAGTCAACATATTTAAAAGTAAGCATTTTGAAAAATTGATATTTTGAAAAGTCGTCATTTTGAAAAAGTTGGTATATTTTTAGAAAAAATATGGTTTTATTTTCAAAAACACTCGATTTTGAAAAACTCAGGATTTCATAAAACATGAGATTTTGAAAAGTCCTCATTTTGAAATTGAAAAAGTCGGGATTTATTTTTAGAAACCCAATATTTTTAAAAGTCAAGAATATGAAAAAGTCTTTATTTTGAATTATTATTATTTTAATTTCTCCTATTAAAGGGAGTAAGGTTACTCAAGATATTCATTGGTCCCCCGGTAACGGTATGAATTAAATTGAATTTTGATGGCATGGCGAAAGGTAATTTTAGAAGAGCTAGTTATGACTGTATTTATTGAGATTTTTTTACAGCCAGTTCTGGCCTTTGCTTTGGACTGTGGATGCTTTTAAAACAATATTACGAAGGGGATGGTACTTTTATTTGGTTTATAAGAAGCCATGTAGAAGAAGTGGTTGAAACGATCGAATGGGACTCAAAGGTAATCATTAAGATTGGCTCAAGGAACGTTGCCTAACTATTAGCATCTTTAGGTGTCGGGGAAAAGATCAGGAGTATCGTGTCTTCCTTCTCAGAGATTAAGATATCTCATATAAAAAGGGAAGGTAATTGTGTTGCAAATTGTCTTGCTAATATAGGGGTCGATGTTTGGGAGGAATTTCATTTGAACAAGAATTTTTGTAAAAGGATTTTCCATATGATGTCATGGCTTTAATTTTTAATTATGCAAGGGTGACAGATAATTATGAGAGGGAAAAGTTAGCCAGCGTCAAGAATTTTTGAAGATTAATGGGGATGATATTATTTATGATTGGTAATACACTAGATGATATCCGGTACTTATGCACCTACCTCCATTTTTGTCTTGGGTGTGGGTTTTGTTATATGCTTCAGTCAGTTGGCTTTCTGTTTACCTCTATATGCTTTGTGGTGGTGGGTTTTGTGGCTTTGACAAGTGAGGTTGATGGGAAGTCAATTTCCACTTGGATGGATGGAAAGATCATGAATGTTGTAATGTGGAATTGGTTTGAGAAGGTGTGGTTTGTATTGGAGAAGTTTGGACAGGAATGGTTGGTATCGGAGAAGGTTGGGCAGACCTACAATTTCTCCATGTGCTAGTATGCTAAGATAAATAATGACAAATGTGAAAAGAAAGACAAATAGTCATCCCTATGACTTGACCAGGAGTGGATACAAAAATCAAATATGTAGAAGAGAATCATGATAGAAATCAATCAAACAATGTAGATGGACAAAGGAAGGTGTCACTAGTTAATATTTTTGTACTTGAGATTCATACATAGAAAAACATACTAATGGCATAGTTAAATAATAATATATTCGTTAATTTTTATTTACATTTTCCCCTATTTTATGTTATTTCAATGAAATTTAAGTAGTGTAAAGGAAGTAAGGAACATACATGTACGAAACTGGAGAATCAGATTGAGAAATGTTCATAGAGTATAATAGCTCTTAACATGAAAAACCATGGATAAAATTTTTGACCCAAGAGGCGTAATAGGAGATAACAAACTATTCTAACCATGAAGATGGATAGAAACCAAACTTTTTCCTTGTTTAGTTTTGAATAGTTGTGATTAGTTTCTCTTGAAGCATATTTTTCCCGGTTAAAGAACCCACATAGAAAAAGTATACGAAAGGAATAAAATCTCATTTCCCCATACCTACAATAATACTTTTTCTGATTTTGAAAAGGAACAATTTTGAAATATGTGTCATTTTGAAAAGGTTGAGATTATGAAAAATAAAGAATTTTAAAAATTGGCATTTTAAAAAAGTTGAAATTTTGAAAAATTCAAGAGTTTGAAAAAGTCATCATTTTAAAGCATGGACATTTTGAAAAAGTCAACAGTTTTAAATTATTGGAATTTTAAAAAGAGTCACGATTTTGAAAGTTTTGGGATTTTGAAAAAGTCAAGATTTTGAGAAATTCGAGATTTTGAAAAAATTGGAATTTTGAAAAAGTTAAGATTTTAAAAAGTCGATATTCAAAATAGTTTGGATACCAAAAACGTCAAGATTTTGGAAATTCAATGTTTTGAAAAAGTCATCATTTTAGAAAAGACGTAATTTGGAACTGTTGTCATTTTGGAAAAGACATCATTTTGGAAAATTCAACAGTTTGAAAAATCCTGCCATTTTGAAAAAATTGACATTTTTAAAAAGTAGATCTTTTAATAATTTGGTTAATGGTTGGAAAACCTAACCACCTTTTTCTTAACATTTTTATAGAAGCATTCGAGTTGTAGAGAGGGAGGAGGAATAGGAAGTCTGTTTTGTAGGAATATCTCTCTAACATAGCTTTATGGCTCATGAAGCTATGTAACAATCTATTGTTTTATCAATAAAGAGCTTCTAGTGTGGGAAAGTTTGTATGAAGTTTATTTATGAGATTGTGCATTGAATATTAAGAATTAGTGAATGATTCTTATGTATAAATGTTGAATGAAAGTTCTCTTAGGTATAGAGATGTACATCCACATGAAGATCATGAATGTGCTCTAAAGGAGGTTATTAGGATGGTAGTTAAAATAATGAAGGAGAATTCTATAAAAGTTAGTGGACTAAGAAGGTAATGATATTGTTTTGGCATGGAAGGCTCAAAGAAATTGTTTTATTACAAACAAAAAAATTTTAAAAGTCAAGAGTTTGAAAAAGTGGAGATTTTGAAAAAAAAATGAAATTTTTAAAAAGTTAAAATTTTGAGAAAGACGGGATTTTAAAATAGTCATGATTTTGAAGAAGTTAGTAGTTTGAAAAGGTTGTCATGTTGAAAATAATGACATTTTCAAAAATTGAAAAGATGCCACTATTTCAAAATGATGGCTAACTGCTCACAAGTTTCAGGCCTCTAACTTTGCCCCCACAATGTATTTCTCACCTTCGCTCTAAATGTAATACCATGTGCATATTTTAAGCAATAAAATATGCTTTGTTGCACTTTTTGTCTGCCCTTTTATAATTTTATTTGCATTCTCGCCTCTCTTTTCTACTTTAGCATGTTATGTGTATCTTTTACTTACGCAGTTCCATTTTTTTGTGTTTGTCAATGTGAAGCATGATTCGAGTCTACAACAAGGTTCTTGTGTCTGTAGCACCTATGTCTTCCCTCTCACCCATGTTTTCTTAATTTTTTCTTCTTGTAGATAGCTTTCACCCCTTTTATGGTGCTATAACCCCCTTTTAGCTTAGGATTTCCCTTTAATGCGTCTTTCTAACACATTATCTCTCTCCGGGGCCTTCAGAATGGTTATTTTATGATTAGTTAGCTCCATTTCCTTTTTATGAGTAGTTTTAGCATTATATTAAGTAGAGGAAGCGGGCCTTCTCCACAGGACCATCTCAAGTAGCAAGTCCCACAACTGAGAGATGGTCTCATATTAGCCAAAAACATAGATTTCTCATCCACAGTTAATGATATATCAGAGGGTGTTCTTTTTTGGTGATAATAGTTTTGGCATGCCTAGTGGGACAACATTTGTAGTCATTTTTTAATGGTGTGCATCCTAGTTTACATTGTCATTTCACTAAGTCTAATGTGCTCTTGAAAAACAAAAGATTTATTTTCAAAAAGTCATATTTTGAAAAATTCAAATATCAAATAGTTGTCATTGTGAAATTGAAAATGTCACGATTTTGACAAAGTCTTGATTTATTTTGAAAAGCCTTAAATTTTGAAAATTTTGAGATTTTGATAAGGTTTTCAATTTCAAAATTTGCTATATTGAAAGCAGTCATTTTAAACTATTCGGCATTTTGAAAAAGTCTATATTTTGAAAAAAAGTTGTCATTTCGAAAATTCATGATTTTCAAAAAGTCACGAACTTTAAAAGTCGTAAATATCAATAGTCGGGATTTTGCAAATCTTGTGATTTTAAAAATTCAATATTTTCAAAAAGTTTGCATTCTCGAGAAAATATTGATATCTCGAGAAAGTCTGGATTTTGAGAAATTCTGGAATTTAAGAAAATCAACATATTGAAAATGTCAACATTTTGAAAAAGTTCAAATTTAGAAAAAGACATCTTTTAATAAAAGTCGGTATTTTCAAAAAGACTGGATTTTGAGAAAGATGGGATTTTCAAAATGTTAGTATTTTTAAAAAGTCATCAATTTTGAAATGTCAAGATTTCTAAAAGTCTGCAATTTTAAAAAGTCCATATTTTGAGAAAACTTTAACATTTTGAAAAGTCAACATTTTCAAAAAGAAAACATTTTCAAAAGTCATCATTTTGAAAAGTAGGGATTTATTTTGAAATTTGAAATGTTGGTATTTTGAAAGAGTTAGCATTTTCAAAAGTCGGGGTTTTGACAAAGTTGGCATTTTTACAAAGTTGGCATTTTGAAAAAGATGAGATATTGAAAAATTTGGGATATTGAAAAGGTCAAGATTTTGAAAAAGTCCAGATTTTGAAAAGTTGTTCATTTGAAAAGGACAAGATTATGAAAAAGCTAAAATTTTAAATATCGGCATTTTCAAAATGTCAAAATTTTGAAAATACTGAAGTTTTAAAAGTCAGGATTTTGAAAAAGTCATCATTTAGAATGTGGACATTTCAAAAAAGACAGCATTTTCAAAAAGTTGAAATTTTGGAAAACTCGACATTTTTAAATTATCAAAGCATTTTAAAAAAATTGACATTTTGAAAATGTTGAGATTTTGAAAATGTTGAGATTTTGAAAACGTTGGTATTTTAAAAAGGTCGAGATTTTGAAAAAGTTGGCATTTTGAAAAAATCAGAGTTTTGAGAAAGTTGATATTTTAAAACAGTCATGCTTTTTAAAAAGTCAGGATTTTGAAAAGTTGCTATTTTCAAAAAGTTGTGATTTTGAAAACTCATCGTTTTAAAATAGTCATGATTTTGAATAAGGCGGCATTTCAAAAAACTCGATCATTTTCAAATGTTGAGATTTTGAAAATATCATGATTTTGAAAACTCGATTTGAAAACTTCAACATTTTTAAAAGTCGGCATTTTGAAAAATAAAAATATTTTAAAAAGTGGCATTTTGAAAAGTCATCATTCTGAAAATGCCAAGATTTATTTTGAATTTTTTAATTTTGTAATTTTGAAAAAGTTGACATTTTAAAAATGTTAACGTTTGAAAATGTCCAAATTTTGAAAATGTCAAGATTTTGAAAAAGTAGAGATTTCAAAAAAGTTGACTTTTTGAGAAAGTCAATATTTTGACAAAGTCCTAATTTTCAATTAGTTGAGATAATAAAAAAGTCAACAGTTTGAAAAAGTTGTCATTTTATAGAAATCATCATATTTAAATGGTAAACATTTTGAAAAAGTCAGAACATTTTTCGAAAAAGTTGGGTTTTGAAAATGTTGAGATTTTGAAATTTTCAAAAATTTGAAAAGTTTTCATTTTGTAAAAGTCGTCATTTTGAAATATCAACATTTTGAAAACTCGTCATTTTGAAAAATTCAAGATTTTGAAAAACTCGCAATTTTGAAAATTTGGCATTTTGAAAAAGTCGGCATTATGACAAAAGTAAGGAGTTTGAAAAAGTCATGATTTTGAAAAAATCAGCATTCTAAATAATGTCATCATCTTTAAAAAGTTGACATTTTAAAAAGTTGCCATTTTGGAAAAGTGGGGTTTTATTTTGAAAAATTCAAGATTTCAAAAAATTCGTGATTTTGAAAAGCCGTCATTTTGAAATTTAAAAAGTCAAGTATATATTTTGAAAAAACCAGGTTTTTGAAAAGTCGAGAATATAAAAAGGTCTTCATTTTGAAAATGTTGTCATTTTGAAATAGTTGTCATTGTGAAAATGTAAACATTTTGAAAAACTTGACATTTTAAAAAGTCGCAATTTTGAAAATTCGCAATTGTGAATATTAGGGATTTTTTAAAAGTCAAGATTTTTAAAAGGTTAAAAATTTTAATAAGTCAAGATTTTGAAAAAGTTGAGACTTTGGAAAATATGGGATTTTGAAACATTATGGATTCTAAGAAAGTTTGCATTCGAGAAAATCAGCACATTGAAAATGTGAGCATTTTCAAAAAGTTCACATTTTGAAAAAATTTGAATTTTAAAAAAGTTGGTATTTTCAAAAGTGAGGATTTTAAAAATTGGCATTTTGAAAACGTGACAATCATTGTGCGAATTCATAGCTATAAAAGGAGAGGATCAACAAAAATCTTGGAACCTTGAAGATTTGTGTTTGTGAGCATTTTCACATACCAAAGCATCGAAAAAAAGGACCATGGCACCCACAGCACCACTATCCCTCTCTAGGTGCCCCATTCCAGTCTAATCAGTTAGATCTACATTTTTCTAGGCTTCTTTGCAATGGTCCTCCATCCCTATTCAGCTGGTCATCACTGCAACACAAGTATAAATACCATTGTGAATCAAGGAAGACTTTCTTTACCCTTTCTTTGCACTTAAGCTTTCATTATTCATTGCTTAGTTGTTTGGGTGTGAATTTAATATATTTTTATTGTTTAGTTACCGCTGCCATAGCATTTAGATTAGGTTGTTTATTCTACATATTTAGCTTAATCATAATGGGTTGGAAGATGGGTGGAACACTCTGTGGTCAAGAAGAGATAAACACAATCAAATAGTTCCACATTGTGATTGAATTATGAGGACCAAGTCTATAGGTTATCGGGATTTAGTGGCCCTTTAATTGCAATCATTGGGTTGATGTTGAAAGTTGGAATCGGTACATCAAAGAAAATATTTTTATCAAGTAGAGGTGGGTTTCTCAAAGAATTAGGTTGTGCTTCTATCATGTTCTTGGTGTGTTTTTGTTGTGTTTTGGTCGCAGCTTGTTATGCTTTTTTCTTTAGGTACTTTCCTAAATTTCTTGGCATTGGCCTCTTTAGACCTAGGTAGGGCTCCCAAACAAAAACCTTTATGCTTAATAACAAAATATAGATAAATTGTAAGTTAACTACGTAGAAATGATAATGGGAACATGCTCCTCAAATTGTTCTAAGTTCTCAACCACAAATGTTGGATACTCCTAATACTAGTGATTTTGTGGATGATTCAAATACCTTCTATCATTTTCTATTGAATCAACTAATTAAGTGAATAATTAATTATATTAAAATCTTTTACTTTCATTTATCGATATTCCACACTTTTGAATATTGATTATATTGTCTTTTGAAAGTGTCATTTCTGTTCAAGAGATACCAAATTTCCAATGGCATGCAAATGTATTTATGTAATAGTTATTTTTGTTTGATTAGTGTGAATAATTTTTTTAATATTGTTACATGAAAAAGAGAATCAACTTAATTTTTTAACGTAGAATATTTTGCCAGACATTTCTCATAAAAATAAAAGATATATAATAATGGATTATAACACGCATAAATACACTAAATATTTATGATTGAGATTGAATTTTACATAAAATATGTTTTCTCTCGCTCTGCAACTTTTCAAATTTCATTTGCAACGGGTGCCTTTGTGCTACTGTCGGATCAACTAGAACCGGCCCCTGACCCACCTCCTAATGTTTTTGGTTCCTCTGTTGTCATACCTTTGATCCCTCAGAGGGATGTGACTTCTGGCTCTCTAAGACCTTCTCGGCTTGGGAAGTTACAACTAAAGCTCCTTGATGGAACCTTGTCCTTACAGATCCGAGCCTTGATTACTGATGTGAGTTAGGCATAAAGAGATTTATCACTTATCGATATAATCATGGGCTCTAGATCTCCATTTCAAGAAGTAACAAAATGGGTTTGAACCAAATGGGCCACCTGTGGACCCCTAGAAATTGTAGAGCTACGTAATGGATTTATTATCTTCACTTTCAACCATAAAGAAAATTTTACAAAAGTGCTACTTGAAGGAACCTTCTTTTTAAGTTGGAAAGGTTTCTACATTCAAAGGTGGACACCAATATTTAATCCCCAAACTGGAAACCATGACTCGAGGCACCAATATGGGTTCATCTTCTTGACCTCCCTTTGGACTTTTTGCACATCATAGTCATAGAAGGTATTGCTTTATCCATGAGATCCCTTGTTATACATCAAGCAACAATAATTGTTTCTACTGATTATTTATGTAGTTTTTGTGTTAATGTTGATATTAGTACTCCATTGACTGCATTTTAAATAGTTGACATTTTGAAAAGTCGAGCTTTACTTTTAAAATGTCGAGATTTGGAAAAAGTCAAGATTATGAAAAGGTTGACATTTTGAAAATGTTGGCATTTTGAAAAATCTAGGATTATTAAACATTCGAAATTTTTTAAAAGTTTGATTTTGAAAAAGTCATGTTCTTTAAAAACCACAATTGTGAAAATTAGACATTTTGAAATAGTTAGGATTTAGTAAACGTCGACATAGTCAAAAATAGACATTATAAAAAATTCGGGATTTTTAAAAAATTGAGATTTACTTTTTAAAAGTCATAACCTTTTGTGAAAACATGTGATACTAATAATTTTGGAATTTTAAAAATTGAGATTTTGAGAAAATCGATGTTTTAAAAATTTTCATATTTTGAAAAGTTGACATTTTGATATAGTGGGGATTTTGATAAAAGATGTCATTTTGAAAAATTCAACATTTTTAAAATGTTCAACATTTTGAAAAAATCCACGTTTGAAAAAGTCAAGATTTTTAAAAACTAGAGATTTTGAAAAAAATGGGTTTTGAAATAGACGGGATCGTAAAAGAAACATTTTGAAAATGTCAAAATTTTGAAAAGTTGATATTTTGAAAATTCAACATTTTAAAAAAATCAATATTTTTGAAAAAGTTGGAATTTTGAAAATGTGGGGGTTTTGATGGAGTCGAAATTTTGAAAACTTTCAGATTTTGAAAAGTTTGGATTTTGACAAAATCGATAATTTATAAAAGTTGACATTTTGAAGAAGACGTGATTTTTAAAATTCGGGATTTTGAAAAACTCAAGATTTTAGATAGTTGGGATTTTCAAACGACATCATTTTGAAAATTTTGACATTTTTAAAAATTCTAGCAATTTGAAAAGGCCCATATTTTGAAAAAGTCTGGAATTTTACCAAAGTTCGAATTTTCAAACATTTAAAATTTTGAAATAGACTAGATTTCATAAAATTTGATATTTTAAAAAATTAGCATTTTAAAAATTAGAACATTTGAAAATTTCACAAATTTTAAAATTTCACGATTTTAAAAATGTTGGGATTTTGAAAAATTCATCATTTTGAAAAAGTCGGGATTTTCAAAATGTTAAGATTTTGAAATGTCTCGATTTTGAAAAATTGATATATTGATAAAATTGGCATTTTGAAAAGTCAAGATTTTTAGAAATTCGATATTTTTAAATAGTTAAGATGTTGAAAAAAGTCAGCATTTTGAAAAAGTCGACATTTGCAAAATTTGGGTTTTATTTTTAAAAGTCTTGATTTTAAAAAAGTCAAGATTTTTAATAAAAGTCGAGATTTTGAAAATTTGTCATTTTAAAAGTTTAAAAAGTCATGATTTAATTAAAAAAACCCATGTTTTTGAAAAGTCAAAAATATGAAAATGTTGGGATTTATTTCGAAGTTCTCATTTTGAAAAGTCACCATTTGAAAAAGTTGGGATTTTTAAAAAGTCGGGATTTTCAAACAATTGAGATTTTCAAAAATAATGAGAATTTCGAAAAAAAATTATTTTATAAAAGTTTAGGATTTTTAATTAGACGACATCTTTAACAAAAATTGTGATTTTCTAAAATCGCATTTTCAAAAAGTCTTGATTTTGAAAAAGTGGCGATTGTGAAATTTTTGGATTTTGAAAAAGTTATGTTTTTAGAAACTCGAGATATTGATAAAGTTGGGATTTTGAAAAAGTGATAATTGGAAAAAGTCAGCATTTTTAAAAAGTCGGGATTTAGAAAAAGTTAGGATTTTGAAAAAGAAGGTATTTTACAAAAGTTTAGATTTTAAAAAAATTAGTATTTTAAAAATTTCATCGTTTTAGAAACATCTGAATTTTGAAAATATCTTGAGTTTGAAAATTTATGGATTTTTGAAAAGTCTATATTTCGAGAAATTCTAGATTTTGAAAAAGTTAGCATATTGAAGTAGTCGACATTTTGAAAAAGTTGCGATTTTGAAAAAGTTGGGGATTTTGAAAAAGTTAGAATATTGAGAAAAAAAAATCGATAAAGTCAATTTTTAAAAGTTTAGATTTTCAAAAGACTCAACATTTTGAAAAAGTCAAGATTTTGAAATTTTTTGAATTTTGAATAAGTTGGGATGTGTATAACTTTGTGTGCATGGTTTCCCCTCATCGTCGATGTTCTTAGCATATTTTTTTCTTTCCTATGGGTTGTGAATGTGAAAATTCTGGTTAAATTTGGTAATATTATGATTTTATAGTTATAGAGTTAAATCCTCTATCTAATTTCTCACTCCCTTCCCCCATCTTTCAACAAATTCCTCCCTTGAAATTCATTGCAAGCATTTTTTTTGCGAGTAGAGTGAAGTGTACTGTTGGATCCTTGACCTCTTAGTGAACAAAATATCTACCTTTTTTCATTCAAAATAAAGCTGAGCTACCCCACAAAAGCGAGAGGGACCCGAGTCCCAAAGTGTTAGTAATATACCTACCATTCTTTCTAGCTAACAAATTTTCGACTACAGTTTTGGTGCCCACCATGTGGAAGACTTCATAGCAATCTGAAATCAAACTACCATCACAAAATCCAATAAAATAATATTCTAAAAAATAAAATAAATTATGAAAATTTATTTCCATTATTGAAAGACACTTTGTATTTGCAGAGTGTCCTTTCATCTTCCAAGTTTAATGTTTCTCAAAAGCTGGCTAAAACAATATACAATAGGTTGAATAGATTGAGAGGTGTTGAACCTACTTTTGAGGCTTTGCAAAACAAGTAGAAAAAAATCTGAGATAACCCCTATTTATTCTCCAAAGCCTCATCTCAATTTGACCCTTCAAGTGGTACCCATAGGAATCCTATTCAAACCCCCATTGATACTCCTCTTGCAAAATTCTCCCATTTTTTGAACAATAATGAAAATTGTATTTCCTAATCAAGAGGAACAAGGATCGGAAGAAGAATTATGAGATGCGAGATGCCAAAGTAGAAGACAAAGATGAAACTGAATAAATAATGGAAAATAAAGCAAAAAGACCTCAACCCATTTTCTTGGTGGGAAGAAACACATGTATGCTTGCATTTACACACACTCTTCACAATGTACCAACATATTCCCATAACAACTTTCCAAATTTCAAAGGTGACGACACAACTTCTTGAAGAACATATCTCGAAATTCATCACATCATGTAAAATCCTTCATATTGAATATGAATATTTTATTACTAACTCGGTTCTATATCCTAGCTCCTAGATCCATGGTAGGACATCATAACTTGTTTTGAAGAAAGATTCAAATCAACGAAGGATTTCAAGATATCCTCATTCAATAGATACAAATAAAGAAATAAGAAAATGAGACTATGAGAGACCTCATGGCCTGTTTAAACTGGTTCTTACACATAACACTAGAAGATGCTTCGCCATCCAAAAATTTGTCAAGAGATCCTTCATCAACACGTAACCTCATGAAGTAAGATTCTTTCTCCAAAGGTTTCAACCATAATATCTCACACAAGTGCATGGAATGGCCATCAAATTTGAAGATGACCCCATCATATCCGAAAATATTAAGATATATTCAAAGGGTAAACCTCAAAATCCCAAACATGAGAGAACCGATCCATTAATATAGAAATTGGTAGAGAAAATGACAGCTTTGTTAAAGAGGAAGTTTCGAACTAAGATATCCTCAAAACCATAGCGAGAATTCAAAATTCGCAGGGGCACCCTAAGGCTTTATTTTGAGGCTCCACGTGTCAATGCAAGTTGTAGAACTTAAGGAGATGAAGGACTCAAACAAGAAAGTGGAGATGGTGATTTCTAGAGGTTTAAGAATTAAGGAAAGATGTACAAATCAGACTTTACGAGTACTATGGAGGTGATGAATACGCTAACATGGATGCCCTAGTCTCTCATGTTTAGTGTTAACCCGCTCTCACCCTAAAAGGAACATCTTCCTGCTGTATTTGTTGCAAAATATAAGAAGATTGAAGATCATCAGGCGGTGACTCTACCGACTAAAATAATCAATCAAGAATCCCCACCTCTACCTTCTATGGAGTCCGCATTAGAGAAACCAAATCCTGTGATAATAAATAACTCACCCACTATTCCAATCAAGTCTTCTAAATATTCTTCTAATTCGAAATCTTCTTCTAACAAATCTAGTCTCACCTTCCAAAGAACTTCCTCATCTCCCTTGTTTACATCTACTCCTTTAGACATAATAGAACATATGTACAAGACATAAGTGTAGATTTTTGAATCTGAATATCTTTAGACTCATCCCAAATATTTTGAGAATCTTGTCCATCATATCAGGCGTATTAGGTCAAAGCCAGATATTGTGATCCCTAGTTCTCAATATTCTCCACCTACAACTCCATCACAGAAAATGCTTTATTTGAGTGCCTCAAAGGATGATAATATGTAGTGCCATCAAAAAAATTCTCATTTTTAAAACAAACACCCTAAATTTTCAGATTTCATATGTAATGCACAACTATATTTTACATATTTCTAAACAACAATTTCTTCCAAATGAAGACATTGAAATAGATAAAAACTCTTGGTTTTATTATGATCTCAAATGATAATCTTATAAGATTCTTGCAACAATAAAATAAAAACTTTTTAGTAATGACTAATGTTTTCAAGAAATAATAGGTACAAAAATGGTTATTTATAAGAGTGAAACTTCACAAAGCCACGTTTATTTACAAAATGAAGGTAATGCCCTCAAAAGATGAGGATGACCAAGATGGCAAGAGGCTCCACTATCTCCAACTTGAGTGTTCTTCCAAAAATGCAAAAATAAGAGGCAAGGCTTGTTTACCACCCAAACAATAGGCATCATCACATGCCTTTCCATGGTTGGAAGCCATGCTAGCCTCCCCCAAGCCCATGGGAGAGAGGAACAAACTTTCAAAATGTGCACAAGAATAATGGGGATAAAAACACAACAAGAAAAACATAAGACCATTTAACCACCTACTACACATGAAAACTACAACATGAGGATAACCAGATCATCCTCACAAAGGGGAAGAGAGGAAGTAGGATGCCCAAATCAAAGGTGTCCAACCATAGGAGTACCAACAAAAACCTGTTTTACAAAACTCCTTATACCTCCTAATCATTCATCCTCCTTATTCCTCCTTTATGTCATAGAAATCCTTCTTGAGAGAATTTTCAAACCCAAAAGGGTTTCCTCACCAAGAATGGGGAAAGTTCAAGCCATATGAACATTTCTCCCACCTCAAACCATATGAAGGGATGTGAAGGGACCCTCATGGCTTGACCAACAACCATGAGGTTTGAGAGGGAAATCCCTCTATCTTCCCCTACATTCTCCAAAAACCATCAATCCGAATGATGGTGGAGAGAAAACAAAAAAAAACAACAAGAACAAACAAACAACCACATTCACCATACAACTTCACAACACATCATTTCACACACACCATTTCATTGATCAAGCATAGTTAACAAGATAAACACAACTAAGTAAGAAAAAGGTAAAAATCCTACCTCTACAATGTTTTCCAAGACTCTAAGTTTTCCCTTTGTCCAAGCTAACCTCCAAGCTCCCAAAATTCTCCAAGTTCTCCAAAAAAATAAATGAGCCAAGAAGACCCCTTCCTTCCGGATGAGGAAAAATAAAAAGAGGAACCCAAAATTTTCCTCACCAATGGGAAGGTGACAAGTGTCACCCCTTTCCTCTCAAGAGTCGAAGATTCCAACCACCAAGTAAGTAAGTAAACTCATATTTTATCCCTTATCACCTAAAATACTAAAAAGTAAAATAAAACAAAGTGGAGCAACTTTTAACAAAAACACACAAACCAACCATCTTACATGGATGGTGACTAAAGACAACAAAATGGGGGAAAACTCCTCCAAACCTTGGATACAAGCCCCTACCTATTAGGTAGGATCCAAGGGCCCATTTTCATGCTAAGGGAACTCCCAAACTCAAAAAGGTCCCTAAAAATACCCAAAATAACCCAATTTCGGGTTTGGCATGCTTGGGCACAAGGGTAGAGGGTGTAGGGTCCACCCAAGGTTCACATGTGGTCCCCAATCCCTTCTACCAACACACACACATTTTCCCAAAACTAACACTTAAATTAAGATGAGATCATTAAACCCCTAAGCTAGTTTACTTAATAAAACACATCCTAAACATAATTAATTTTACAAGACATAATTACATTACAGTTGAGGGTTCACCCATGGTGCCCAATTAAATACATCTATTATAAGGCCTCAAACATTTAGCATGGTTAGGACTCAGCCTGTGGGCCGCTCGTGCATAATTGCGTAGCTGCCCTGAAACCCATGCTCTTCTATACCATCACTGCACACTCATTGCACACATTAACCGCATCTGTCTAATTTAATAATATCATCTACGCATCACAATTTCAATCAAACTTATAATGCCCTAACATTATTAAACAATTGATAGTGCAACGCATACCATTATTCACATAGTTTGCCATGAATCATCCATAGATAAAATTACAACAACATATATTTAGGCTAGCATGAAAATTACTATTATTAAATCCGAGAAAACTATATCATTAATCAAATCAACCACAAGAAACTAACATCTAACCGATAAATCTATCATATAACCACGTTAGTGTCTTCAACATCATAATAAATATATCGGTATACAAATCTAGTCCAATTGGTGCTACGCCCCCAACATACCATAATGTCCATGAGGATAAAATATCATAGTAAAATGTCTAAAATCTATCAAAGTCTCAATCAAAACATTTCTATGCATAAAGGAACCAACGAGATAAGCTGGAACTATAAAAACGTGGGCACTACATAATATGGATACTTTCTATGTCTCCTTGTCATTAGATGGTACCGATTGAATAATTGCATAATAGATTTACGTGCCATCGATAATTTGATTCTTGTGAAAGGTACCAATTCTCTCAAACTCACATTGACTCAAGAAGGTGTCGCTTGTTGCTATATGGAATCAAAGGAAGTCACAATTGTAAGAAAGTACAAAGATGCATAGGTGGCTCTCGTTGAATTTCTAAACAAGAAACAGCCAATAACTATCTTGGTAGAAGACATTCAGTTTCATTTGCAATGTTCTTTGAGTAGAAAGCACGCCAACAAATGGGAGGGAAAAACTAGATTAATTTGTCTTCCGAACCATTACGGTTACGGGAATATGGAAAATTTTCGGATATGGAAATTTTCTCAAAGAGAAGAAATGAGATATACAATACAAAAGGTAGTAAACTCAAGATTCAACAACTTATACCAATATAGCGGGATGATGAATCATTTAATAACAACCAAATAGAAGGATGAGATCCCCATCTTGATAGGACCAAGGATCTGGTTTCAAGGAAGTATATATCTTAAAGAAGCATTGAGAAATCTATAATTGTGAAAGAATGACATTGAGTTTCTGATGATGCAATCCATGGGGAAGATGGATTTTTTCTTGAAGAATCTTGAGTGAGAAATAAGCCATTGTGTTTAGCCATGATGATGAGGTGTTCTTATTCTTGTTTAAAGATGAATATACTCTTGATCATGTCATCCAATGAGATATAAAGACAATTTAGGATGAGCCCTTAGAAGGTTTAAAAGAAGACTCTAAGTAAGAACTCTTGAGAGCTGCAGAAGAAATAGAAGACCCACATCTTAGTCTTAAATTCCTGATGCAAGTTATGCATCTAAAAAATAAGCTCGAATCCAATTAGAATCGTCGGATTTCAATATTGGTCTTGATCAAATAAGTAAAGATGAAATTTCATTCCCTAATCCTCGGCGTTTAGTAGATTTTTCTATAATTTTCATTCCCTTAAAATTTCATATAAAATAGAGCTCATTTTCCCCTCCAAAATATCAGGTGGGTTTTTCACCTTACTTTCTAGATCTAAAACTCCCACAATGTATTTCAAAATGTTCACCCTGTTTTGCACATTCAAACCTCCCTTTCACCATATCTTTCACATACAAATTTAGTTTAATCTCATATTGAAAGAATTGGGAATATATTTTTATTAAGCAAAAGTTCTCTTTGAAATATCTTTTTGTATACTACCAAACGACAACATAATATATGCTATCAGTTGGTTGCATTTTTATGCTATCGGACGACAACATATATTTATGTTGTCGACCAAGATGCTTATAAAGTATGCTACCATCCAATAATATTAAGGTGAATATTATGAATTTCTCTTTCGTGGGGATGGGGAATAACCCCTAAAAATAACTTGTGTACATAAATTTTGGTGACCCATGCCTACTCCCTTCCCGAAAAATTCTACACTTTAAAATTTTAATAACTAGAATATTCGTGAATTAACAAATATTTTCCACTAAAATATTTGTTGACACATATTCCACACATAAATACAAGAGTATAATCATCCAAATCAATGCCACATAGGATAGGCTCAAAGCGATCCGAGACTCGGTGAAAACTAGCTTAGGATAAAGCGATTGTACCCCATGTGTCGGATTATAGGCAACTGATTTTCACCGAAGGACTTGTCTAAAGTACCACAATTGTGTAGTTTTCACACTTGGATGAATTTCTTTTTTTTTCCTTTTTTATTGCTTTTTCTATTATTTTAAACTTTTTTTATTTTTGATAGGGTCCTCGTTCTTTGACATAGAAATTATTGACATGCATGGCATTCATGTGTTCCCGAAGTTCATCACCATCAAGATAGGAAAGTTTATATACACATGAACCAATATTAGAGTCCCACAATATGTGGCCTTAACAGATTAGCTTCAAACTTGTCATTCTTCTCTCATTCCTTTGTGGTGTTGACGGATTCTCTTCAAGGCAAGGTATCCTTCCTTAAATGTATAAGGTATGATGCATTTTTATTACTCTAGCGCACTTGGTTACGATTCACTTTAAGGTGGTCCAATGCGTGAAGGAACTTCTCATCCGAGTAGATCCAACTCTGCCAAAGCATAATTAATCTATATTCCTCATCTTTGTCTAAATAATCTCTTAAAGATATGTGTAAAGAAGGAAGCTTGATATCAAGGGAAATATGGTCTCTATTTCAAAAAAAAGGGAATATGGAGATGAACAAGTAGGGGTGCGGATTGTTGTTCTATAATCCCGAGATGGTGAGATAAATCATCATCTCCATCATGTGAACAAGAGTCTTTTTCGATGCTTCTTCGTGTCCATTACCTTGAGGGTAATAGAGGCTTGACCATTTTTTTAAATTTAGTAATGTTGGCACAGTGCCTACACTTGTTTATTTTGAAAGAATTACCATTGTCGGATATAATAGGAGAGTGAAATTTATAATGACAAATGATGTGATTCATTATGAACTTGCAAATTTGTGCACCAGTGACATAAGTAAGATGAACAACATCTACCCATTTCGTAAAATACTTGGTGGCAGTTATGATGTTATTGTGGCCATTAGAGGAAGTAGAGGTAAGTATCCCAAAGAGATCGAGTCCCAGCTATGAAAAAGGCCACGGTATCATGATGGGTTGCGAGATTGCGGTGGACCATGTATTTTATTTCCATATTTTCACACGGCAAGAATTTTTTCACTTACTAATAGATTTCAGATTCCATAGTAGGCTATAAATAACCTACTATCAATATTATCTTAGCACGAACCATTCCACTTGTATGGGCTTCATAAATTCCTTCATGCACCTCTTTGACCAATAAGATGGAATATTTTAAGTTAGGAAAGCGTAACAAATTCCCATCCTCGCTATACGACGATAGAGACTGCCCACAAGTAGGGTGTAAAGGGATATACATCGTTCAAGGTTACGATTTTTAAAATGCGTAATGTTGAGAGGAAAGGTTCCATCATGTAGGTAATTGAAAATGTCAAAATATCAGGGGGTAAGGAACCAAAAAATTCACATACCAAGCAAGATTCTTACATGTAGTACGGAGGTACCATTAAATGTTTCACAAAGAGTGCAATATCATTGTTACCTCATAGAATGTGTAATGAATATCTTATTTTGGCCATGGCATCCACCAAAATTTTGTCCTCTGGGTATTTGTTGGAAATTTATTTATACAAAGAATTCTTTCAAATTATCCACTAGTTTCTTGTAAGGGATGAGCTTCTCATCCTTGACATTATATTCATCATTCACTTGCTTGATGATCAATTGAGAATCACCTATAACATTGACCTATCTAATATCCCATCGTATAGTAATTTTTAGTCTTGCAATCGGGGATTCAAACTTGGCTATAATTTTTGTGCATGGGAAGCCACCTCTAAAATCTTGAGGAATTAAATCACATGTAGGAGCGATAAGAACAACTCTTGCTTTTGAACCATGAAAGGAAATGACCCATCATAGCACATTTTTTTATGTGATAGATTCCTAAATATAAATCATAGAAGCATCCGGAAGTTCCAAACTCAATGACTCAACACCCAACAAACTGATTTTTGGATAATTTATTTAATATCAATCTCTAAGAAAGATGATCCAGTTAGCCATCCTCCCCGTAAGCCCAGGTTTAGATAACTAGTACTTGGTGGGTCAACTCTTGATACAAAATTGGTATTTTTATTCAATAAATATGGACGGGGTTTCAAGAATGCAAAAACAACGACCAAAAATAATTTCTATAGTTTTGGTAGTTAAGTTCATAAGCAAACAAAGTGCAGTTGAGGTAATAGATGGATTCCTCTATTTTATTCAGATCATACTGATCTAGAAGCATGCATATAACAAATTGGGTAGCTTAGATAGTTACCAAAAGGGGTTTTCCTTGGGAAGGCAACATAAGAATAAAGGATTAGACAAATATTCTTTAAGCAAGGAAAATGCTTGCTAGAATTTAGGACCCTAATTGAAATCAAAATCTTTCTTGATAAGATGAGTGAATGAATGTCACCTATCAGCGAGTTGGTATATAGTCGGCATATTGAAGAAGTCTTTATTTTGAAAAATTTGGGATTTTTAAAAGTTAGGATTTCAAAAAAGTTGGGGATGTTCAAATCGTCGGGATATTGAAAAAAATGTATATCGATAAAGTCGGCATTTTAAAAAAGTTGAGATGTAAAAATGGATTTCAAGATTTTAATAATTTAAGATTTTGAAAAAATTAAGATTTTTCATAAAGTTGAAATTTTGAAAAAGTTAATAGCTTTAAAAATCAAGATTTTTAAAAAGTTAGGATTTTGAAAAAGTCGAGACTTTGAAAAAATTAGGATTTTTAAATAGTTGGGATTTGTCAAAAGACATCATTTTACAAAAAATCAATAGTTTTAAAAACAAAAGCATTTTGAAAAAGTTTGGAATTGTGAAGAAGTTAGGATTTTATAACTTTTCAGATTTTTAAAAGTCGAGATATTAAAAAGCTTTATATTTTCAAAAAGGCGAGATTTACAAAAAAAAAAATTTAAAAAGTCGGTATTTTGAAAATTTCGGATTTAGAAAAAAATAGTATTTTGAAAAATTCGAGATTTTTGAAAAAGTTGGGATTTTGAAAAAGTCGGGATTTGGAAAAAGTTACAATTTTCAAAAAAATTGGATTTTGTAAAATTTGACATTTTGAAAATTTGAGATTTTAAGAAGGTCCACATTTTGAAAAGGTTGATATTTTCAAAAGGTCTGGATTTTGAGAAAGTTGGAATTTTGAAAGACTTATGTATTTTTAAAAAACTATAATTTTGAAAAAGTTAGGATTTTCACAAATACATGATTTTGAAAAAGACGGGATTTTGAACAAGTCGACATTTTGAAAAATTTAGGATTCTGAAAAAGTCAACATTTTGAAAATGATTTAACATTTCAAAAATGTTAAGATTTTGAAAAAGTCAAGATTTTGAAAAAATCACGATTTTGAAAAAGTCTAGACTTTGAAAAAATCATGATTTTGAAAAAGTCTAGATTTCAAAAACGTTGTCATTTTGAAAAAGTTGATATTTTTAGAAAGTCAATATTTTTCAAATTGCGATTCAAAACACCATGCAAAATCTATCCATCGAGATAACATCTCCTCTAAAAAAATTTAAATGATTGGATGTGGGTTATCGATCAATAGATTTGTTATCCAGTATCAACTATGAAAAATCTACCCGTCGAGATAAAGTCTCCTATAAAAAAACATTAAACATATTCATATGTGGGTTATTGATAAATAGATCATTAACAGTTTTGCAGCCCATGCAAATTGTCTAACTTCACAATTCTGGACATGGGCAATTATATGACACCTACAAGAACAATCTGGAAAAATCAGCTAATTTTAAGTTTTGGGGCACTTGCATTTTCTTGGGACATTTATCTCCTCCTCTCTAAGATTCAAAAACCGAAAAACTTCAAAACATTTCAATAAAATTGAGAAAAATAAGCTTCGCATTGTATTACGGGTTTTGGGGCTCAGACAAATCAATTCTTGAGTTCTCTTTTTCCCAAATTTTCTGATTTGGTCGTAAAACAAAAAAATTGAGTAAGTGCGGTATATTGCAGAATTTTGGTTTGTGGGGATCCAATCTAAAGGAAAACTTGACATGTCGGCTCGGCAGTGTTTAACACTATTATAAGATCAACACTTTAAGATTAGTAGAATGATTTTTGATATAATGTATTCTTCCTTTTGTCCATGCATTTTACCAATTAAAAACATTGTTATCCTAACAGGAAGAGCATCAGAGTATAGTTATTGAGACTATAGGTAACATTGGTGGTATTCCTACCTCCATTTTGTTTGATTCTAATTCTTCTTATTCTTTTATTGCACCATCTTTAGTAGAGCGATGCGGTGGTGGCGAGTTAAATAGGGTCACGGTTGGGATGTTGATATGGCTTCTAGAGCTAAGATATCTATAGACTCCTTAGCAAAGGAGTGTGTAGTGGATTCGGGACCTTTCACCACTACCTCGGATCTTTGTATCCTTCTGTTGGGCTCTTATGGAGTCATCTTGGGCATGGACTAGTTATCTACACACGAGCCAGAGTGGAGTATTACCACAAGATCATATCTTATATAGATGATCTAGGAGTTGAGGCAGTGATAGCGGGGGTCACGAGACCCATTTCTATTCGCACCATCTCCACTATGCGGCTTGAGCGGTGTGTGCGACAAGGTTGTCGAGATGTTTGTTATTACGAGTTAGTGACCGATAAGATGATGGGTCTAGTGGACCATCGCTAAATGACCATCCCATTTTGAGAGAGTTTTCTGATGTCTTTCTAGGGGAGCTACCGGGGTTACCGCCTCTACGTGAGATAAATTTTAATATAGATCTGGTTCCGGGAGCAAAGCCTATCTCACGAGAACCTTATCGGATGACTACCCCTGACATCTACGAGCTCAAGTTGTAGCTTGAGGGCCTTCTGGAGAAAGGCCTAATTCATCCTAGTGTATCCCCTTAGGGTGCACCGGTGATCTTTGTAAAGAACAAGGACAGATCCTTGCGGTTGTGTATTAATTAGCGCCAGATGAACAAAGTAACGATCAAGAATCATTATCCCCTTTCGCGCATTGATGATTTGTTTGATCAGATGAAGGGAGCCACAACTTTCTCTAAGATAGACCTTAAGTCAGGATACCATCAAGCTGCATGGATTTTGGAGATAGACATTCATAAGACCGCCTTTTGTACAAGATATGGCCACTATGAGTTCACAGTGGTACCTTTTGGTTTGATGAATGCCCCTGCAATGTTTATGAGTTTGATGAATGGGGTATTTATGACCTTCTTAGATCGCCGTGGTCATCTTCCCAAATGACATTTTTATTTACTCACGTACATGTGAGGAGCATGAGGAGCACCTTCGCTAGGTTCTTCAGTGTCTTTCGGAGTAGCGGCTTTATGGGAACTTGGAGAAGTGTGCATTCTTTCGAGACAGAGGTGCAGTATTTGTGTCATACCATTTCTAGGGAAGGTATCTTCGTCGATCCTTCCAAGATTAGAGTTATCATGGATTGGCGGTACCACTACTATGACCGAGGTGCATGCATCATTGGATTAATAGGTTACTACAAGAGATTTGTTTAGGAATTCAATCAGATTGCACACCCCATCACTTCCCTTCAGAGAAAAGGGAAGAAGTTTGTTTAGTTGGACAGGGCAAGCAAGCCTTCAAGACACTTTGAAGGAATGTCTCACTACAACACCTGTTCTTAAAGTACCAGATCCACAGGGTGAGTTTTTCGTTTGCACGGATGCTTCTCTAATAGGGCTTGGAGGTGTGTTGATGCAAGAGGGTAGAGTAGTGGCTTTTGAGTCTCACAAACTCAAAGATGGAGGCAGTTGTGAATGCTTTCATTCGATGGAGGCACTTTCGCAGTCGAAGATTCACACTCAAGAATGATCATTTGAGTCTTCGCCACCTCTTCACCTGACCCAATCTCCACACTCGTTAACAACGTTGGATGGAGTTGCTTTGTGAGTATGATATGGAGATAGAGCATGTAAAGATGAAGGAGAATGTGGTGGGAGACGCTCTCGGTAGATAGAGACATGATTATGGCCGCTTGATGGGCGCAGATTTACATAGCAAGATTCTTGAAGCTTCCTCTTGACAACTTATACGTTGCAGTTTGAGCAGAGATCGAGTCTCAGAGACCCCTTGAAGGGAAGTTTGATGGTTTTTCTTTAGAGGCAGATGGCCTTCTCAGGTATAGAGGTTGGATTTATGTTCCTAGAGACAGAGGCTTGAGGCAGGACATCTTGGCAGAGGCACATCATGCACCCTATTCAGCCCATCTCGGGGTGAAGAAGATGCACGCCACCTTGAGATAGTTGTATCATTGGAGAGGACTTCGTAGAGACATGGCTCAGTTTGTGTCACGCTGTTTAGAGTGCCAAAAAGTGAAGGTCGAGCATCAACATCCAGTTGGCCTTCTCTTTCCTCATGCTATACCAGAATGGAAATGGGACACCATTTACATGGACTTCATTATTGGGCTACCTATGTCGAGATACCACCACGACGCCATCATGGTCACGGTGGATAAATTGACAAAAGTGGCTCAATTATTTTGTAGTGAAAACCATGTATACAACTAGTGCAATGGCACAAGTATATCTTGATGAGATTGTCGGGGTGCACGGAATTCCGTGGAAGATTATTTGTATTGCGATCCTTTGTATACTTCCCATTTCGGACTACCATGTGTAAGTATGCCCTCGAGATGAGAATCAACTTCAACACAACATTTCACCCACGAGACATATGGACATACTAAGTGGGTGAATCAAATTTTAGAGGACATGCTTAAGATGTATGTGATGGATCAGCGAGTCTAAATGGGAGGAGTACTGTATTTGGTAGAGTTTACCTATAATAATAGTTTTGAGTTCTACGAGGCATGGCTAATTTTCGGGCTTTGTATGGCGAGAGAGTGTAGGACACATCTTAGTTAGGACAGGTTAGAGGACACGGGGTTTATTTTGGACCAGCTTTGTTGTAGGACATGGAGCAGCGAGTTGTTTTGATCGAGACGAGAGACCTGTAGGAGGCACAAGATAGGTAGAAGAAGTACGTAGATTAGCATAGGACCGACCGTAGTTTTGAAGTGGGCATGAAGGTGTTCCTTCATGTCAGGCCACATAAGAGCCCTATCCATTATGGAAAAGGTTTTAAGTTAGCCCCTAGATTCTTTGGTCCTTTTAAGATCTTGAAGCGTATCGGCCCTTTGGTCTACCGTCAGCATTGCCACCTAGCTTGTCTCGCGTTCATTATGTGTTTCACGTTTATGTGCTTAGGGATATATTTATGATCCTTCTCATGTGCTAGATTGGACCGCATTACAGATACATGATCGGGGGTAGGTGATGGTGGAGCCCATCCTCATTATATAGCGTAGGACCCTAGGCCTTCGCAAGAGAGAGATTGACTAGTTTTGGGTCCAGTGGGACAAATATGATGAGACTGCAGCTACATGGGAGGATACTACATTGTTACGAATGTAATTCTCACACCTGTTCCAATGAATTCCAAGAGGAAGTCGAATCTAAGGGGAAGGGGTGTAGTGCCCACTTCCCTTTGACTCATTTTGATACTAACCATGATCTTTGTTGATTATATTGTGGACATGATTATGGCCTTTATTATAATATGATGTTAGATCATGGATTATTGTTGACCTTGATTCGGTTATGATGCATGATGATTATTAGAGACATTTTTATATATTGATGATCATATGTTGTTTGACATGGTTATATTATAAATGTTGTTCGGACATGTGATATTTAGATATTGTGAGTAGACGTAGAAATGGAAATTATTTGATGATAATATAGTTCTTGAGTAAAATTGTAAATGATCTTGTTGGTCGCTTGAATATTGTTGTGATTCGTATATCTATATGATTTTGGAATTTTATTTATATTAATTTGGATGTTCTAATATAATCACGAAGCCAAATGAGGTATTTGTGTTTTGTAAGTTAAAATATCACAACAAATATCGGGGGATTGAAGATCAACCACATTGGAATTCTAGATGAATTCAACAAGGCCACCATGACAACTTGTATTTGTTTGTGTGCTTGATTGTGTTAGGGATTCCCAGGGGGATCACCTTTAAACGTGACCAAGGGTTATGTGTATTTATTTATTTGGTTCCTTTTTATTGATGTTTGTATGTGTTTATTAAGTGATGTGTTTATCCTTTTTATTTAAATAAATTATGGTATATAATGTGAGTAATCATATTGTTAAAATAAATTAATCAAATTGGGACATAAGAAAGTAATTATTGGAGTGGTTGACTCTTGTATTAAATGTTGTAAGATATGTGTAAGAGATATGTAAGTAAATTTGGAGTATGAAACACTTCATCTTCTTTGGAATTTGAAATTGTCCTTGGAGACTGATTTTGGAGGCTTGTGGGACAAGTTAAACTTGTCCCATACCTCTTAAATTTGCATACCAACCTCACCTATGGTTGGAGAGTTTAAATCTAGCTTTCATTATGCATTTTTGTAAGCCTAGCTGAATGTTTTAATTGCACTTCTTGCTTGAAATTAATTTCAGTCCTTTGGGATATGGGCTTGATTTGAGTGTGTAAGTAAGACTGTCATATTATTCACCTACTTATTTATTGTGTCTTGGAGATTGAAGTTGACTTTTGGGTTGGGGTTGAGGATGTGTGATGTGGCATCCTACATGGATCCACCTCATCCTCTTCTCTTCCCTCTTCTATAAAATTTGAACTGCTTTCGCCTTGTTTTGAGTTGCTTAACCTTTGGAAACTCCTTTTAGGGGTGAATTCTTTTGTTGTTTGAGCTCTTGCTTTGGCGAAGTTTTTTTGGAAGATTGGTGCATGCTTGCGCTTGGTTAATTTGGATTGTTTACATTGGTATAAAGCTTCTTGTTTTAGAACTTGGAACAACTCCATCATGGAGAGGTAGGAGCTTAGCTCTTGTAATGATTCTTTTTTTTTTATGAAATTGTTATTGTTGTGAATGTTTTGGCATGTTTGTGGGATGTTGGGTAGATGGCCTAGGAATGGTGTAGGAGAAGACTATGGGGTTTATTTTGTGGGAGGCACAAGTGTTTTGGGGAGGTATAAGTGTGGAGGGAGTTAGGATTTGGGTTCCACCTTACAAAGAAATAGCTTGCATTTCTTTACTCGTTATGGGGTGCCATAAGAGGTTGGGGAGGCATAAGGAAATGTGAGGTATAAGGGGAAATTAGGGGAGGCATAAGGGCATGTCAGGGCTTTGATATACTATATTTTGGTAGTTTGAAATCAGGTGGTGATACCCATTTCCCCTTTGAGAGGCATAAGTAGCATCCCCATAGTTTCTTGCTCCTTTGGCTTGCTTGATGAAGCCTCAGTGTTGTTTGTCATGCTTTAATGTAGTTGTAAACTACATTTTGTTTTGGACTGTGTTTTAAATGTGAAAATGTTGTGTGTGTTGTGGAAGCCTTTGTTGCCATGAGTTGAATCACATCTTCTATTGCATTATGGTTGGGGCTCGGGGCCAATGAAGAAGGATGGCTTCTCCTTGTCATTGGATGTCTTGGTTGGGTGGAGAGCGTTGCCTTTCCCCTGCTCTTGTTGTGATCAAAATTGGAAGAATGATAAATCTACATGTTGTTGTTCTGGAGAAAAGGAGAAAAAAGAAAACAGTTTGACAATCCCTTGTTGAAATGAAATCTTATTGTAAACCTTTCCACTTGAAGTGGATGAACTCGTATATGTTTTGTAATGGAAATATGTTGTATTGAATATGAAAGTTGTAATTTTGAAATGTAAAGGAGAGATATACTCTATTGTTTGAAAGAAAGAGATGTATTTTGTATATTGTATTTTGAAAATCAACCGACAAGAGAAGTTGTAAAAAAAAGAAATCTTGTCTTTTGAATAAAAGTTGCATTCTTTTCCACGATTGGAACTACGACTGTTTAAAATATGATTTTGAAATGTATTTGAAATCTCTATTTGAAAGGAATAAATGTGTGTGGGGAAAATAGAGAACTCTGTCTTTTGAAATGTGTAAAATTGGAAATCAGAATTGCATGTTGGTTTTGAATAGTTTGATTTGAATCAACTAAATGTATTAGATTAGAGTTGGAATGAATTCTAATACTTGGAAGATGAAAATGACAAATATATAATTTAAAATTTGATTTCCGTTTTGTATATTCAAACTGGCAAATACTTTAACTAAAATGCACACTTCAAACCTACAATAATGAAATAACAAATTAAACGATTAAACTGAAGTAGTATACCTAAATGAATTAAATTGGACAAAAACACATAAGGAATTTCTTAGAAAACTTAGTAAAATCGGGTCAAACCGTTTTGTTGTCATTTTTGCTGTCAAGGTTGTCTTTTTTTTTATTAGGAGTCAATCAAACAAACTTACCTTCCAAATCCATCTTAAATCCATCTAAGAAAAATTCTCTATGTCTAATTGACATGTTGAGGGAGGAAGAAGATCAATTGATTAAAATTTCATAAGTTAAAATTTACCAGCTTGCCTTTTAAAAGCTCTGCAGATCGTTTTCATGAAATTGACCCCTTAAACATTAACAAAATGAAAAATTAATGATTCTGTGCAAAGAGGATGTCGAGAGCTTTCCAAAAAGTCCTCGTTTGCCCAAAAATGATCTCCCAATCAAAATTTATGGCCCCCTGAAGTTTTTCTTCATTTGGTGTCAAAAATAATTCATAACTGTCAAAAAAATTGGGAAAAAAATTTCCTTGGCGGACCCAGCGGGCTGAATTTTCCCTTAGCACTTTTTGGTCAAAACGCCAAAGGCACGAATTCCCCTGCCGCTCTGCTGACCCATAAGCCTTTCTTTTTGTCAAAAATTACCTAAGTTCAAAAATGAAATTTTGGAAAATTTTCCCTGCTATGAGACCCATCGTCCCGCTTTTGCCTTTATGGTTTTTTTTTTACGGCCACGCGGGCACACAACAATTAACCTTTAAAATAATTTGGGAAAAATTCTATGTTTTCTCCGCTACCTTGCCTGCCTGTAGCCAATAAGGTGCTGCCACATTGCATCACAAGGCATCGGCGGAGGAGCAAATCCCCTTTTTAGTTCAACGCTTTAGAAAAAATTTAAGAAAAATTTCCTAAATTCTCCCACCGCCCGCGATCCGCATCCAATGGATGGCTGACACATGTCTTCACAATGCGTCATGAGAGGTGAAAATCTTTTGTGTCTTTAAACATTTTTCTCACAAAAGTCAAATTTTGCTAAATTGCTCTGACAGCCCGACGGGCCGCATCCAATCTTTGAGTGACACGTGGCATCGTTTGGGGAAGTCGGAGGAGCAGTTATTTTAATCCTTTGCGTTTTTAACCCTAAAGTCTAAAATCTCTAAGTTTCCCCATAAGTTTGTTTCCCCACGACTAATCAACGCTTGATACGTGGCACTTTGGGTGTCGACGGAGGCGTGGATCGTTTGATTCCATAGCGCCTTTCGGCCAAAAAGGGATCATTGTATTAAAATCCTTGAAGGCGACTTTTCCACCGAGTTTGGAAATGCCGACACATGTCCTCTTTGGGCTCACAGGTGCGCAGAGGTAGATCACGGTTTTGTTCCAAAAAGAAAAATGCACTAAAACTCTCCCCGGTCCGTCGGCCGCGTATGGAAAAATTTTCTTCCCTAGGGCCTCGGACCCACTCTCGGAAAAATTTCCTGCAAGGTCCGTCAACCCATAACTTGAGAAATATGAAGAGTTAGAAGGACTTCTTTATATCACCGGAAAGGTGAAGAAATTTCCTATCTGATGGGAATGTTCTTGGGAAGTTTTAAGTGTGTTAATTTTAAGAAAAAATCAGGTTGATCATTTTAAGCATGTTAGAGGGTAGTTCGGTGAGAAATTATCCTCTTAACCTAATAGATTAATCTAACCCTAAGTTTGGACCTTGTGATCTTTTATAGTTGTCCTATTAATAAAAATATAAGCCATTAATAATTTTTGGCTTTGAAATTTGCTTGCGACAAACTGTTGTCTTGTATGTAACCTAGTTCTAAACTCTTTTTAAAAAATTTATTCCATAATTTTCCTAACTAATCCTAGGTTGTTCTTGGGTCTCAAGTGTGTTGTTTTAGCGCGCATCACACCAAGCGCCATAATTTATGAGGTATGATGTCCCTTCATTCTCCTACAAGAAAGGTACAATGTAGGAATTACCTAAGAAGGTTGCTCACGCCTTTTTCAAAGTTTCATTATATGTTGTTCGTGGGTGAAGGTTGAAATATGAAATCCCTCTATTTTCCCTCATCTCTCTCTTTCCCATTCTCTATAAATTGTAAAGTTATGAACATTTGTAATGTTCGATACTTTTAGAATGAAAGGGCATAATTGAAAAGTGTTGTATAAGTGTTCTTGAGTTACAGACATTGGATTGTGATTCTGCAATGTGTTTATACCTTCTTCCTTTGGTGTAATGATATGTGCATCATCTTAAAGAAATAAAATACTTGTTTTGTGGCTATAATTCTTCCATAGGCACTGATGATTTGTATAATTTTCTTGCCTCTTCATTTACTTGCAGGTATGTTATGTATGTTTCTTCATATTGCAGGGTTTATTTCTATTGTGCATTGTATGAAAATGGGAGTTTAGATGCTTCTGTAGACTATGGCTTTCATTTCTTCCCTCTTCACCTTTATTTTCCTCTATTTTCTCTCATTTAAAAGTGTATTTTCCCGCTTCTTGGAGCTATCACCTCTTTTATATTAGAATTTTGGTTTACACAATCCAATCTCTTTCTCTCTCGGTTCCCTCTCTTCGTATCTCTTCCATCATGTTATATGTTTTAAGTTAATACTCATTATAATGGATGGATCTTTGTTGTAATGGAAATATGTCAAAATGGTGGTCGACTTCTCACAAGTTGTAGACCACTAACTTTGTCCCTATAATGTATTTCTCACATGTCGAAGACCAAAGGGATACGCCAATAATGTTCATGATCAAATTTTATCTCGATGAATTATGAATTATGCAAATAGGCTTTGTGTACGAGCCAGGGTACTACTGACCTGCATTTTCCCTATTAACTCAATTTTATCATGAATTTAGAGCATTGATATCGGGCGCATAAGGTCTCTAATTCATGTGGTCCAATAGGCATTGGAAATTTATCAAAGTGTTCTTCCATATTGTAAAGGTTTAGTGAGAAATATGGAATTTTTACCACCCAAAATGTCCTTCTGATCTCTCCCAAATTAATTTTTAGTTAGTAAAATATTAGTTTTGAAAAATTCCAAATTTTGTGTTGAGATTGTAGGCCCGATTATAGTTTGGAAACTGACACTTTTTCAGACCTAGTGAAGGAAATTAAAGTTTTTAAATAAGGTAGTTTAGAGTCATATAAAATCATAGAGAGTACAAAAAGAGTTTTGAGTTTAACCAATACGAAATAGAAGCGTGGTGTATTCTCGAAGCTCCAAGAATGAATTGTAGTTTCACAAATGATAGTCTTGTAGTTTAGGAAAGTCGTGATTTTGAAAATTTTATGATTTTGAAAAAGTTATGTTTTTAGAAACTCGAGATATTGATAAAGTAGGATTTTGAAAAAGTGAAAATTGGAAAAAGTCGACATTTTGAAAAAGTTGAGATGTGGAAAAGGTCATAATTTTAAAAAAATTGGTATCTCACAAAAGTTTAGAATTTTAAAAAGTCGATTTTGAAAAATTCTTCATTTTGGAAAGATCTGAATTTTTAAAATGTCGTAAGTTTGAAAATTTCAGGATTTTTAAAAAGTCTCTATTCTCGAGAAATTCTAGATTTTGAAAAAATCAGCATATTGAAGAAGTTGAAATTTCAAAAACTAAGGGTTTTAAAAGTTGAGATATCAAAAAAGTAAGGGATTTTCAAAAAGCCAAGACATTGAAAAAATGGATATCGATAAAGTGAATTTTGAAAAAGTTAGGATTTTTAAAAATTTGGGGTTTTGAATAAGTCGAGATTTGAAAAATTTCAAGATTTTAATAATTCAGGATTATGAAAAAATCGAGATTTTTCATAAAGTTGAAATTTTGAAAAAGTCAATACTTTGAAAAATCGGGATTTTTAAAAAGTTGGGATATTGAAAAAGACAAAACTTTGAAAAAATCAGGATTTTGAAACTTAGTTGGGATTTTGAAAAAGATGTCATTTTAAAAAAATTGACAATTTTAAAAATACATGAATTTTGAAACAATCCACATTTTAAAAAACTTTTGAATATTGAAGAAGTTAGGATCTTAAAAAAATTGGGATTTTTTAAAAGCGAGATTTTAAAAAAGTCGATATTTTGAAAAAGTCAGATTTTTAAAAACAAAATTTATAAAAAGTCGGTATTTTGAAAAAGTCAAGAATTTTGATAAAGTTGGGATTTTGAAAAAGTTGGTATTTTGTAAAATTAGACATTTTGAAAATTTTAGATTTTGAGAAGGTCTCGCATTTCAAGAAAGTCGATATTTTGACAAAGTTGCGATTTTGAAAAAGTTGAGATTTTTAAAAAGTCGAGATTTTGAAAAACTTAGGATTTTGAAAATGCGTCATTTTGAAAAATTCAAGATTCGAAAAAAGTTGGCATTTTGAAAATGTTTTAACATTTCAAAAATGTCGGGATTTTGAAAATGTCGAGATTTTGAAAAAGTCGAGACTCGAAAAACTCACGATTTTGAAAAATTGTAGATTTCAAATCATTTCTAATTTTGAAAAAGTTGAGATTTTGAGAAATTTGAGATTTTTAAATAGTCAAGATTTTGTAAAATTCAAATTTTTGAAAAAATCAACATTTTTAAAAATATGGCATTTAAATAAGTCGTCATATTTAAAAGTACGCATTTTGAAAAATCAATATTTTAAAAAGTTTTGAAAAAGTCGGGATATTTTTAGAAAAAGTCGGGTGTTATTTTCAAAAACACGTGATTTTGAAAAACGTCAGGATTTCAAAAAACTCAAGATTTTTAAAAGTCCTCATTTTGAAATTGAAAAAGTCATGTTTTATTTTTAAAAACCCAATATTTTTAAAAGTCGAGAATATGAAAAAGTCTTTATTTTGAAATTTTATTATTTTAAATTCTCCTATTAATGGGAGTAAGGTTACTCAAGAGATTCATTGGTCCGCCCAGAACGGGATGGATTCAAGCTGAATTTTGATGGCATGGTGAAAGCTAATTCTAGAAAAGTTGGTTGTGATTGTATTTTTGAGCTTTTTGTTTATAGCCAATGTTGGCCTTCGCTTTGGTTCTAGTTGCTTTTTGGACAATTTTCCGGTGGGAATGGTGCTTTTATTTGGTTTACAAGAAGCCATGTGGAAGAAGTGGCGAGTTGATCGAATAAGACTCAAAAGTAATCGAAGGATTGGCTCAAGGAACATTGCATAACCATTGGCATCTTCAAGTGTTAGGGAAAAAGATCGGGATTATCTTGTCTTCCTTCTCAGAGATTAAGATCTCTCATATCAAAAAGGAAGGGATTTGTGTTGTAGATCGTCTTGCTAATAGAGGGGTCGATGTTTGGGAGGAATATCATTTCAAAAGGCAATGTTGGGAAAAGGATTTCCCAGATCAAGTAATGGATTTAATTTTTAATTATGCAAGGGTGGTGAATAATGATGAGAGGGCAAAGTTAGCCATCGTCAGGGAATTTTGAAGATTAATGGGGAGGATATTATTTATGATTGGTAATACATTAGATGATCTCGGTACTTGTGCACCTACTTCCATTTATGTGTTGGGTGCAAGTTTCTTGATATGCTTCACTCGGTTAACTTTCTATTTACCTATTTCTACTTCATGGTGGTGGTTTTGTGGCTCTCTCGAATCGGCGTCAAGAGAAGGATGTTTTATTGGATAAAATGGGGGCTAGTCCTAATAGAAAGAGGAGGTAAGCTTTGACAAGTGAGGTTGATGGGGATTTTATTTATAGTTGGATGGATGAAAATATCAAGAAAGTTGCGATGCGGAATTGGTTCGAGAAGGTGTGGTTTGTATCGGAGAAGTTTAGGCGAGGAGTGGGCGGTATTGAAGAAGTTTGGTCAAGCCTACAATTTCCCGTGCAGCGCTAGTGTACAAAGATAAATAATGAACAATATGAAAATAAAGACAAATAGTCATCCTTGTGGCTTGACCGGGAGTGGATACAAAAATCAAATATGTAGAAGAGAATCATAATAGAAACCAATCAAATAATGTAGATGGACACAAGAAGGTATCACTAGTTAATATTTTTCGTACTTGAGATTCATGCATATAAAAACATATTGATGGCTTACTTGAAATAGTAATATATATGTTATTTTTATTTACATTTTCCCCTCTTTTATTCTATTTGAATGAAATTTAGGCATACTAAAGGAAGGAACATACATGTACAAAATCTAGAGTATATATATTGAAAAATGTGCGTAGAGTATAGGAGATTGTAACGTGGAAAACCATGTATCAAGATTTTGACCATCAAGGCGTACTTAGGAGATAACAAACTATCGTAAGGAGAAACTTGCAAAAATAGTTGTGATGTCAATGTATATGTTGGATTGTTTCTCAAAGGAGATAGAGGGGGTAGGGAATGATCAATTTCCAACCCTATTTGTTTGATAATGGGAGGATTTAGGGGTCTTATCACTAGAGGATAAGTATTGGGGGAGAGAGGTATGTTTTTATATCATTCCACGACACTTCGCCAAGGTCTAATAAGCGCAGATGGATAGAGACTAAATTTTTCCTTGTTTAGTTTTGAATAATTACGATTAGTTTCACTTGTAGCCTTTTTGTCCTGGTTAATGAACCCACATATGATCAAAAGTATACGAAAGAAAATACTATCTCATTTCCCAATGCCTACAATAATTTTTTTCCAATTTTGAAATAGGTGTCATTTTGAAAAGGACGAGATTTTGAAAAAGTTGAGATTTTTAAAAGTCGAGATTTTGAAAATTCATGCTTTTGAAAAGGTCGAGCTTATGAAAAGATATAACTTTAAAAATTGACATTTTAAAAAAGTCAAAATTTTAAAAAATAGAGTTTGAAAAATTCAATATTTAGAAAAAGTCGTCATTTTGAAACGTGGACATTTGGATTGAGTCGCTTTTTTTAAATAATCGACATTTTGAAAAGAGTCATGATTTAGAAAAAATTTGGATTTTTACAAAGTCGGGATTTTAAAAAATTCGAGATTTTGAAAAAATTGGAATTTTGAAAACCTTAGGATTTTTGAAAGTCAGAATTTTAAAAAAGTCTATATTTTGAAAAAGTTTGGCTATTAAAAAAGTCAGCATTTTTAAAAGTCAATGTTTTGAAAAATTCGTTATTTTAGAAAAGACGGAATTTGGAAAAGATGTCCTTTTGGAAAAGACATCATTTGGTTAATTGTTTGAAAAGCTAACCACCTCATTTCTTAACATTTGTTATAGAAGTATTCGAGTTGTAGAGAGGCAGGAGGAACAATGCTTTATAGCTCAAGAAGTTATATAACTATCTATTGTTTTATCAAGAAAGAGAATCTAGTGGGGTAAACTTTGAATGAAGTTTATTTATGAGATTGTGCATTGAATATTAAGATTTATTGAATAATTCTTATGTATAAATGTTGAATGAATGTTCTCTTAGGTATACAGAGATTGTACAGCCACCCGAAGATCATGAATGTGCTCTAATGGAGGTGATTACGATGGTAAGAAAAATAATGACGGAGAATTCTAGAAAAGTTCGTGGACTGAGAAGGAATTAATATTGTTTTGGCATGAAAGGCTCAAGGAATTACTTTATTACAAACAAAATTTTAAAAAAGTCAAGAGTTTGAAAAAGTTGAGATTTTGAAAAAAATGAAATTTTAAAAAGTCAGAATTTTGAGAAAGCCGGAATTTTAAAATAATTGTGATTTTTAAAAAGTTCACAATTTTAAAAAGGTTGGTAGGTTGAAAATATCGACATTTTTAAAAGTCGATATTTCGAAAAGACGTCATTTCAAAAAATTGCAATTTATTTTGAAAAAGTAAGGATTTATTTTCAAAAAATCGAATTTTGAAAAATTGAAAATTTCAAATTGTCATCATTTCTAAATTGAAAATGTCATGATTTTGAAAAAGTTGGAAATTATTTTGAAACACCTTCGATTTTGAAAATTTAGTGATTAGTTATTTTAAAATTAATTATTTTGAAAGCAAACATTTTAGAAAATTTGGCATTTTGAAAAAGTCGATATTCTGAAAATAAAAATTTAAAAAAAAAAGTTGCCATTTCGAAAATTCACGATTTTCAAAAAGTCACGAACTTTAAAAGTCACAAATATCAATAGTCAAGATTATTATGTAAATCTTGTCATTTTAAAAATTTGAGATTTTCAAAAGTTTGGATCGAGGTCTTGATATCTCGAGAAAGTCTGGATTTTGAGAAAGTCTAGAATTTAAGAAAATCAACATATTGAAAATGTCGATATTTTGAAAAAGTCAATATTTTGATAAAGTTGGGATTTAGAAAAAGACATCATTTTTAAAAGTAGTATTTTCAAAAAGTCGGGATTTTGAGAAAGTTGGGATTTTCAAAATGTTAGTATTTTCAAAAAGTCATCAATTTTGAAATGTCAAGATTTTGACAAGTCAACAATTTTAAAAAGTCCATATTTTGAAAACTTCAACATTTTAAAAGTTGACATTATCAAAAAGACAACATTTTGAAAATTCAGGATTTATTTTGAATGTTAAAATGTTGGTATTTTGAAAGAATTGGCATTTTTAAAAAGTCGGGATTATGAAAAAGTTGGCATTTTTAAAAAGTTGGTATTTTGAAAAAGATGAGATATTGAAAATTATAGGATCTGAAAAGGAAATATTTTGAAATAGGTGTCATTTTGAAAAGGTCGAGATTTTGATAAAGTCAAGATATTGAAAAGTGAGGATTTGGAAATGCCATGCTTTTGAAAAGGTCAAGATTATGAAAAAGAAAGAATTTTAAATATTGACATTTTCAAAATGTTTAAATTTGAAAAAACTCAAGAGTTTTAAAAGTCAGGATTTTGAAATAGTCATCGAGTTGAAATGTGGACATTTCGAAAAAGTCGGCATTTTTAAATTATCATTAAAAAAAATTGACATCTTGAAAATGTCGAGATATTGAAAAATTTAGGACTTTGAAAATGTTGGTATTTTGAAAAGAACGATATTTTGAAAATGTTGGCATTTTAAAAAAATCAGAGTTTTGAGAAAATCAAGATTTTAAAATAGTAATGATTTTTAAAAAGTCAAGATTTTGAAAAAAAAACATTTTGAAAAGTTGGTATTTTCAAAATGTTGGAAATTTGAAAACTCATTGTTTTAAAATAGTCATGATTTTGAATAAGGAAGCATTTTGAAAAACTAATCATTTTTAAATGTCGGGATTTTGAAAATGTCAAGATTCTAAAAACTTCAACATTTTGGAAAGTCACGATTTTGAAAAAGAAAAAAATTTTAAAAATAGTGTTTTGAAATTTCGTCATTTTGAAAAAGCCATGATTTATTTTGAAATTTTAAATTTCGGGATTTTGAAAATGTATACATTTAAAACGTCAACATTTTGAAAATGGCAAAATTTTGAAAATGTCCAAATTTCGAAAATGCTAGGATTTTGAAAAAGTCATCATTTTGAAAAAGTTGGGATTTTGAAAAAATAGAGATTTCCAAAAAGTTATCATTTTGAAAAAATCGATATTTTGAGAAAGTCGTGATTTTCAAACAATCGATATTATCAAAAATTCGTTATTTTTAAAAAGTTGGCATTTTGGAGAAGTCGACATTTTAAAAAAATAATCATTTTTAAATGGTAAAAATTTTGGAAAAGTTAACATTTTCAAAAGTCGACATTTTGATAAATCATTATTTTGAAAAGTAGTCAATTTGAAAAAATCAAAGACATTTTTGAAAAAGTCAATTTTTTTAAATTTGTGATTTTTTTTTATTAAGGCAAATAGTTTTTGAAAGGGACTATACCCTTGTACAAGAATACTCAAATACCAAATGTTACAATAATTCCAAAATAAAGAAGTGATCAAAATCATGATTTTATACTAAAGCCCAAAAGCGAGAAAAACAATCTGCCAAGAAAAGTACTAGATTCACCAACAAACAACGAGAATAGCAGACAAGTAACTTAGCGGTTGGTTTTCGTGCGCGAACAGTTTTCTTCTTGCTACGAACTATAATCCAATCATCAGAGGCTTTCTGTAAAGGAATAAAAACTTCAAGATCTTGTGACCGGCTGATATGTATTTTTTGAACACGTAGATGGAGGAGCAACATTCTCCTTAGCCGCTACTGAGATGCTTTTGGTTCAATGTTTCGGTCCTCTGAGCTTCACCCCCAGATGAATCCTTTTTTGTATGATCTGTGATCTCACTTAAAGGGGTTTGGGGACCGTTTCAATCATGTCTTCCTCCTCAAAGATCGAAACGAGAGATATCCTTAGGTTCAAATACCAAGATGTTCCGGAGGGCGTTTTCCACCAGTTAGCATTCTCATTTTTATGTTTTACTATCTCGCAATTAATAGTAGAATGCCCCAAAGAGAAACATCTCCTGCATCTAAAAGGTAGACCCTCATAGTCCACAAAGGTTGAGTCCAAGTTCAATTTTGCACCTTTAGCTCAATTTGAGTTGGAAGATCCTTTGAAGTATCAACCTCAACAAGGATCCTTGCATAGGTTGTATGTGTGAAATCAGTGGTTTGGGAGTCAATGTTAATGATACTGCCCAAGGTATTGCCTATGGTTATCAGACATTTTTGATCCCAAAATTGCAAAGGTAGGTGGGGTAATCTGATCCAGATCGGTTTATGGGAGAAGGATTCAGTGAGAGGGTTGAATGATGGGAACCAAGGTTTCAAAATAAGGTATTTTTTTTGGCAGGCCCAAAGTTTTCTAGCAATGATATCCTTATCCGCTATGGATTCAAAAGTGACAATAAAAATTCCCTTAGCACAGGGGTAGAGATCTAACCTTCCTTGAAGAAGTAGAATCCAATGCTTGGAGATCCATTCGTGTAGGATAGGTAGGCTAGGCCAGAGTCCAACAAATCTACAAATCAAGGCATGATCTTGATAAAATGACTCTGTTTCGAGGACCTCATCTCTAAAAGTTACACATAAGTTCTTATCTGGAGGCCTCATGGTTTTGAACTCTAACTTCTTTTGCAGAACCTCCCTGAATGAGCGATGGGTCAGAGCTTCCACTATTAAAGGAGCTTTTAGCAAGTTGTTAGCAGCCCCGACAATGAAACTTGCTCTGCCTCCATGTGACTTGATAACATTGTTGGTGCTAGTGTCTTGCATCTAGCATTCACAAGTATTTGTTTTCCATGCCGCAAATTTTAGCCCTTTAAGTAACTGGGCATCGGAAAGAAGCAACTTCGGAGTAGACATTGTAATAGAATAAAATAATTTTATTTATTTATTTATCGATTTCAAGAGATATTACAACGTTACTCATTTTTGAGAAATAACATCTCGTAGATGCTCTTGATACTCGTGTGTTGAGAGACGATGACACTTTATGGGGTGTTCTTCTTTGTGTTCGCAATCAAGGTCATACCCGGCTTATAGTTCTTCTCGAACTCGCTTTGCTTGGCAACTGACGTCGAAAAGGAAATACTCTAAGAGTCCTTTGTGAACCAACTTGTCAAAGACTAGGTCTTGAGTGTTGCGTAGCTCATTGATAAAGTAGCACCTAGAGCTTTCAGGAGCTCCTAAACGGTGTTATGCGGCTTGCAAGTTGATATTGCAGCTTTCAGCAATCTCGATCATGTCATTCACGCTTGTCATTCGGCATGGCTTTGTAGGATTTTTTCCCTTTATTTTAATGGAAATGTTGACCTCTTTCTCTTTCACGATGGTGGTACTCCTTTATACGGGGGCTTCCACAAGAAAAATTTTACTCTGTGTATTCTCGGAGGAAATTACAGACCAAACAATACTACGACCATGTCTTTAATATCTATTAATTATTCAAATACAACGTTTTGTTGTTGATGCGTAGTACAGCAGGTCTAAAGTGCTAAAAACGTCTCCAAAGGGTCTTCAACATACTAGTTTGCGTGCATGGAAGAGTAAAAAAAAGAAGAAGATTGTTATTCCAATGTAAATTGATTTCTATAGAATGCACTCACAATGTATTATATAGGCTGCAAACCGAAGTTATCCGAGAAGATATTCTACTATTGTCAGATCCCACGTCCACACATCTGAGAAAGAAGTCTTCACGCAGGCATAAATGCGAAGCTCAAATAATAATAAAAACTACCCACCGAGTTATTAGTGCCAGACTCCACGCAGCAGGAAAGAATGATTAGAACAAGATGTAGAAACATACACGCAGCAGTAGAAAATTTGTCCTTTTGACAAAATAAAATTCCACTAAGAACTTCCACGTAGCTTCTTCCACGCTGGTCGCTCCTCCACACAGGTCATTCCTATTGGAAATATGCATGTGATGCATATTTAATTCCAACCGTAGCTTTTTAGGAAAGCTAATTTTAGCTTTAGTCTTGTTTTAGTTTGCTTTAGTTAAGTTAGCTTTATCTTATTTTTATCATTAGATTTAATTCAAATAAATCTGTTTTAAATCATGCATAGCATGCAACTATTTTAAAGCATGAGTTTAGATTTAGAATGCTCAGTTGAAGAGTTGTTAGTGGGTGAGTTATTCTATTTAAATAACAGCAATTGTAATTGCTTTGTATGCACACACAAAGGTGTGAAATCTACACAAGCAAGGAAGGATGTGCATTGAAAGCACACAGCTGCACGCACAACTTGATTGTAAAGAGCTGAAGCTCTGAGTATGATGAAGCTTTTATTAATGGAGATTATGCACAGCAGTGCTGGTTCAAATATTCATATGTTTATGCAAGTTATTTAAGTATTTTGTTTATTTCTTTTATGTTGTTTGTTGTATAAGACTGTAAATTTTCTACAAATTGGTATCAAAGCGAGGTTGTTCCAGCGACTTATTAAATTGGTAGCAAGCTATGGCTTCTACATCCAGTATGCAGACACCACAATTTAATGGAAAGAATTACGAATACTGGTCATTGACCATGAAGGCGCTATTCAGATCTCAAGACGTGTGGGAGATCGTTGAAGATGGGTACACAGAGCCCGCAAATGCAGCAGCATATATTGCACTTTCTCAAGCAGAGAAAGATACTTTGAAGGAGTTACAAAAGAAGGATGGAAAAGCTCTTTTCTATATTCATCAGGCAATGCATGAAAGCATTCTTCCAAGAGTGGTAGCAGCTAGTCAAGCAAAGACTGCATGGGATACTTTACAAGTTGCATATCAAGGTAAGGAGAAAGTAAAAACCGCCAAGCTACAGTTACTTCGTAGAGATTTTGAGAATTTAGCAATGAAAGATTCAGATTCTGTAGAATCATTTTTTACATATGTAGTTGGCTTAGTCAATCAAATCAAATCCCATGGTGAGACTCTTGAGGACAGAAGGATTATTGAAAATTTTCTTAGAAGTTTGCCTACGAAATTTGATCCTTTAGTTGTTGCTATTGAAGAAACTAAGGATCTGAGTCAATTTTCTATTGATGAGTTGCATGCATCACTAATCAATCATGAACAAAGGATGAATAGATCACATGCAAGTGTAGATCAGGCTTTTGCATCTCAGACAACAGGTAGTCGTGGCAAAAGAAGAGGAAGTTTCAGCCCAAGAGGCAGAGGAAGAAGTCCATCTAGAGGACGTGGCAGCAATTCATCAAACTCAAGTGGAAGAGGATAGAATCAAGAACAGAGTTATGGTCAAAGACAAGATAAGTCTCATGTTCAGTGTCATTATTGCAAGAAGTATGGGCACTATGCTTATGATTGCAAGAAAAAGCAATATGATCAAGAGAGACAAAATCAAAATCAGGTTGGAAGTTCTATTTCTAAACCTATGTTTATTGCATGCACAAGGATTGCCGAAGCAATACCTTCTTTATCCCCTATTGAATGTAATTTGTCAAAAGAGAGTCCATGTGATGTATGGTATTTGGATTCAGGTTGCAGTAATCACATGACAGGTAATCTAGATTTGTTTTCTAGTTTGGATGATTCAGTTAAGAGTGATGTAACTCTTGGAAATAACAATATTGTGTCTGTGAAAGGAAAAGGCACGGTTAGTATTCTAACAAGACAGGGGGAGCAAACAAGTATGTAAGATGTTTACTATGTTTCGGAGTTTGAAACATAACCTTATGAGTATTGGACAACTGGTACAAAAAGGATACCGAGTCTATATGGAAGACAATGAGTGCGTGATTGTGAACAAAGCTCCTGGCACTCACTTGATTGCAAAAGTGAAGATGAGTAGCAATAGGATGTTTCCATTGATTTTGAAACTGGAAAAAAGAAGAAATCATATCTGTTTGCAAAGAAAGTCATGCGTTAAGCCAAATCAATCTTTTGTTGAGTCCCGCTCAACAGAGGATGAGTCATGCACCAATGAAAATCAGGTCTGCGCTACTGATAGAAGCGAGTCCGTGACCGATTTCTATGTAAATATAGTTGAGTCACATGCTTTGAAGGAATGCAATCAGCTTTTCATTCAGTCATGAAGGATGAAACATGGCCTTGGCATTTAAGGTATGGACATTTGAATTTTGGAGGTTTGAATTTATTACATAGAAAGAATATGGTTAAAGGTTTTCCATTGATTCAGAAACCAGAAAGGGTATGTGAAGGTTGTATTTTGGGGAAGCAACACAGAGATTCATTCCCAATTGGAAAAACAACAAGAGCAAGTGTACCACTTGAGATTGTACATTCAGATTTATGTGGACCTATGCAAACAGCTTCTATTGGAGGTTGTATTTATTTTATGACATTCATTGATGATTACACAAGGAAGACATGGGTTTATTTTCTGAGAAATAAATCAGATGCCTTTGATACATTTCAACAGTTCAAGGCATTAGTGGAGAAGCAAAGTTGATACTACATCAAAGTTCTTAGAACGAACAGAGGAGGTGAGTATGTTTCTAATGAATTTATGAATTTTTGTAGATATCATGGTATACACAAGCGCTTTACTACAGGTATACACCCCAATGTAACGGTGTGGCGAGAGAAGAAAAATAGAACCATCATGGAGATGGCGAGAAGCATGTTGAAGGCAAAACATCTTCCAAATGAGTAGTGGGCGAAGGCGAAGTAACTTCTTTTATTTTGAACAGTGTCCAACGAAACTTGTTAGGAACATGGTTCCTCAACAAGCATGGACTAATAGGAAACACAGTGTTTCACATTTCAGAGTTTTTGGTTGTGTAGCGTATGCACATGTACCTGATGAGATAAGGAAGAAGTTAGATAACAAAGGAGAAAAGTGTATTTTTGTTGGGTATTCAGAGAATACAAAAGCATACAAGTTGTACAATCCAGTCACTGGAAAGGTTGTGATCAGCAGGGATGTACAGTTTATTGAGAATGAAGCATGGGATGGAAGTATAGAGAAAACAGTGAGTATAGCAACATCTATTCCGCATGATGATATGACAGATGAAACTTTAGAGCAACAAGCTACTGTATCTACAAATCTTGGACATGCACCACAAGTTGTAGCACAAGCTACACCGCCATCTACAGTCAGGAGGTCACCAAGATTTCAGCCATCTTCAGCCATGCAAGAGACACCACAGGGAACACCAGAAGCTACTCCATCACCAAAAAGTAGTCCTGCATCAAATGCTCCTATGCAGTGGAAAACAAGAAGTCTAAGTGAGATTTATAATGTTGATACAACTAATTCATTTTCAGTTTTTGCATTATTTTTTCAAGTTGCAAATCCAGTATATTACGAAGAGGCTATAAAGAATGAAGTTTGGGAAAAAGCCATGGATGATGAGATTGATGCTATAGAGAAGAATCAGACATGGGAGCTAATGGATCTTCCAAAAGGAAAGGACGTGATAGGAGTCAAGTGGGTCTACAAGACAAAATACAATGCTGATGGAAAAGTATGAAGCACAAAGCAAGGCTGGTTGCAAGAGGTTTTACGCAGCAATATGGAGTTGACTACAACGAAACATTTGCACCAGTAGCACGTTTGGATACGGTAAGAATGGTTTTAGAAATTGCAGCTCAAAACAAATGGCTTATTTATCAGATGGATGTTAAATCAGCATTCTTAAATGGATTCCTTGAAGAGGAAGTTTATGTAAATCAACCAGAAGGTTATGAGATTGAAGGTCATGAAGGAAAAGTATACAGATTGAAGAAACGCTCTATGGTCTCAAGGAAGCACCTAGAGCTTGGTACAACAAAATAGATTCTTATTTGATTGAGAATGGTTTTAGTAGGAGCAGCAGTGAGCCTACCTTATACACCAAGATAAATGAACAAGGTAAAATTTTAATTGTTTGTTTATATGTACATGATTTGATCATTACTGGAAATCTATTTACAAAGTCATTCAAATCAGCCATGAAGAAGGAGTTTGAGATGACAGATCTTGGTCTTATACATTATTTTTTGGGTATTGAAGTTCAACAATCGAAGGTGAAGTTTTTATCTCACAAGCAAAGTATGCAAGTGACGTTTTGAAAAGGTTTAACATGTTGAATTGTAAGCCAAAGACCAACACCGATTGCGGTAGGTTTGAAGTTGAGCAAAGAGGATGAAGGATCGTTTATGGATCCAACATTGTTTAAAAAGTTGGTTGGAAGTCTTATGTATTTGACTTGGCCACAAGGCCGATATCATGTATCGTGTGAGCCTCATATCAAGGTTCATGGAATCTCCAAAAGATTCACATTGGCAAGCTGGAAAAAGAATTTTGAGGTATGTACGTGGAACAAGAAATTATGTAATTATTTATTTAAGTTCAAATGAGTTCAAACTCATTGGTTATACTGAGATAGTGACAATGGAAGTATAGATGATCGGAAAAGCACATCCGGCTATGCTTGTCACTTTGGAACAGGAGTGGTTTCATGGGCATCAAAGAAGCAGCCCATTGTCATGTTATCTTCAATGAGGCGAGTATGTAGCAGTAATAGGAGTAGCATGTCAAGCTATTTGGATGAGAAGAGTGTTGACTGATTTACAACAGAAACAAGAGGAAGCTACATGATTTTTGTGACAACAACTCAGCCATAGCGTTGTCCAAAAATCATGTTTTTCATAAGAGGAGCAAGCATATTGATACAAGGTATCATTTCTTTAGGGAGCTAGTAAACAACAAGAAAATTCATCTTGAATTTTGTAGATCCAAAGATTAGTTTGCAGACATTTTTATAAAGGCTTTAGCAAAAGAAGTTTTCAAATATTTGAGAGATTGTTTGGGAGTATGTGATCCTGCACATGGCAGATCTGAAAAAGCAAACACAACTCTAGAAGAGTGAAAGCTACAGTTTGAAATTAAGGGGGAGTGTTAGAAATATGCATGTGATGCATATTTAATTCCAACCGTAGCTTTTTTAGGAAAGCTAATTTTAGCTTTAGTCTTGTTTTAGTTTGCTTTAGTTAAGTTTGCTTTATCTTATTTTTATCATTACATTTAATTCAAATAAATCTGTTTTAAATCATGCATAGCATGCAACTATTTTAAAGCATGATTTTAGATTTAGAATGCTCAGTTGAAGAGCTGTTAGTGGGTGAGTTATTCTATTTAAATAAGAACAATTGTAATTGCTTTGTATGCACACACAAAGGTGTGAAATATGCACAAGCAAGGAAAGATGTGCATTGAAAGCACACAGTTGCACGCATAGCTTGATTGTAAAGAGCTGAAGCTTTGAGTATGATGAAGCTTTTATTAATGGAGATTATGCACAGTAGTGCTGGTTTGAATATTCATATGTTTATGCAAGTTATTTAAGTATTCTGTTTATTTCTTTTATGTTGTTTGTTGTATAAGATCTGCAGATTTTCTTCCACGCAAGTCATTCCTCCATCTTTGGTAGTTGTACAAAGCTTTTTTTCTTGCATACAAATTCACCTTTGCACTTGCATACGAGGAGCTCGAAGAGATAAGATTCTCTACGATACTAGATTGTGAGGAGAACAAATAGAGATAGGATATCTCTTTCTCAATATATTTATTCGAAACACGTACATTATTCATAAGGTGGAGAAATAACTACATTCCCCAAAAACAAAGGAGAGGTTACAAACTGTGCGAGAAATATGTGATATTATTTAATCATCTCAGCCTAATTATATAAAATACTTATTATGTAACCTTGTGCCAATAAAAAGTTGAGATTTTTAAAAAGGCATGATTTTGAAAAGTTGGGATTTTGAAAAAGGCATGATTCTTAAATTTTGGGATTTTGAATAAGGAGGGATTCAGAAAAAGTTCTCATTTTCAAAAATTTGACATTTTAAAAAAGTAGTCATTTTAAATAGTTGACATTTTAAAAGTCGTGATTTATTTTGAAAATGTAAGGATTTGGAAAAGTCAAGTATTTCGAAAAGGTAAGCATTTCAAAATGCCAAATTTTTTTAAATAGTTGACATTTTAAAAAGTCATGATTTATTTTGAAAATGTCGGGATTTGGAAAAGTCGGGATTACAAAAAGGTCAAGCATTTTAGAAAGGCAACATTTTGAAAATGTTGACATTTTGAAAAAGATGAGATTATCAAACATTATAACATTTTTAAAAAGTCGTTTTTTAAAAATCACAATTGTGAAAAGTCAGCATTTTGAAAAAAGCTTGGATTTTCGAAAAAAGTTAGCATTTTGTAAAAGTTGACATAATGAAAAAGTAGACATTACGAAAAAATTTGGATTTTTTAAAAATCGAGATTTAATTTTAAAAAGTCATAATTATTTTTGAAAAAGTTTTGATTCTAATAATTTTGGAATTTTGAAAAATTTAGGATTTTTAACAAGTGAGGATTTCTAACAATTTGGTATTTTGAAAAATCAAGATTTTGAGAAAGTCAATATATTAAAAATTTTGATATAGTGGGGATTTTGAAAAATGATGTCATTTTGAAAAAATTAACATTTTTACAAAGTTCGACATTTTAAAAAATCAACGTTTTGAAAAAATCCACATTTTGAAAAGTTGAGATGTTTAAAAAGCGGAGATTTTGAAAAAAACAAGGATTTTGAAATAGACGGAATTTGTAAAAGAAACATTTTGAAAAAGTTGAGATTTTGGAAAGTCAATAGTTTGTAAAGTCGGCATTTTTAAAACATCAGAATTTTTGAAAAAGTTGGAATTTTGAAAAAAAAAGATTTTGATGGAGTCCAAATTTTGAAAATTCTGGATTTTGAGAGAATCGATATTTTATAAAAGTCGACATTTTGAGGAAGACAAGATTTTTAAAATTCAGGATTTTGAAAAAGTTAGGATTTTAAATAGTTGGGATTTTAAAGAAGCTTCATTTTAATAAATTCAACATTTTTAAAAAGTCCAGCAGTTTGAAAATTTTCATATTTTTATAAAGTTTGGAATTTTGACAAAGAATTTTCAAAAATTTAAGATTTTGAAAAAGACGAGATTTTAAAAAATTTGACATTTTGAAAAGTTGGCATTTTAAAAAATTTGACATTATTTAGAATTTTTAACAAAGTGAGGATTTCTAACAATTTGGTATTTTGAAAAATCAAGATTTTGAGAAAGTCGATATATTAAAAATTTTGATATAGTGGGGATTTTGAAAAATGATGTCATTTTGAAAAAATTGACATTTTTACAAAGTTCGAGATTTTTACAAAGTTAAACATTTTAAAAATCCACGTTTTGGAAAAATTCACATTTTGAAAAGTTGAGATGTTTAAAAGCTGGAGATTTTGAAAAAAAACAAGGATTTTGAAATAGACGGGACTGTAAAAAGAAACATTTTGAAAAGGTTGAGATTTTGGAAAGTCAATATTTTGTAAAGTCGGCATTTTTAAAAAATAAGAATTTTGGAAAAATTGGAATTTTGAAAAAAAGGAGATTTTGATGGAGTCAGATTTTGAAAATTCGGATTTTGAGAAAATCAATATTTTATAAAAGTCGGCATTTTGAGGAAGACAAGATTTTTAAAATTCAGGATTTTGAAAAAGTTAGGATTTTAAATAGTTGGGATTTTAAAGAAGCTTCATTTTAAAAAATTCAACATTTTTAAAAAGTCCAAAGCAATTTGAAAATTTTCATATTTTTATAAAGTCTGGAATTTTGACATAGAATTTTCAAAAATTTAAGATTTTGAAAAAGACGAGATTTTAAAAAATTCAACATTTTGAAAAGTTGGCATTTTAAAAAAATTTACATTTTTTAAAATGTAAACATTTTGAAAATGCCACAATTTTAAAAATGTAAACATTTCGAAAATGTCACAATTTTTAAAATGTCGTGATTTTAAAAATGTCAGGAGTTTGAAAAATTCATCATTTTGAAAAAGTCAAGATTTTCAAAATATCAAGATTTCAAATACTCGGATTTTAAAAATTTTGATATATTGAAAAGATTGGAATTCTGAAAAAGTCAAGATTTTGAGAAAGTAGATATTTTTAAATAGTCGAGATTTTGAAATAGTCAACATTTTGAAAATTCGGGTTTTATTTTGAAAAGTCATGAGTTTGAAAATGTTCATTTTTTTTTAAAAGTCGCGATTTGAAACGTCGTGATTTTGAAAATTGAAAAAGTCAGGATTTCATTACAAAACCCATGCTTTTGAAAAGTTGAGAATATGAAAATGTTGGGATTTATTTAGAAGATGTTATTTTGAAAAGTCGCCATTTGGAAAAGTCAACATTTCAAAAAGTCGGGATTTTCAAAAAGTTGACATTTTCAATAATAATGCAAATTTCAAAAGTCTTTATTTTAAAAAAAAGTCAAGATTTTCTAAAAATAAATAGGAATTTCTAATCAAAAGGGATTTTCAAAAAAATGTGATTTTTGAGAAGTCTACATTTTGAAAAAGTCTAGATTTTGAAAAAGACATGATTTCGAGAAAGTCACGATTTTGAAAATATTGAGATTTTGAAAAAGTTATGTTTTTAGAAACTCGAGATATTGATAGAGTTGAGATTTTGAAAAAGTGAGCATTTTGAAAAAGTGAGCATTTTGAAAAAGTGAGCATTTTGAAAAATTTAGGATTTTGAAAAGGTCGAGATTTTGAAAAGTCAGATTTTACAAAAGTTTAGATTTTAAAAAACTCAAGATTTTAAAAAAATCGTTTTGGAAAGATATGAATTTTGAAAATATCTTGCATTTGAAAATTCTGGATTTTTAAAAAGTCCGTATTTTGAGAAATTCTATATTTTAAGAAAGTTAGCATATTGAAGAAGTTAACATTTTGAAAAGTCAGGATTTCAAAAACTTTGGGGATTTTGAAAAAGTAAGGATATTAAAAAAAAAAGTATCGATAAAGTTAATTTTCAAAAAGTAAGGATTTTAAAAAGTCAAAGCATTTTGAAAAAGTCGGGATTTTTAAAATTTTGGGATTTTGAATAAGTTGGGATTTTAAAAATTTCATGATTTTAATAATTAAGGATTTTGAAAAAATCGAGATTTTTCATAAAATTGAAATTTTGAAAAAGTTGGTATTTTGAAAAAGTCGGGATTTTGAAATAGATGGGATTTTGAAAACATACATCATTTTCAAAAAATCAACGATTTTGAAAAGATCGGCATTTTGATAAAGTTTGGAATATTGAAAAATTTAGGATTTTCAAAAATTTGGGATTTATTAAAATTTTGAGATTTTTAAAAAGTAGATATTTTTAAAAAGACAAGATTTTAATAAACGACATTAATAAAAAGTCGTTATTTTGAAAAGATGGGATTTTAAAAAAATTGAAATTTTAAAAAGTCTATATTTTTGAAAAAGTTAGGAATTTAAAAAGTTGGGTTTTTGAAAAAGTTAGGATTTTGGAAAATTCTGGATTTTGTAAAATTTGACATTTTGAAAATTTTAAATTTTGAGAAGGTCCGTATTTTGAAAAAATCGATATATTGAGGATGTTAAGATTTTGAGAAAGTTGGGATTTTGAAGCAGATGAGATTTTTAAAAAGTCAAAAATTTGAAAAAGTTAGGATTTTGAAAGTGCGTCATTTTGAAAAATTCGGCATTTTCAAATGGCCGGCATTTTGAAAAAGTCTATTTTATAAAAACTATAACTTTGAAAAGGTTAGGATTTTCACAAACACGTGATTTTGAAAAAGACGAGATTTCAAACAAGTCGACATTTTGAAAATTTTAGGATTTTGAAAAAGTTGACATTTTGAATATGTTTTAACAATTCAAAATGTCAGGATTTTGAAAATGTCAGGATTTTGAAAAAGTCAAGACGTTGAAAAACTCACGATTTCGAAAAAATCAACATTTCAAAAAAGTTGTCATTTTGAAAAGTAAGATTTCAAAATAGTCGAGATTTTGTAAAATTTAGAATTTTGAAAAAACCAACATATTTTTAAAACCGGAATTTTAAATAAGAAGACATTTAAAACTAAGCATTTTGAAAAATCGATATTTTGAAAAGTCGTCATTTTAAAAAAATTGGGATTTTTTTTTAAAAGTCAAGTTTTATTTTTAAAAGCACATTATTTTGAAAAGTCAGGATTTCAAAAACTTGAGATTTTCGAAAGTCCTCATTTTGAAATTGAAAAAGTTGGCATTTATTTTGAAAAACCCAATTTTTTTAAAAGTCAAGAATATGAAAAATCCTTTATTTTGAAATGTTATTATTTTAAATTCTCTTATTAATGGGAGTAAGGTTACTCAAGAGATTCATTGGTCCATCCCGGTAATGGGATGGATTAAATTAAATTTTGATGGCATGGCAAAAGGTAATTCTCGAAGAGCTGGTTGTGATTGTATTTTTGAAGACTTTTGTTGCATCCATTCCTGGTCTTCGTTTTGGATTGTGGATGATTTTCAAACAATTTTGCGGAGGGAATAATGGTTTTATTTGGTTTACAAGAAGCTATGTGGAAGAAGTGGCAGAGCCGATCAAATGGGACTCGAAATTAATCATAGGATTGGCTCACGGAACATTTCCTAACTATTGGAATCTTCAGGTGTTAGGGAAAAAGATCAAGAGTATCTTGTGTTCCTTCTTAGAGATTAAGATATCTCTTATCAAAAAGGAAGGGAATCGTGTTGCGAATCGTCTTGCTAATAGAGAGGTCGATGTTTGGGAGGAATATCATTTGAACAAGCAATTTTGTGAATAGGATTTCCCGGATGATAATTATGCAAGGGTGGCAGATAATTATGAGAGGGCGAAGTTAGCCAATGTCGGGAATTTTTGAAGATTAATGGGGAGGATACTATTTATGATTGGTAATACATTCGATGATTTTCGGTCCCTGTGCATCTACCTCCATTTGTGTGCTGGGTGTGGGTTTTTTTATATGCTTGAGTCAATTGGCTTTCCATTTACCTATGTCTACTTCGTGGTGGTGGGTTTTTTGGCTCTCTGAATTGGCGTTAGGGAAGGTTTTTTTATTGGATAAAATGAAGACTAGTTCTAGTAGAAAGATGATGTGAAATTCTACAGGTGAGGTTGATGGGGAGTTGATTTCAACTTGAATGGACAGAAATATCATGAATGTTGCAATGTGGAATTGGTTCGAGAAGGTGTGGTTATCGGAGAAGTTTGGGTAGCGGTGCATTTTTCCTTCTCTGACCGAGAAAAGGGAATTCCGACGTTGAGATCATTGGCGATGTGAAGTTGAGAGGCTGTATGACATGATTCCTCCTAGATTCTTTAGGTTCTAGGTTCTCTAAACTATTTGGTTTTCGAGCTCTGTTTTTGGTTTTGGGTCTTGGGACAGTATGTATTAATGTAGTAGTTAATAGATAGGCTGGATGTAATTATGGATTTTTTTAATGTCGCTTATAGCTCACATCCATATATTTGGGCTTGTATATAGCATGATAATGTGCTTGTAATCTTCATGGGAGTCCCTGATGAAAGACGTATCTGGGATTGGTTCCTCATGTAATGTTTTTGCAGGTTAGTATCGGAAATTTATATAGCCACGAAAAGATTAAGCACAGCAAAATATAAAGCGAGTAAACGAAATTAAATAGCCAAAAAAGACACAAACCATAAACACATATTTACGTGGTAAAACCCTCAAGAGGGAAACATCCATGGAGCAACGGTATCGATTCTCTTATTGTTCAAATCTAGAAATTACAATCAGCACAACTCTTCCTCTTACAACTCTATTTTTTTTTGTGTGTAGCCTCAATGGGCATACACGGATTTATAGCATTCACACAAAACTAAATTCATTAATGCGTTCCTATCCATATTCTAACTAAAGCTGTCTTGTTACAACAACAAGCTGAATAATAGGATCTTGATCCACTAGAAGAGGAATGGTTGTCATCTAATCTCAACAATCTCCACCTTGACAACAATTAACCTGATACCTTGCTCATTGCTCATCACCTTTTTTGCAAGCCAAGAGAAGCCAAGCACCACCGTAGCTTCTCTAATATAACCGGTTTCGTGAACATGTCTGCACAATTCTTTTGAGTGTGGACCTTATCAAGAATCACTTGTCCTTCATCAACAACATGTCTTACATAATGGTATTTAACTGGAATATGTTTCGACTTACTATGGTAAGCTGGATTCTTAGCCAAATAAATTGCACTTTGACTATCACAAAAAAATTACACTTTTTGAAAATGTCCTAACTCGCCCAATAAACCTTTTAACCATACTACCTCTTTGCAAGCATGTGAAGCGGATACATACTCGCCTCGGTAGTGGATAAAGCAGCAATGCTTTGAAGCTTTGACATCCAACTAATAGGACCACTGCAAGAGTAAAGACATAACTTTGAAGTAAATCTTCTTTTGTCCAAATCACCGCAAAATTAGAATCAACATAACCACAAAGCGTTATCACCGCAACCATCAAAAGTGATACAAGAATCGCTTGTGCCTCTAAGATACCGAAGCACCCATTTCATTGCTGCCCAATGTTCTTTACCTGGATTTGCCATGTATCTACTGACAACACCAACTGCATGTGAAATATCCGGTCTAGTACTAACCATCGCATACATCAAACTTCCTACTGCATTAGCATACGGTACGAGACATACTCCTTTTCTTCATCATTACTAAGACACAAACTGAAGAAAGTTTAAAATGCGAAGCTAAAGGGATATTCATTGGTTTCACTTTATCCATATTGAATCTCTGAAGTATTTTCTCCACATACTTCTCTTGTGATAACCACAGCTTGCCTTTCGTCTTGTCTCTGTGTATCTCCATGCCCAAGATCTATCTTGCTACTCCTAGATCCTTCATATCGAATGTCCTAGCCAACTGAGCCTTTAACCTGCTGATATCAACCATGCTCTTGCTTGCAACAAGCATATCATCAACATACAATACCAATATAATGAACATGCCATTATCTAACCTTTTAAAGTAAACACAATGATCATATTCACTCATGGTAAAATTATGGCTCACCATGAAGGAATCAAACTTCTTGTACCATTGTCTTGAAGATTGCTTCAAGCCATACAATGATTTCTTGAGTTTGCAAAAAAACCTCTTGTTGTGATTTTGAACAAACCCTTCCGGTTATTCCATGTAAATTTCCTCATCTAAATCTCCATGTAGAAATGCAGTTTTAACATCTAGCTGCTCTAATTCAAGATTATGCAATGCAACTAGTGCTAACACCATACGAATAGAAACAATTTTTACAACTGGCGAAAAAATCTCATGAAATTCAATACCTGCTTCCTGAGAAAACCCTTTTGCGACCAGCCTCGCCTTGTACTTTGAAATAACATCGTCAGCACCTTTCTTCAACTTGTATACCCACTTACAACAAACCGATTTCCTATTCTTAGGAAGTTCCACCAGATCCCATGTTTTGTTTTTAATCAAAGCATCAATTTCCTCTTTCATGGCATGTTTCCATTTGTCACTATCTGAAACCTCTATTGCTTCTTTGTAACAACTTGGTTCTCCTTCATTAGAAATTAAAGCAACAGAAGTGACAAAATCGTCATACCTGCTTGGAACTGATCTGATCCGTGTAGACCTTCGTAGAGCTTGATGTGGTATTTCCTCAATTTCCTGAGGTGTTTCAATTTACTCATCCTCCTGAGTGATTTCCTCATGAATATCCTACTCATGGACATCTTCATGATTTTCACCCGTGGATGAATGTATATCAAATTGAATTTGTTGTGACTGTGGTACATCAACCTATTTCATAACATTCTTTCCATCCAATTTCATGAGGGAAATTTCATCAAATATAACATCTCTATTTATGATGATCTTATGGGCAGTAGGATTCCATAATCTATACCCCTTCACACCATCACCATATCCAACAAAGACTAATTTCTGTGACTTAGGATCTAACTTGGAATGCTGACTCTTCGGAATAAGTGCATAGGCATCACAACCAAAAACTCTAAGACTAGAATAATTACATGGTTGACCTGTCCATACCTCTTGTGGAATCTTGCAGTCAATTGCTGTCGATGGTGATCGATTAACCAGGTAACAAGCTGTAAGCAAAGCTTCTCCCCACAATTCCTGCTGCAACTTTGCATTACTGAGCATGCTCCTTGCTCTCTCGAGAAGAGTCATGTTCATGCGTTCAGCAATGCCATTCTGCTGCAGAGTGTACACAGTGGTTTTATGCCTGTCGATCCCTTCATTCTTGCAATAATTCTCAAACTCCTTAGAAGTAAATTCCCCTCCATTATCTATTCTAAGACATTTAATGGATTTACCTGTGCTCTTTTCAACCAAAGCTCTAAATTGTTTAAAAGTGTTAAATACATCAGCTTTCCTCTTTAACAAATAGATCCAAACTTTCCTCAAGTAATCATCTATAAAACTAACAAAATATGATGATCCTCCATATGAGAGTTTTGAGCTGGACCCCATAGGTCTGAATGAATATAGTCTAGGATACCTTTACTTGTATGTTTTCTAGGTTTAAACTTTTGTCTAGCTTGTTTCCCATAAACACAATGCTCACAGAACTTTAAATCTACAGTTTTTAAACTAGGAAGAAGTTTACGATCAGCAAGTACCTTAATTCCTTTCTCGCTGATATGACCCAGTCGTTGATGCCATAAGCGAGTGGATTCACCTACATCCTCTGATGTGACTCCTACTTGATCAATTTCTATCCTTCCTTCAAGTTTATACAGGTTCCCGACTCTGTTAGCTTTCATGACTATCAAGATACCTTTTGATATCTTCAAAACTCCACCTTGAACTGAACCCTTATGTCCACTAGAATCCAGAACTCCCAAAGATATCAGATTCTTTCTCAAGTCAGGCACATGTCTCACATCTGTCAGTGTTCTAACAATCCCATCATACATTTTAATTCTGATACTCCCTATCCCAACAGTTTTACATGTAACATCATTACCCATGTAAACTACCCCATCATCAATAGATTGATATGTAGAATACCAATTCCTATGCAGACACATGTGATGGGATGCCCCAGAATCAATTAACCAGTCATAATGGTACTGTGAGACAATAGACGTAGATAATACCTCATCAACCATACCTGAGTCCTTCTCGGCTATGTTAGCCTCCTTTGTAGAGTCCTCCTCCTTAGATGCCTCTTTACGTTTCCAGCAATCTTTCTTGAGGTGTCCTGATTTGTTACAGAACCAACACTTCAACTTGCTCTTTTTGCCCTTCGACTTGGATCTAGCTGGGCCCTTCGAATGCTGTCCCCTCTCAGTAAAACTACCTCTGGCCATCATAACTTCTATTGTCGAAGTTTCCAGAGAAGATCTCTTTCGAGTTTCCTCAGATATCATAGCTCCAACAACAACATCAAAGCTAATGACCTCTTTAGAACTAAAACTAATAGAGGTTACGAAATGATCCCAAGATTCAGGCAAAGAACTTAATAATGTTACCGTCTTATCTTCATTCGAAATTTTGTCACCCGTGCTGTCCAATTTACAAATAAGAGTATTAAAAGTATTTAAATGTTCGAAATTGTCATACCTTCCTTCATACGCAAGGTATATAGCTGACGCTTCAAGAGGATTCTATTCGTCAAGGATTTAGTCATATACAAGCTTTCCAGTTTTGTCCAGAGTCCTGCTGTTGTTGTTTCAGACACGATGTTGAATAATACATCGTCGGCCAAGCATAGGCAAATAACACTGAGAGCACGAGTTTCCATCTCATCCCAGTCATCATCTTCCATACTCGCGGATTTCTTTGCCTTTCCTGTGAGCGCCTTCACAACTCCCTGCACACACAGTATATCCCGCATCTTGACCTTCCATAACTCGAAGTTATTGCTACCGTCAAATTTCTCGATCTCGAATTTAGCACTCTGTGTCTTTTCCATCACGCTTCAACGCAACGAATGAATTCTCCCTTCAAACTCGCCCCTCGTGGCCTCCCTCCAACCTTGCTCTGATACCACTTATGGAAACTTATATAGCCACGAAAATATTAAGCACAACAAAATATAAAGCGAGTAAACGAAATTAAATAGCCAAAAAGACACAAACCATAAACACATATTTACGTGGTAAAACCCTCAAGAGGGAAACATCCACGGAGCAACAGTATCGATTCTCTTATTGTTCAAATCTAGAAATTACAATTAGCACAACTCTTCCTCTTACAACTCTATTTTTTTTTTTTTAGCCTCAATGGGCATACATGGATTTATAGCATTCACACAAAACTGAATTCATTAATGCGTTCCTATCCATATTCTAACTAAAGCTGTCTTGTTACAACAACAAGCTAAATAATAGGATCTTGATCCACCAGAAGAGGAATGGTTGTCATCTAATCTCAATAGTTAGGAACTTATCCCTAGGAATGAATAGCAAAAAAATGTTATTAATTTGAAAAAGACATTTTGAAAAGTCACAATTTTCAATAAGTTACGATTTTCAAAAAGTCATGTTTTTAAAAGTCATAATTGTTAATAGTTAGGATTTTTAAAAATTCGAGAATTTGAAAAAGTTGTCATTCTGAAAAAAGTCAGGATTTTGAAAATTTCTTGATTCTAAGAAACTCTACATTCTAAGAAAATTGACATATTGAAAATGTCAACATTTTCAAAAAATAAAAATTTTGAAAAAAAAATCATTTTGAAAAAGTTTGGATTTTTAAAATGTTTGTATTTTTAAAAATTCAAGATTGTGAAAATGTCATATTTTTAAAAAAGTCGGTATTTTAAAAGAGTCGGGATTTTGAAATATTTCGGATTTTGGAAAAGTCAACATTTTGAAAGTCGGCATTTAGAAAAATCACGATTTTTAAAAAGTCACCATTTGAAAATGTCAAGTTTTTTTAAATATTGGTATTTTTAACAAGTCGGGATTTTGAAAAGTCAATAGTTTGATACAGTCGTGGTTTTGAAAAATCAGTATTTATTTTGGAAACATCTAGATTTTGCAAAAGTTGGATTTTTTAAAATTTCAACATATTGAAAACCTGGTATTTATAAATAGTCGCAATTTTGAAAAAGTTACGATTTTTAAAAACTCTGGATTTTGAAAAAGTCATGATATTGTAAAAGTCAAGATTTTGTAAAAGGTTACGATTTTGAAAAAGTCGATATTTAGAAATGATCAAGATTTTGAAAACGGCGACATTTTTAAAAAGTCAAGATTTTAAAAAAGTCAGTATTTTGAGAAATCACCATATTTAAAATATCGTCCTATTGAAAATGTCAGGATCTATTTTGAAAATGTTAGGATTTATTTATAAAAAGTTGTATTGATTTTTAAAAAGTTAGGACTATCAAAAATTTGGGATTTGAAAAAGTTAGGATTTTGAATAATTCGACATTTGGAAGAACCAGGATTTTGAAATAGTCAAATTTTTGATAGTTTTTATTTTGAAAAAGTCTGGTTATTTTGAAATTCGGGATATTGTAAAAGTTAGGATTTTGAAAAAGTGGGGATTTTGAAAAAATGGGAATTTTGAAAAAGTCGGGATTTTGAAAAGTCATGATTTTTTTGAAAAGATAATTTTTTAAAAGATGACATTCATAAAAATGCAACATTTTGAAAAGTCGATATTTTTAAAAAGTTGGTATTTTGAAAAAGTCGGGATCTTAAAAAAGCTGGTTTGAAAAAGTAGTAATTTTGAAAAATTCAATATTTTGAAAAAGTTGACATTTTTAAAAGTCACAATTTTCAAAAGTCACGATTTACAAAAAGTTGTGATTATCAAAAGTCGTGATTGTCAATAATAAAGATTTTTAAAAACTTGTTATTTTGAAAAAGTCATGATTTTGAAAATTTTGATATTTTGAAAAAGTCAGGATATAGAAAAATTTTGTGTTCGAGAAAGTCTAGATGTTTATAAAATCTACATATTGAAAATGTCAATATTTTGAAAAGTCGTGATCTTGAAAAAGCTAAGATTTTTAAAAATTTGTCAGTTTGAAAAAGTCAACATTTTGAAAAATTCAAGATTTTTAAAAACTCAATATTTTTAAAAAGTCGGAATTTTTTAAAAAGAGGCATTTTGAAAAAGTAAAGATTTTCAAAAAGTCGGGATTTTAAAAAGTTGACATTTTGAAAAGTCGACATGTAGAAAATGTCGATATTTTGAACAAGTCAATATTTTGAAAAATGTCGATATTTTTAAATTTTGGTATTTCGAGAAAAGTCAAGATTTTGAAAAGTCAAGATTTTGAAAATGTCGGGATTTTAAAAAGCTTGGATTTTGAAAAAGTCGGTATTTATTTTCAAAATGTCCGAACTCGAAAAAGTTGGCATTTTGACAAAGTTTGTATTTTAAAATAGTAGGGATTTTATAAATGTCAAGATTTTTAAAAAGTTAGGATTTTGAAAAAGTTAGCATTTTGATAAGACATGATTTTTAAAATGACGACATTTATAAAATGTCGACATTTTGAAAATTTTTATATTTTGAAAAATTCAAGTAGTTTTAAAACATCAAAATGTTGAAAAAGTGGGGATCTTAAAAATCACATTTTGAAAAAGTCAACATCTTTGAAAGTCGTAATTTTTAAAAATTTGAGATTTTAAAAATGGCATGATTTTCAAAAGTGTGACTGTGAATAGTCGGGATTTTGAAAAACTCGTGATTTTAAAAAATCGAGATTTCAAAAAGGTCAAGATTTTGAGAAAGTTGAGATTTTGGAAAAGTCGAGTTTTCCAAAAATTATGTGTTTTGAGAAAGTCTGATCTCGATATAATTGACATATTGAAAATCGACATTTTGAAAAAGTTAGAGATTTTGTAAAAACTAGGATTGTGAAAAGTCATTATTATGAAAAAGTCGTGATTTTAAAATTGTCAAGTATTTTTCAAAAGTTGACATTTTCAAAAACTCGATATTTTGAATAAAAAAGTCACAATTTTGAAAAAGTCAAGATTTTGAAATACTCAGGATTTTGAAAAGGTTGACATTTTGAAAATTTAAGGATTTTGAAAGAGTAGATATTTTTAAAATGTTGAGATTTAAAATATTTTGGTTTTTTTAGAAAATTTGAGGTTTTGGAAAGGTTGGGATTTTGTAAAAGTCGGTATTTATTTTGAAAATCTCGTGATTTTCTAAAAGTCGACATTTTGAAAATGTCGACATATTTTAAATGTCAACATATTGAAAAGTCTAGATTTTGAAACATTCACAATTTTGAAAAAGTCGCAAGATTTTTAAAAAGTCGAGATATTGAAAACTTCATAATTTTAAAAATTCACAATTTTGAGAAAGTCGAGATTTTGAAAAGTCAACATTTTCAAAATGTGTACATTTTGAAACATCAAGATATTGAAAAAGACGACATTTTGAAAATGTCGGATTTATTTTGAATAAGTCAAGATTTATATTGAAAATGTCGGGATTGATTTTGAGCAGTTTGGCATTGTCAAAAAAATTGGGATTTCAAAAAATTCAAGATGTTGAATAATTCAGGATTTTGAAAGAATTTGACATTTTGAAAACGTCAAGGTTTTGACAAAGTCGATTCTCAAAATACAAGACATTTTGAAAAAGCCAATATTTTTCAAAAAGCAGGATTTTGAAAAAGTCAATATTTTGAACAAGTCAAGATTTTGAAAAAGTCAAGATTGTTAAAAATTCGAGATTTTGAAAAAGTCGGGATTTTTCAATAATTAAGAATTTTTTAAAAATTGGAATTTTGAAAATAGTCGACATTTTCAAAAATTAAGTATTTTGAAAAGGTGGGGATTTTCTAAAAGTAGACATCTGCTATGGTAGAGATTGCATAAGATACAACAAAAGTGACAGGAAAGAGAGAGGAATAGGTGAGTAGAAGACCTGATTGAAAGGACATGGATGGTTTATTGAAGGTAGATTCATGGGAAAATAAACTATTCACAAAATTCACGATTTTGAAAATATTGGGATTTCGAAAAAGTCGGGATTTTGAAAAATTCAAGATTTTGAAAAAATAGGATTTTGAAAATTCAAGATTTTGAAAAAGTTGAGATTTTGAAAATGTCACCATTTTGAAAAAGTTGCTATTTTGAAACGATCGATATTATTAAAAGGACAATATTTTGAAAAAATTGCCATTTTGAAAATTTTAACATTTGGAAAATGTCGGGATTGTGAAAAGTTGTCATTTTGAAAAAGTCAAGATTTTGAAAAAGTCATAATTTAGAAAAAATCGAGATTTCAAAAATGTTTGCATTTTGAAAACGCGTCGAGAGGTTGAGAAAGTGGATATTTTTAAATAGTTGGGATGTTTAAAAATTCCAGATTTTGAAAAGGTCGACATTTTGAAAAATTCGGCATTTCAAAAAATTAAATATTTTTTAAAAGTCGATGGTTTGAAAAATTCGACATTTTCAAAAGTTTTAATTATAAAGACTCGGGATTTTGAAAAAGTCACAATTTTGAACAACTTAAGATTGTGAAAAATTAGTGATTCTTAGAAAGTCTGCATTCGAGAAAATTGACATATTGAAAATGTCGAATTTTCAAAAAGTGCATATTTTTCGAAAAGTGAGGATTTTTAAAAAGTCATCATTTTGAAAATGTCGGTATTTTCGAAAAGAGATTTTGAAAATTCGGCATTTTAAAATAGCCGTGATTTTGAAGGTGGCTTTTTGTAAAAATCATCATTTTGAAATGGCATTCAGTCATATGTTGAAGCTCCTCCTCTTTTCTCCTCAAATGAAAGGGGTGAGTTAAAGTCTCCCAAGAGTAGCCAATTCCAACTAGAATAAGTGATTTGGAAACTTTCGAGGTCTCTCCAAAGCTGCCTTCTACTATACAAAGTTTTAGGGGAATAAATGACCAAAATAATTGGGCTACATTTGTTGTCGGGAGTATGGAAAGAAAGAGCAAGGAAACAACCATACCCCCTAAGTCTCCTCTTGAATCAACGGCTGCTATTCTACTTTTTTCTACTCTTTATTACAACAATTTTTTAAAGTTTCTATACTCCCCTTTTTTTTTTAATAGCCATGATGGTGGCTTGCAGGATTTCCGTAGATTTTTAAGAGTACGTTGTTTTTCACTTCCATTAAGGCCCCTGATATTTCAAGAAACTATCTTCATTTAAAGATTCAAGGGAAGAGTGGACTAGGTGGTCCAAGGAAGACTGAGTGCCATCTCGTCGAACTTTATTAATCACTTTTTTCTTTGATCATTTTTAGAAGGTCTTCCTTTTGTAGTATGTGCCCTTCATAGCTTGTTTTGAAAAAGATCTAGTAACCTTGGAAGTGGTGGGCGCCCTTTTGCCTAGAGACTTTTTCTTGTCAAAGAACAGGGCATCCGTTATGTTTTCAAAACCTTTATATTTTTTATTTTTGCTACACACCGGAGTAAACTTAGGATAGTTATTGGAGTCCTTTAATATGGAACTCTTCATTGGTTTAAGTTCACCCTCTTCCTTTTTTGGACTAGGGGAATTTTGGATTCCTTCAATGATCCACCTCAAGCTAGGCGAGGAGAAGCCGCGAAACTCTTTCGAGACATTCTTTGACAAGAATCGACTCGCATGTTTTTAAAGTTTCTTTAGCATGATCCATAGTTGGGCTTCTATTTGTGATGGTTTTCTTAGAGCTAATGTTAGAAAAAAGTTGTGTGCAGCTGTAGTATGGATTCCTTTCGGAGTCAAAGAATCAACCTCCTATTGGATCTTTAGGTTAACAATTTCTTCTTGAATTGGGGATAGTCCAAATTTTTCATTTTGGTCTACAAGGTAGGGTTTAATGAAAACTTTAACAGAACTTGGAGATCCTCATCTTCCTATAGTCTACGAGATCAAAAGATTTTCTTCGGACTCCTTAGTATCCAAAGGGCCTTTGATAAGATCAACGTTTTTAGCCGAAGTCTTGGGAACCCAGAGAGTCCTTCAAACTAGTTTTTCTTGACAAGAGTTTTGACGATCCTTTCCTAGTTTTGTGTGTTATTGCCCTAATTTGGTTTATTTTCAATATGGGTCTAGGCCTTTTTTCATTCTTATTTCTTTCAAAAGGATCTTTGAGATTAGGACATTTTCTGGTAAAATTCCCTAGTTTATGGCACTTAGCACACCTCGTTTTAAGTGATTCATAAATCATTGACTAAGTCCAAGTGTAGTAAGGAAACGGTCCAACCTTATTTGAATCAGGTTCTCCCCTTCACTTCTATTGGTCCAAGTGTATTTGGATGCAATGAGATCGAAATTAAGAAGTCCATTCCACCCTAAGAAGTTTGTTAAATCATCCATACTATGAGTGTACAAATTGACTCCTCCCTCTGAGGGGATCATGGGAGTGTTGAAATCTCCTCCAATGATCCATATTGAGTTGTTTAACATCCATCCGAAAGAGGTCAGCACCTCTAAAGAATCCTTACGCGGATGTGGTATTTAAGGCATAGATATTTGAGTAAGTAAACTAGTTTTTGGACATGATTGAAGTGAAACTAATAGCTATATGATATTGACTATTGAAAATGGGAAAACCTTCCAACACATTCTTATTCAACAAACACATTATGCCCCGAAGCCCCCACTAAATATTGACAATGGAAACCCGCTTCTTTCCAAAAAACTATGAAATTTTTTCATCCTTTCTTGATTAATCTTAGTCTCCCAAATCATTATGACGTTTGGTTTCTCCCTACTCCTAATGTCGGATAATATCCTATGTTTATTGGGGTTATTTAAACCCCTTATATTCCATGACAAAAAAATCATTTAAAGGAAACAAATTTTTTTTATTTATGCAAATGGTCTCTGTCGTCCTTTCATGATATTCTTTTACGGTGGCTCTCTCCCATTTTCCTTCTCTCGACAGTCTCCCTAGAGAGGCTTTATTGGCCCCCTCATCCACCTTATTATAAGCTCTTGTATTTCTTGGGGTTTCTTTTCTTTTGAGTGAAGGTCTGGGACTTCTCTTAACCTCCCCGATGACTCAAGCTATGCAGAGATAAACTCACATCTTTGAAAACTTCATTACCTTCTTCCCTTGGGATATTTTCCATTGGAGATTCTAGATTTGGGCTCTTGTTTGTCTCTAGAGCATGCTTTAGATCCTTTTCCATTGTGGAAATATCCTCCAAATTGATATAAAACACATTAAACATGTTTTTAGTAACTAGAAAGGCTTCCTCGTGTCTTTGAGAAAATAAACTAGCATGCATTATGTAAGGCACTATGGATCCAACGATGTTGTCCTCCGTAGATTTTCAACTACCACTAACTCCTCCACTTTTTTTGAATCTAACTCAACTACGGTATCACTGACCTTTTCCTAACCTTCATCCTCAAATTTTTCCTCTATAATAAGTTTTGAGTCATCAAATCCTTGTGCCTTAACCTTTGTAGGTTTATTAACTTGCATCCATGTAGGATTTACCTTTGAGGGAACACTAGCATTTGGATGCATGATTCCTTTTCCTTTCAAATCTTCATTAATGTTTCCTTTATTCTTTTTGAGATGAGCTTTCAAAGCAACCTCTTCCTTGGCCTTTGGACAAGATTGGACATTATGCCTTGCCTTTAAACATGAGAAGAACATAAAGGGTGTAAAATCGTATTCAATTTTCTAAGAATGGACTCCCCATGAAGCCTTAAGCTAAATGTTTTTAGGAAGGTTAGAATCTGGAACTACATTGACATAGAAACGGGAAAAAAATAAGTCTAGTCTTGTCACATGTAACCGGTTCAATGATAACCAGAGCCCCAATAGCTTTTTTTATCCCCTATAAAATATTCAGATCCCAATATTCTAAGGGTAACCCGGTGAGTCTAACCCAAATGGGATATTATTTGATAACTGTCTCCAAAGGATTGAATTTGAGTTTCCACTTTTGAACCAAAACCACAACTTTTCCCATAACCCATGGGCTTCCAAAGCAAGAATCTAAAAAAACTCTTCCTAAGACAGAGAAATCACAAAAAGGCATCAAAGCATAAGCAAGTGATCTCCATCATTCCTTTACACATCCACGTCCTATTTTCCCATTTTCTGAAATCCTCTATATTCGGTCTCTTGCCCAAAATCTTAGCCAAAACAATATTGCTCATTGAATATCAAACCCATTCAGAATCTTGATCTAGTATTTTTAAAAGACTCCATTCTCATTACAAATAGGGTTAAGGTTAATAGAACATGTGCGTTTTGATTTTTCCCTATCACCCTCTTCATCCACGTGACTACGGCACCCTTTTCCAACTCGCCTTCTCCCTTTTTGTTGTCAATTATGCATCTTTCCACATCAATGCCATTATTAAAGTAAATAAAGGAATAATTCATGAAATTAAAAAAAAAAGATAATGGTGTCTTGGTTGCGGAAGATAAGGATATCTCGAATACCATTGTCTCTTTCTTTAAAAACTTGTTTGTCAAAAGGTCAACTCCCTTACAAAATCTCTATTACTGAAACTCTCATTATTTTTGAGTGAAATGACCACCACCATGAGGAAAATTGAGAACTCATCGTTGTACCCTCATAAGAGGAAATAAAAGCGCTTTTACCTTCCATGGAGAGGGATAAAACTCTAGGGCCAAAAGGATTCCCTACATTCTTCTTCCATAAATATTGGGATACATTTAAATAAGAGATGGTTACAGTTGTGCAATATTTCTTTCGTTTGGGTAGCACTAGCATTTAATCAATTGGGTTGGCACTAGCGGCTCTATTTTGGATGTTTCCAAAGAAATACAAAGGTGTTTTTATTTAGAATGGACAGAGATAGGGTCATAACCGAACCAACATCATTCCTCCATCATTCATGTTCCTTTTTTTACATAGATTAGTTTCCATGCTCACTTCATCAAAATTATTGAGGCTTACATTCAAGCTCCCAGTTTTTCAATCATAATAAATGGGAAGCAGAATGGTTTCTTCAATTTAAAAAGGGGCCTTAGGCAAGGGGATCCCCTTTCACCTTTCCTCTGCATTGTTGTAGCTTAAGCTTTACGTAGGTTATCCTCAAAAGCTCAAATGAAGGAAGACTTGAGGGTATTAAAGTTCCCATTGGGGTTGTTAACAAAATTTTACAGTAGTTTGCATATGAAACAATTCATCTTGGCCAAGATGTTGTCGAGTCTCTTAACTTCAAGAATATCACAAAAACGTATGAATAACTTACTAGGCAACAAGTTAACTTACGCAAGATCTTTTGTTTCTTCATCAATGTCAAGGAGCAGAGATTGAACTTGCTAATATTCTAGAATGTAGTATAAAAACTATTCTAGACACCTACCTTGGAATGCCTCTTTGTGGGAAAAAATTGGAAGAAGGGGGATGGAACAAATTGATAGAGAGATTTCATAAAAATCTATCTTCTTGGAAAGGCTCTTTGTTGTCACAAGCTGGAAAAGCTCAAAGCTTTTCAAATTTATTTACAGGGTATTATTATGTATGTTATATCCATCTTCATCATACCTATGAGAGTCAAAAAGATATTGAAAGCATACAAAAGAGGTTTTTATGAACAACTTCAGAAGAAAAAATTAGAATCCCTAAGTTAATAGCCTTGGAAAATGTCATGCAACCCAAGGATTGGGTGCTGGGACTAAAGAATTTTCAATTCATGAATCAAGCTCTAATAGCTAAGGTGGGTTGGAGATTGTACAAAGAAGAAGGAACCTAGACTAATATTTTAAAAGAGAAATATTTACGGCACTTTGGTGTAACTTTGGTTCTTTTCTCTGAACTATAGCTACCCAAAGAATCAATTTTTGGAACAATTTGTGTCGACTAGGCAACTACTGGTTAAAGGGAGTAATTTAAACCTTGGGGATGGAACTAAGATTAAATTATTAAATTATTGGATGACCCATGGATCAATGAAAAATCCATAAAGACTGAAGAGCCATGAAGTAATCTAAGTCATTTCTTTATTTTAGAGGTTGGTGAGCTAGTTTGCAACTATTGGAATGAAGAGAGAAAATGGGTTTAGATTCAGCCACCCCCTAACTATTTGGGAGATCTTTAGCCCTTTGATAAACATAACAAGATTCTCAAGGATTTCCATACACCCAAAAATAGAGCCCTGGATGAATTGATATGGAGGAAGATGGACTCGAGGAGTATGAGGTTAAATTGGGTTACTTGCTAAACTTCGAGCAAGTGGAACCAAACATTGTCTAGAAGAAGTTATGGAATAAGAACCTTATACCTAAAATTATTTTTTTCATTTGGGAAGTTGTTACAAAAAAACCCAATTGTGGAAAGGATAAGAAAGATATGGGTGATCATCACTAACAAGTGCGGTTTGTAAAAATGTCAAGAAGATTCGATTCATCATCTTTATCTCGAATGTACCTTTTCCTTTCAATTCTTCTTTATAGTTCTTGGGTTTTTTACGATAAATATGGTTCTTCCTAGGGACGTTTCCTTACTCCCAAATCAATGGAGCTTTAATTGTGAACATGAATTGACTAGAGAGATATGGAAATTGGCCTTGCTTGAACACTATTTAGGGCTTGTGGATTGAGAGAAGACTTTGGAAAGAAGTGTTACAATGTGTGGTGAAACAATCATTAGGAGTATATCCATCGGTGTCATTGTTAGCCCCGCACAAATCTACAAAGGTTTGTGAAGTGGCGGGGGTTCATTCTACCGAAGAAATCAAGGCTTCCGGTGAACATGTGGGAGATACGAAGAGATCCAACGACATGGGAGTATCCCTCAAAGCAGCCAAGCTTGAAAGATTCATGGGTAAAGATATTGATATCAAAGGCCGAAACTTCAAAATACTTTCATTTGGAGCAGGAACAAGAGGCAGCATGGGAGCTTTAATGGGACATAGGTTGTTGGAGTTTATGTTGGCGCAACTAATGTAGTGCTTTTCTTGGTCTTTTGAAGGAGACTCATCCTAGGTGGATATGAGCAAAGGCTTTGGCATAGGTCTCATAAGAAAAGAATATATTTTTGTTATTCCCACGTTAAAAGTGTCGAATTGTCTCTAAATTTTTTAGATCCTTTACCAAAAAATTCTCTTTCTTGAGAATTCATGCTTTACTGTAAAATTTATCACTAACAACAACCACTTCCTGCCATATAAGTTGTATGGTGTTTGAATTGTAAAAGGGAATAATGCTTGTATTATTATTGTCACTTCAATTTTTTTTCTGTTCACCAATAATAGTGTGCCATATGGCAAATCTTAAATTCTAAATTTAAATTTTACAATCAAATATTTGGGAATATTATGCCCCTTGGTCTAGTATATTCCATCATTTACATTCACTACACCTATAGGTGTGTATGATAGCAGTGGAGAGAAATGTTTTTTTGTTTGACGTGGATATGTTTTCTTTAGTTATCCATAATCTTACTTATTTCCCCCTTCTATTTTTCATTGAAATCACTCCTATGTAGGCATTGAATAGAAACTCAAGTGCATTGATTACAATTAGCAAAATTATTCCTCACTTGTTGTCACCAAAGGCTTCCTCATTCACTCTTGAAGCGAAAGATGTAAGGACATATAAAACAGGATGAAAGGAGGATTTGAGTCATCTTCACCATTTTTCTATTGTTTTTGTGTGCCTTCTTCTGCACTTTCATTTCTATTTTCCTCTACTTAACTTTTTTGTCGTTCCCCTCAGAAAATGCACAAGAGATAATTGAAAGGTCTTTGGTAACCAATTCTATAAGCTTCCATGTTGTTTTGAATGATAATGACATGTCATTAGGAGCCAAAACCTCTTTTTCTTTAGCTTTTATATTTTATTTTTCCATCCGCAGATAACACTAACCGCCATGATACAAAGAATTCATTGTAAACCATGTCATTTAGGAGGAAGATAGGTGAGACAGACTATTGCTCTTATATTGGTAATGAATATTTGACATAATAAAAAGAGGTAATTTTATAGGATTTATTTTTGAAAGTTTTGAAGCCACATATGAGTAGAGGGGATGACATAATTCAACCAACTAATGTTATCCTGATATATTGAGTATAATATGTTATCATGGACCAATCAAATGAATCAATTCGGGATTATTTTTATTGAGTGAGGATTTTTAGAATTGAAGAAGTAATTGTAACATGCACTAAAGAAGCATATTTGACTTGGGTAGTAATGCATGTATTCGAGGATACAAAAGAACTTCCTTTGGACGGGCATCGAAGAGAGGAACAAAATTCACCTGGTTGCTTAGGAGAAGGCCTCGTAACAACAAGAAAGTATGTAGAATCGACATTAAAAAAACCAAAATCATTAATGTTGCTTTAATATCAAAAATGGGTTGGAGACTTATTAAAGATATTTAAACCTCCCAAAAAATCTTTGTACCCTTAGGACGAGATTAAATATTTGAAGGCTTGGAACATTAATACCCAGCAAATTGCATCCCCTTTTCAGCAATGACAGATCACATGTACAGTCGATTCCCCCTCCGTATAAGGTTAGTATAAGCTCAACTTTGATGGTGCGTCCAAAGGAAACCCCGGTTCAACTGGTGGTGGAGGTATTATTAAGAATCATTTGGGCCACCTCATTGTTGTTTATGTAGGATCCACGGGCAAATAAACAAACCACTAGGCTAAGGCCCTAATAGCTTTCTAGAGAATCGAATGGCTAGGAACCTTAAAGTGGCCAACATTATAGTGGAAGGGGACTTGATGAACACCATCAATAATCTTTCTAAGTCATGACCCCATAGTAGAAGCATTAATGAGTTTATAAATGAGGCCCTTGCTATAAGTAACAATATTAACATAAAGTTTCACCATGTTTATAGAGAGGGGAATAAATCAGCAGACATCATGGATAATGTTGGGGTGTGCATTAACAAGTACATCGAATGGTATGATTTACTTGACACCCCCACGAAGCTCACCAAATCATCATTACATATGCTAATGCAAATCCTTGGCATGGTTTTCTGAGGTAGATCTCATTACTTCACCACCTCAAAAAATGAGTGTTTTTTCAAACAAAATTGGGGGAAAAAATTGGGGTTCATCTTTGCGACTACCATTTCAAGCTACAAACGTGATGTCAAGGTGAGTGGTTGTAGTTTCTGCCAGCTCCATTCTTCATGGATGCAATCAATTTTAGATATGGGTGGTTCTCCTTTTTGGGTTGAACCAATTTTTGATCCTCAGTGGAGAGAAAACGTTGAGCTTTGGGAAACCCTTAGCATTGGGGGTTTCCCAGACTTTATTCAGAAAATCATGGGACATGATCAATACATTTCACTCCAGTTTGTTGAGAACTGGAAAGAGAGGAATGTCTAGTTTCAAGGTCGGGTCTTTTCCATCATAGAGGATTTCATCTCTCACATCACAAGGCTAAGTATGGATGTAACAAATTATTCAAAAACAAATATGATAAGGAAACAAAGGAAAAAATCTTTCTGGATGATGGGGAATAGTTGGAATATAAAAAGGAAGGTATAGTATGTGATTCAATCCTGAATCTGCATTCGATGAGGTTGTGCGGATGATGGTTCGATATATCACTCTTGAGGGTCGTTTTCCACAATCCTGCTCCATCACTGTGCTTCTTAATCATTTTAGGCGGGAGGCCAAGGTGAGTCTTTCATACTACATCCTACAATCTCTTGAAAAATTTATGGGTGAACTTCAGAGTCATAGAAGGATTGTGCCTTTACACCATGGGGTAATATACCTCATTCATCAATACATTTTAGGTGTTGTGGCTAATAATCCTAGTCCCCGCTTTCCGCACCCTCTCCCTCCCCAACAACCTCACATTCAATCCAAAAACCCCATTTATCGAGACCTTGTCACCGAGCCCCCAAGAAGGGTTCTTAGGAGCGAGAAAGGAAAGGAAAATAGGTTATGGTTTTTAGTAGCTTCCTATTGTTATTGATACTTGTAATCATGATATGGTCTTGGAGAAGTTGAAAGTTCAGGATGGGATTTGAAAACTATGGAAGATAATGTGGACTTTCTCCTAAAATTTGACACACAAAACTCAGCTGCTAACTCCATTTCAGGCCTAAGGAACGATCTTAACATTGTTGTCAACCAAATCAAAGCACTGGAAGCCAATCACAACAACCTTCTGGCTATTCACAGGCGGTCCTCAATCTCCTGCAAGTGCACATACGTCAGATATGTGATATCAATGGAATCCTAAAATCTGCTTAGAAGAATGGGAAGCTCTCCAAAAAGTACCAGGCCTCCAATTGGGATCCCAACATCAGCACTGCTTTGAACCTACACAAGGCTCTCAAAGTTGTGCTCAAGGTTTATAACAAATCCATCAACTAGTACTGTAGGGTCTTTTTTCACATGGTTGTTTTTGGTTGTTTTAGTGATATTTTTACGTTGTATTTTTGTTTTTTTGCTCATAGTTGGGATTTGTATTGGCAATAGGCCCCTGCCCTTGTACTTAGTTTTTTTGTTGTTAGCTTGGCTATGGCCCCTTTTTGTTTATTAGACACTTTGTTTTTTTTTTGGATATGTGGTTGTTGAGTCTTTGTTTGAACTTTCGAGTAAGGTCCCCTCCAAAACCTTTTACCAATAAATTTAAAAAAATGTATGTATTCAAAGGAACTTTTACATGACCATTTTGAGGGATTTTTGAAGCCACCTAGGAGGAGAGGGGAAGTACGAGAAAGAAAACATATTCATTCCCCAACCAATTCACCATATTTTAGTAATTGTGCCACTTCCATTGCATTATCACCTCTATTTGCATAAGGATAATGATATATTGACGTTTATATGTTACCACAGACCAAGCAAACCAATCATTGTGAGATTATTTTTTATTGAGTGAGGATTTTTAAGAGTTGTATCTAAACAATTCCAAGATGCACTAAAGAGGAATATCCAACTTGGGTATAATAAATATATTTAGAGACAATTTTACAAAATAAAAAAGTAGAGTGTTTTTGAAGGAAAGGGGAAGAATGAGAAAGCATATAGTCTCATCCCATAATCAGTCAACCAGTATGTTAGTGAAAGGACCACTTCAACAATGACGATAGATAAAAAAATGGAATGTTATTGATACAACCCAACAACTTTACACTAATCTTGTTTCAAAGTATAGGTTGTACACAAGTCAACTCAAGTTAACCATTTAAGATTTTCCCCACAACTTCCACTCAATTTTTGATGCCTTAACCAAACTACCGACATTATTCCTATTTAACTATATTATTATTTATTTAAAAAGCTATGAAGATGCCAATGAACATATAAATACTTCATTTAATATTGATTCCAAAAATTAAGTTGTAAAGAGTTTTCAACATTGTAAAGATAGCTGACATAGTACAACCTCTTGGGGCTATGACCCCCCAAAAGACTATGATCCCTAAATCAAACTATAGGGGAGGAGAGAACACTAACGTTAATGATATGTTGAAGATCTCTAAACTTTTGAATGGAAATTTTATATGGTAATTTATTTAGATTTTTTTTCACCTATGAAGTTTCATACTAGAAATATACAATCGATAAATATTATATCCATAACTTGCATGTTTTGGTTGCAAGTTTCTATATCGCAAAGATTATAAAAATAAAAACGTCATTTTTAAAATCTATCGATTATGAAGTTAAAGTAGTGAAGTCTATTCTACTTGAAGCATTCTTATTGTTATTGATTTATTTAGTACTATCCACATTTCAATACAAACTCATTTATCTTTTTCTTAGCAGTATTATTCCATACAAAAGCCCAAATTTTCTATAATTTATCGAGTTTGTGGGACATGTCTAATAGTTTTGGTTGACTTTCAATCTAAACGATTATCTAATCCAAAATCAGCCATACACATTCCAAAGATTGGTGGGACGTGGTGTTATTTCAAAAAAAAGGCATGCAATGTGGAGATCATGAGGATTCCATATAAAACAACATTAATTTGAACTTTATAAAGTTATTTGAGTCCCTTGAAAAAGAAAAATCGAAATCAGACCTGATTAATCTTTCTTGTGTACCACATTGGATTGGCATTCTTACTAGTGAGTAATCATCAAATCATTAGAGGCAAGAAAAGGCACTAAGGAGTACCTATACACATGATAGTATTATACCACTATTACTCCATACAAAGGCTTCTCACCTCCTACTTTGGCGGGAGGAATACAGATGTTGGACACAATGCCCTGTTTCCGGCTAGGAAATGAGGATGAACAATCTTCTAAGGAAACTATTACAATCTAAAGAGAAACCACAAGGGAGACCTCATCATAAGATTAAGGACAAAATCAAAACTATCAAAAGATCTGCCCAACAAACGGATCCTTTCACTAAGGTAAATCCAATAGACTTTGCACAAACACTTCAAAATAAATTATGTCCAGAACTCGAAGATTGAACCTTTACAAGATGAGCAAAGTGGTTCTTCATCCAAGATAGACAAGAAAAACGTATATGAATTTACTGTTATTTTTTCCATTTTTGTTTATTTTCTAAGTTGCCAGGAAATGGAAATAGAAACAGGTCCAAATGCAGAAATACTGATTTTCCATAACCTCTTGGAAATGAAATGGCATAAAAACATCCACACAAAAAATTATTAAAAATATAAACAAACATCTAAAAATGCATACATAATAATCATTTTAGTCGATAAAGATTTAAAAACACTTGAAAAATATAGTTATCACAAAAATTCAAAATATTCAACATACTTAAAATTTCATTTATTTGTGTGACATATCATGTTTTATAGAGTTCAAAGAGGCTGAAATGCAAAATATTCAAAATAACAAATTGTTGTAGTGTGTTGAAAAACTTTACAATGTTAAATATTTGTTTTTGCTTTGATTAGGTTTTTAACTTTCATTTTGCGTTTGACTATTGGTAAGGGGTGGGTTAAGGTAAGGGCAGGTAAGGTAGCATTAGGTTTTATTTTTAATTTGTGAAGATTTTTTTGGAAGTTCTTGTTTATTTTTTTAAGAACTGCTTCTAGAAATGCCCGGCCCATGCTGTAAACAGCATTGCCCGAGAGTTTCTGGCCAGTCCAAGACATTTCTTTCGTATTAGTGTTTCACTTCCGAAATCCTTCGCAGCATCATTGTTTATTATAAATCAAAGCAGTAAGGTAGATTATACAAAATAATGCAGGATAACATACTAACCTTGAGAGAAACCACCGTAAAAACTTGGAAATCTCGCGATTTAAGAGTGATTGTAAAGCAGCACCTCTTGGAAGACGGACAAGATCTCCTACAACAAGTGGAAAACACACATCAGGCTTGACATAAGGATTTGGAGAACCTGCAACTTAAATGGATATCTTACCTCCTTTATGAGAGTATACGACAGAATCAGCATTCCAACTTTAAAAAGTCTGCAATGTAAGGCTCGTAACGACAAGTATGTTATTGGGCTTAATGTCGCGATGCAGTCGTGGTGCAGATAGGCATTATGTTTCCCATTCCAACATCCCTCTTTTTTCATGCAAAATGCGCCCAGGCTTCCGTTGGGCATGAGAAGTTTAGTTGTTCGGTTGGAGCAATAGCCCAACAGTCTCACTATGTTTCTATGCCGGATCGAACCCAGACTCTTCACCAATTCTCTTTCCTGCGTGATTTTATTGATGCCCAAATTTTTTTCACTGCTATAAAATCTCTGCTTTGTACACGACACCCGAGCAGCCCTTTCCTATGATGTTTGAACTGATCACCAGATTATCTATTATACTCAACTTGTGGAACAGACTAGTGTCATCTGCCATGGCCAGCCGATTTCTGGGTCTGATTCATCTTCTTCGTGGGAGAAAACAACATGAGCGCAGTTACACTGAAGAGCGAGCTTCATGACTTCCTTGCATTGTTGCTTCAATTTCTTCACTAAAACATGAGCTACTGAGTCCCGTGTTACCGGTGAGAACACTGGGTGGCAATCCTATGAAGTTATTGAACGATATGTTCAAACATACCAAATTTTCCAGCCTGCCCAGAACGCTGACAACATATTGTGACAGAGATCTATCGTAGCAAGCTTAGTAAGCCGCTAAAAGCACAAACAACTCAAAGCGATGTTAGTACATGAGAGGAGGAGGATACAAACAAATCAAAAACTAGAGACTATAAGGCTATTTTAATGTCTCACAATTTTTATCAGCTCCTACGGTTTGACAAGAATTTGCCTGAGCATCCTTCAACAACCATCGACCTACATAAACTGAGCAATATCCTCCAACAGCCATCGATGAAGACTCTGTCAATTAAAAAAGACACATAAGCTACTTTGCCATGCCTTAATACAAGGATGCTTTTTCCTGTACAACTACACTCGATCAAAATGCTTTCCAAATTAATAAAGAGGTAACGTGAAAACTGACCTGCTTTGTTGAAAGCCAAGGCAAACGGAAAGAGCGAAAACAGGAATTGCGGAGAGCGGCAGTGGGATGCATTAAAGTTTACGCCGTGCTTGAAATTAGAACTCAAATTATATGGATCCATCAGTCCATAACCCTGAGCTGCGCGGGTACGACGTCACACAGTTACTAAATACAGAAAAGCAAAGTATAGGTACATAAGTACCTACTTATTTCAAAGAAAAGAATTTCTCACAGATGAAGTCGATGAGACCTTCATCGATTCCCTATGCTTTCTCCCTTTTCGATTTCACCAGCCATCACCATAATTCCTTTCATTTCAAATCAAAGCAATCGCGTGAGGTGGCCATGCTTTTTCATGTACAGTACTTACCATTCCACAGGATTCGTCGTAGCACTTTCGATTTGCGAATCAGGTGTTATCCATGAACAACAGTACGGAGATATTATGTATTTGGACTTTCCCAACCTAATATTAACTCCTCGATTACCACCTCTACCAAGGCACATAATCATTATATTATCTACATGTACTTCCTAATTTATTTTATCAAAAATTATGAGATTTTATTATTGTCAATTATTATGCCATGTTTATATTATGGTCAATAATTATGTGTTGGACATTTGGCCATTCTTTTTCATTTACACTACCAATCCTCGGTTGTTTCCACAACAATCAATTACACAAGTCACAGATTGAGGATTTGTCGGAGCACTTGTGAATGTGGCGTTATCTCCACCACAACACGATGAATAATAGTACAAAGTGTATGAATGAATGTAAGTGTTTGATCCATTTATTGTAAGCACGCGAGAGTCCAACGTTGAAATTGAAAGTAAGGAAGATAAAAGTACTTAACCATGTCTGCAAACATTGGAACTAGAAGTTTGGATCTGGAGACTAGTCAAGAGCAAAGTACACAATCTTGATGACTTTCTACAATTAATCTAATCTAATTTTTTAAAGAGACTTCTATAAAATTTTAAATCCAAATGTATCGTTTCTATCCATATCATATTCGCAATTGTTAATTATGCATCATTATTAATGATGAAATAAATTTGATTCATTTATTCACGTGGTACTCCACAGATAGAAAAAATATATTTGTTCGACCATTTTGTTAATTACATGGTCATCCCTAAAGCTATAAACAAAAAGGTGACGATAAATATTCATATCCAAAAAGCAAGAATCATGTAAGACGTCGTAAACAAACAAACAATAAATAATAGTAACTTGTTATCAAGTTTGACTTATTACTCCAAAGGCGTGGATTCCCTTCGATTAGATCTTGGATGACGACGGTCTACTGCTTTGTGTCACGTGCCGCCATGCAAAGAATTTTATCCACCAAATCTTAGTGGCACGTTGGTCGTATTACAAATGTGTTGGTGTGTTTGGTCCGGGCTAAGCTGCTTATGTAGATGTAGACAAATAATGAGAGGTGGTGGTGGTAGACAAATTAGAGCGTTGTTGCCACCGGATGGGCATGCATGCATTATTGTTGTTGTTGTTGTTATTTTGTGGGGGTTAGATGTGGGTTTGGGGGAGGCAAAGGATTTGGTATTTTTAACAACTAGCATGCATGTGATGGGTGGTCACACATGTGCACTAATACTAGTAATACTTCCAACCAACTCTTCTGTTTTAGTGGGCCACCAGCTTTTATACCCCCGGCCGTGGCCAAGAATATCGAGAATGAATCACTTGGATTTGGACATGGCACGCACTAGGCACAACGCATGAGGCATACGACATTACACATATAACTACTTCCCGCACATGTAAGGAAACAAAGTCCATACCCATATCACAGTCATGTTTGTACGTGGAAAACTATAATTTTCTTTAAGTGTTTTCTGTAATAGATATTAAATGTCAAAAGTGCAGAACTCTGGGCAAGCTTAGGCCCGCTCAATTTTGAAGCAAAGCTCATATGGAAAAGAATATTAGAGCTCAAAACATGTTATAACTGTCTCTACTTACATGTAAAATGACCGAGGAAGTGGAAGTAGAAGTGGATAAGGCCTTCACTCTAGGTAGTCATGAGAATATTAATTGTATCGCATGTAAAAAAGCTAATAGTGAAAGGGAAGTGTAAAGGTTAAGTAATTTATGCAAAGATAAGTACTTAAGTATCTACATCTACATGGCTTGTGAAAAAGACAAGTGCCGCAAGGCGGCGAGTTCCTGCCACTACAGCTATTATGCAGCACAGGTATTTGCCTAATAATATTGTCTGATTGTATAATCTGAGCCTGCACATCGTGACAACCCCAAGTTTTAGTACCAATGTTGATCAAATCGATGCTTACTGGAGAAATAAAGTGCAGCTGTAGGTTCAGAGTTCTGCTGATTTGTTGTTTACTGGAAACTATGAAATAAATCAGTACTATTTTTTGAATTTAATAAATCGATTTCAAATACCAAGACCAATCTTGTGGCTATGACGTAAATGATCATTTACAGAAGCAAAATTAAGTTGCAAAAATACTGAACGTAGAGACCGCAACATCATTTTCCATTCATTATAGAAATTTTAGTGGTAGGAATTGATCCTTTGCCATTACTTTGATACTTCATCAACACCAGCCCATACTTTCAATCCAAGCAAAGATGTTGTTCGTGTGAGACAGAGCAAAATGTGTGAATTGACTGAAGGTCATCGGTATATGCACGTTGAAAAGACACAAGGTATGTGGCTCTTGTAAATAATTTGGATATTGCTTTTATTGCCAAATACACTACGAGAGCTACTAATATTCATTTTTGTAAACAACAAATAAAACAAAATTAGAAACATCATAATTAAAAATCTCTGTGGGAGCAAAATCCTCCAATATAGGCACACAAATTGCTTGGCGTATACAAGCTACCTTAAGTCATTGCTATCACACAACAATTAAGTATCGCTGCCACTTGGAGATCAGAAAATCCGCAAGCATCTCCATAGGATGATTACTCAGGCTTCATATTATGTACTTTATACTACTTGATAGAATTTTGTCGAGAACACTCCAAAATAGTCTTCTCTGCTACAATGAAGTAAGTTGCAATAGAATAATAGTCCAGAAACAGATCTACAATAGACATAAGCAGATAAAACGTGGTCGTTGGAATCATGAGACCAAAATATATGTTCTTCCTAGCCGAGAATCAATCTGCAAGAAGCAAGTAAAGATATCTTTGAATAAAACAAGGCATGTATAAGTGACTTAAAGCTAATATGTTTATCTTTATCTTGAAAACAGTCCAAACAGAGCTGAAGCGGCAAAACACATCGACAATAGCCTCGGATTTAACAAATTCATTTCGTGCATATGTTGTAATCATTACAGCCCACAAGCCATAATCTGTAAAGAGTAAAAACTTTTGCATTTACGACAAATTTCTGCACAGAACAATATCCATTTAATCTATATATTCTGGTAAACGGGAGAAGTTTGACAAAAATATATATACCAAAATTTAGATGGGAAAAACACAGATGCGATCAGTACATATTTTTTTGTAAATGTTTTTCCTGAATATGGGAGGCCTTTACATAGCTTGAAATTCTATACAATAGTACCAAGTTCTGTAATGCGGGATGTAGAAAGGTGAATTATATATTTAGGATGTAAAGCATATACAACAGTCTGCGATTTCAAAATGTGACAACATTTGGAAGAGGTATGTGCCAAGTTCAAAATATTATGGTTGTATACAATGGGTGGTTTGTTGGAGTAGTAGATTTTTTGTAATATGTCAGTTGCTTTTGTCTATTCCTACAGAAAAGCAAGAAAAGAGTATGAGTGACAAGAAATTGAAAGCGGAGGAGATTGCATGAAACTTGTTATGCAAAGAGTAGTTGAAAGAGTCACCTTAGTTGTTTTCCAGTTGGAGTGCCATAATGGCATTTGTCTGGAACAGAGTGAATGTCCCTGTTGCTTGAAATCCCTGAAACTTGTTACAAATAAATGACAGCAGTCTTATTCTTAAAGTATTCCTCATGTGAAACCCTTGTCAGTGCAGGAAGCAACATTTGCAGCGGTTGACCGGTCAGTATGCATTGGATATTTTTGTTTTTGCTAGATTTGAGGTTGCAAATAAGCCGGTGTTTGAAGCTATAAGGACATTGTTGTTGGCAGAAGCGGCATTGCAAAAGTTGTTTGTCTATTGTTTGGAAGGTTTCAGTGATGAGCCACATTTATTGCAAATGATCTCAAATGGTATGGAGTAGATGTTGGCGATAGTCAATGTACCTTGCACCTGCATGATGAGAAATTGTAAATGAGCAAATGCAGAGGTAGAATATTTGAAAGAAAAGATGATATAAAAAGATGACGTTGCAAATTGTTATTTATTGGTCATATAGAACTCACCTCTATAGTTGTGTTTAACATTTCTTTTAAGTCTTGTAGTGCTTTTTCCATCCTCAAGGGCGTGATGAATGTTGACTGAGTAGTCTTCAAGGCCTTGTCATTATCATTTCCACCACGCTTTGCAACATTTTTGAACAAATAAAATATGTGTTTTTGTTTTTGTAGTTGTTCCTCTATTGCTGTAAATAGAGGTTGAAATGTTCCAAATAGGTATAGCTGCAGTTAGAGAAGAAAATGTTTAGTATTATGCAATGAAGAGCACCTAGAATATGAAGTTTGTGGAATACTAGGAGTTTACCCTTGTTGTGTCTTCTTCCGTTGGCCCGTCTTTAATTTCTAGGATAAGTTGGAGGCCAATCTGTTTAGCAGAGGTTACAATTGCAGCAATTGTTCCAACTGCATATGGCTCTGTATTGTTTAACAATTGCTTAACAGTTGTGTTTGGAATGAATTTATATTCTATTGAAAGCAGGTGGAGTGCTTTCTACGGTGCTGGATTCATTGAGGAGTAAGATCACATCACAGTCTCCACGGTCATAACTGGTTTTAGGTGCAATGCTGAAATTTGTGATTTGTATCCCTTTTCCAGCCACAACTTTGTCTTCATGCATTGGGATGAATTTGTGGGCAACATTTAGAGTAACTGTCAGTTCAGCTTTCTCATCAGTAAGATCTGCTCGCAGGAGTTGTTTTCCCTGATCTTTTTGCACAGTAGTTTTATACACCACGAGCACATCGCCTTGGAAAATGTTGCCAATTGTGAAAGTGTTAAGGTCATCAATTGATGTGAGGGATGGAGTTGATGTTGCTTGCCTGCAAAGAATGTAGAATATTTCAGCGTATGTCGATGAAATCATATATAAAGTTAATGTAGTTTGTTTTGTACATACCTTTTTGGCTGGCTCTTGTCTTCTTCTTGTCCTTCTATGTTGTCAAAGGCTCGTTTCATGGCTCCTGCGATAACAAGGTATATAGTGCAATATGAGAAAAACTTAGTTTGTTGTTATAATTGGACAAACAATGTAAATTTGTTATGGAAGAAACAATAGTATTGAATTGATTATAATTGTACTTTTGGATGTTAATATTGCATACCTTATAGCGGTGTATAGTTTCAGTGGAGAGAAGTGCATTGTACAAGGTGTTGTTGACATTGTGTAGTATTTGGATTTTGATTTAACAGAAATTGGTTAGTGAAAAGTATAATGTATCGTGGTCACTCCAATACGTATCTGTTCTAACAATGCAATGCCTTTGAGGATTTGTTTTAGACCATATGTGGTCGATAATTGGTATTGAAGATGAAATTTGGTTTTGCTTGATGAAGTGCATTTGGTGAGTTCGCATATGATGAATGAGCATTGTCTCGTTCGCTGATTTCTTGTTGATGTCAATATTGAAATCACCTATTATGTGCACGTTGTTTCTTGCTTGTGTATCCGCCAAGGCTTTGTCAATTGCATGAAGAATATCTGAAATAGATGCAGTTGGCGCTGCATAAAAGTTTACTATGGATATTTCTTTGTTATGAATGGTAACGGTTACAAGCAGCGCTTCTACCTTATTTTCTCGGTATTCAATAGTTTCAATATTTGAAATATGTTTTTTCATGCAAATCATTATTCCATGTACGTGTCGCATAGAAATGCAATTGAAATGTTGTTGTAGTGTGTGTGTTTGTGTGGTCGGGGTATGCGTTTCTTGCAAACATAGTATGTCTACTTGCATTAAATCATAGTCATTGAGTATGTCTTCAGCATGTGCTTTGAGGCTTCTTGTGTTCAAAGATGCAATGAGGAGCTCAGATTGGGATATAATTGTTTGCAAATCATTTTGCAATTGCCATGTCGAATTTTCGTGAGACGCATCATCTCTGTTGTTATCTCTTCTCTCACCTTAAAATTCTTCATTTTCAACGGTGTTAGTAAGTACAAAGACTCAATATTTGTAACTCGGGATAGTGTTGTGTATGTTAGTCCATGTTGTGTGACACCAGCTAGGGTTGAAGGCAAGTCCTTCCATTGTGAGGCCTTGGGATCTGTGTATTGTTCGTGCACACGCTAATTGTATTGGAAATTGTTTCCGCATTGTTAGGCGTGTTCGAGTTTGGGAATTTGGCGCTGGTCTAGTAATACGTAGGATTGGTATCCAACTCCTGTCTATCATATTGTCATACAAGTGAGTGAGTTTTTTGTCTGCATATGCCCAATATGAGGGTCATTAAATTTTATCCATACTACGTCCATTTCGTTTAGAAGCGTGTACGATTTGAATATTCCATCGGATCCATTGACTAACCCGTCTTGAATGTCATAATTACCAGCGAATATTTCTACAAGCATATCAGTTTTGAGTACAATAGTTGATGGTAGAGTGGCGGTGTGTCGATGTGGATGGTGTACATTGTACTCGTCGTCCTCTTTGTCTATAGCATGTAGCGTAATTTGTTGTCCAGGAGAAATGGATAACATTTGATTGTTGTGTTTTTTGACATCGTCATTTTTGTAGAAGAGATATGGGAATTTTGGATCGATAGGAGGTGTTCGCAAGCATGATTCGTTCACATAAGATAAGTCAGACTCTATTTGTTTTCCTGTGCGCATACGATTTAGGACAGAAATGAATTTTTCATTTTTTTGACGCATTGTTTTGTTTAGTTGGTAGATTTTCACATTGTCTTTCCAAAAACAATATGGAATTTGTTGATCATTGAATGTAGGATAATGAAATATGAGGGAGTCATGTACGGGTTGTGCTTGGTAAAAGTCTCCACAAAAGAGCATATCGATATTGCCAAAGTGTTCCATGGGAGTATGCATTATATCTCGCAGTCATTTGTCTATAAAATACAAGGATCTACAACCCACCAATGATATTTCGTCAATAAGAATGATTCGTATTTGTTGATATTGCTTTGATAATGTGTCTAATGATTCAGAAGTTAACGGTATCAAGTTTGTTCGATTGAATGGTAGTAGGAATGCAGAGTGTATTGTCACTCCACCAACATTGTATGCAGCCTTTCCTGTGTATGCTAGTATCAATCCTTTTGGTTTGAGTGGATCACTGTCTACGAAATTGTCGTAGAAGCGTACAAGTGTCTCGTATATCAATTTTGTTGTAAATGTTTTCCCTGTACCTGCACCTCCTGTTAGAAAGAGGTGGAATGGATTTGATGGGTCGAGTCACTTTTTTGTTGCTATGTCTTTAATGATTGCTTGTTGTTCCTGTTTAGCATTCTTCTCTTTTTGTAGTAGTCAATGGTTGAAGATATGAAGGGATGCTTCCCAATTTTGAATTTGTTTTTCATGTTTTTGTTTTTGTTGAAATGATATGTAAATTGCAAATCAGATTTCAAGTCATATTGTTCGTTGACATAATCATTTTCTATAGGTTTTCTCATGTTGTCAGGAACATCGTTGTTTAGCTCTTGTTCTCTAGTCGCATCATCGATGTCACCCCATGTAGGATTAAGTTGGAAAGTGAATTTAGATTCGTTGTGTTTGATAGTTTGTTCATGATATGCATATGCTTGTTTCCAAGTTGCAAATCCTTGTTGCAATGATCTCTCATCGATGACGAAGGGAACATATAGCAACAACTTTTCACGATAGTAGTTTTCATTATCAACTTCTTTGTTGTATCTGATATATCGTATGATGTTTTGCTTTCTTTTTTTTTTTTCGTTGTTTCTTTGGTATTCTGACACAAATTCAGATAGGCAAATATGTGTTAGTGCAGCTGGTCGCTTGATGTAGTGATCTACAATCGATTGGCACATTATGTTATCTGATTCATCAGGCTCTTTACTCAAAAGCGTTGGCGGCTTGAGGACAAGTGTGCGTTGATCTGATGGACTCGTGTCTATGAAGACACATTTTCTAGAGCAACTATGCAATGGCAATGACAGAACAATGTGAACCGCTTGCTGAGAAGAAATTTGTTGGGTGTTGAGCAGTGTGTTGCCTAGTTGTCGCACCATTTCAATTGCATCGATATTTTTTTCTTGGTGGTCTTTTCTAATTTTTTGAAATGATTTTGTTGTTGACTTGTCGAGTTTAGTCATATACGATGTACAATAATGTGTTGTTGCATGTGCATTGAGCACATATTGGGCATCCGTGTTAGCTCTCCATAGTTGAGGAACTTTTTTAGAAAAGCTATTGGTCCATGTATGTGAAGGTTTTCGTGTCAAAAAAATCCTTGGTTGTTTTAGTGTGCTTTTTATTGCTTGTATATATTCCAGCTCATTGATTTTTAATTCTGCCAGGAACATGTCAAAGGTGTCTTCTTTTTATATTGTTTTTTCTCTAACATAGCAAAAATGTCCTTTGCATTTTGAATTTCCAATTCTGTTGGTTGGTTGGAAGGCTCAAGGATCATGGTTCTTCTCATCGGAGGTATAGGGAAATTATATCTGCAATTTAATTTCGACTTTCTATAGCATCTTTTGGTGTGGTGATGTTCATGTAGTCTTGCAATATCAGCTTCCAGGTTGTCCGTGTTGCAAGATATGTATTTGTTTACAAAAGATTCAATTTCATTATTCTCGTTTTGTCCATAAATTGGTGCGTATTTGGTCCATACCAAGAAGTGTGTATGTTGATTTCCTCGGTTTTGGAATTCTGTTATGGAGAAGTGATCTTGTATTGGTCCAAAAAATGATTCATCTTTGTATATCATCTGTACCAATGCTTTCAATCTGTAGTTGTAGTACCATGTACAAGTGACAAGGTCCTTTCTTATAAGGAAGTCATTGTCTACAGTGAGAAAGTGATGGTTTTGAGTAGATTTACATTTCTTTTCTTGTCTATGATACAATTCAGACAATGTTAATGTGAGTGGTTTCCAATTCTGCTCAGCACTTGTAAATGTCAAAAAGAAGGTTGGTGGACCTAACTGTCGTATCATTGCAAATGTGTTTCTTCGTAATTGCTGTAAATAATCTGGAGATGTGCGTATTTGTTTGAAGTCCATGTATCCAATATTTGATTCCAACAATTTGTCCAAGTTTGGTTTGTATTTAACATCTCTTGCAAGTAACTTTCTACCTTTCAATTGTGCTTTTCTTATCCTCACCCACATGGTTCTCGACACCTGGCCTATGATAATCTTAAGCGCTTTGAAGAAAATGTTTGTTGTATGATAAGAAAAAGCACGATTTGCATGTTGCAATTCCCAATGTGCAATTTGAAGATATGAAAATGAATTCGTTATATTGTCAGGTCGAGGATCACCATAAAAAAGTGTTGGGAAATTCATTTCTTCAGCAAATTTGTCTTTGAAAATACCAAGTGGATGTTGTCCTTCTGCAGGTGCAACTTGTATTAATTTATTTTGCAAATCACGAATGCAATGTGACTCTGTGAATCCATGCACCATGGTTTCATTCGGTGCGTCTTCTTCGTCTTCACTGCTTGTGCTATCAATGTCTTGGAGCTCATCTCGAGTGTGGTTTTTTGTGTCAATATCATGAAATAGTCTCTTCCAATCCTTTTTGACACGTATTTTTTCCATTTGATATAAGTTTCTCTTACATAATTGTTGCAAAGCACGCATGATAATGTATGCTCGTACTTTGCCTTCTTTGAAAGGGTTTTTGTATTGAAGTCTTCTTTTAAGTTCCACTCCAATTGTATGTGTCTCGTCTAAGGATCGTGGCAAGGCCTTTTGTATTATATTGGTATTGGAAGGGACATTGATGATTGCGCCAGTCATTCCTATTTGTGGTTTTTTGTATCCTAGCTCTCTTATTTGTGCAAATGCAATTCGAAGTGAAACAAGTCGCTCTTCAAGTTCGGTAAGCATTTTGACACATGACAAGGACTTGTTCAGTTTGATGTTGTCTGGTGATGCAAGTTTTGGCATCTTTCCAATTTTCAATGACTGTTTACACTTCTTGCATATTTGCTTACACATTATAGCTTTGTCCTTTTTAGCCAAAGTCATGTATGTTTGTTTTTCTAATTGAGTAAATTGCACCATATTATAGCTAAAATGCAATTGCTTGCAGATGGGACATGCATGTTTTGGTGTGTCTTGGATTTTTTTGTTAAATTTTGCAATGGGTGTATTTACATTGCGTCGTGTGCTTATTATTGTAGTTTTTTTGTTTCTAGCAATAGACTTCAAATGACGAAGTGATGGTTTAATTGTCCCGGAATTAGATATTGTAGTTGATTATATGGTTTTGAATTTGCTTGTTGTGATTGTTCTTTGATTATTGTTGAATTACTACATCGAGCAATAGACTTCATGTAGCGGATGGATGTTTTACTTGGTGGTGTTGTCAAAGACAATCGTTGAGTATTTTGTTTAGTAATTGAGTCTTTTTGACGATTCATAGTTAGCGGTTCAAAGTGGACGTGTGTTGTTTCTGTTTCAAAATATATTATATTAAAAGCTGCTTTGGGTTGTGCGCAATTGGAATATGTGGTTAGAATTAATTTTTCACTCGATGACCACAAATTAATTGTTACATTGAGTAATAGAGATACCCATTCCAGGCAGAATTCTTTCCCCTCGATTTGCCCTTGTTGGAAAAATGTTGCCAAGTTCACAATGTAATCTTGCCAATTTGAAATTTTTGGTATCTTTCGAATGAAGTCGACTGTTAAGTGTTTTTCCAAGAGATGAAATGCTGCAGGATTTCTAGAAAGTATTGCATTGCAGAATGATTGAGCGATGTAATGGCGTAAGCACTGTATGTCGTATTCTCCATTCGTTAAGAGGCAAATTGAGCTGAATAAGCTCTCACCACAATCACAGGGGTGTGTAACTAGTCTAGACAATCCATAGTTATTTAATTGATTTGAAATGGCAGACCAATTCAATTCGATCTCGCCACAAGAGCGCGATAGTTGCACATGTGTCATTGGAAAATTGTAGTTGTCATTTTTTTGCAATATAATGGTTCATAGTGACCTGCTAATGGATTTGTGTCATGGAATAAGATGTAGTACGGAAGTTGAGGACTATTTACATTAAATCGAAGGTAATTCATTTTTGTTGTAAAAGACCAAACACATATTTGTATATTCAACCATCTAGATAGCCAATTAATGCAAAAAGTGTCACCCCATAGTCTGTTTCAGTTGTTTAGGAAAAGGCAATGCAGATAATCACATTCTGTGGAAATATGTTTCTATGTCATGTATTCCATGCATAATCTGCAATTGCATTGGGTCTAATTCTAGTTGATAAGATTTTAGTGCATCAGGTTCGCCTCTTTTTAAACAATTCAAAAAATGATCGATGATGCCATTACGTAGTTCTAAAGATGTATATTTAAAGTGTAGAAGCACTTGAAATGCGTCGAACAGGCAATCTCCCACATGGTAAGAAAATGTTGGTTCTCTTAATAAGTTTTCTGCACTTAAAGCGTCATCGATGGAAGCGTATTGGACTCTATGCATTCGTTTGTAGTCTTCTACAACTATTGGTTCGTCGCATGTTTGATTGGTTGTCGTTCTATATTGATCTATTGTTCGTTTACGTTTTTTGTTTACAAACTCCATTGAAATGCGAAAGCAATAAACAAGTAATGTTTCGAATCCGTACCTTTGCGTAAGGTCTGCAAGTATTTTGTTTGTAATAAAACACTTAGTTGTGAACACCTGCAACATAGACAACACAATAAGACAACATAAGATATTTAAAAATGACAGAATTTTATAAGATTCACTTTCAATTAAGATTGAAAAAGACAATACACTTGATTGTAAATTTAAATAGGAAAAAGAGTTATAATTTTGATTCTATAAAATTCCATATGTACAATTTATAAAGAAAAACAAATACTTATTATACGGATTGAAAAAAAGCATTTATGTCAATATAAAATAAGTGTAATACAATATTTATCATACATTATGCCAAACACTTAGACAATAGTTATAATTTCCGCCAAGGTTGGGAAGGTCTCCTACTCGCTTCTTTAAATCCACTAAAATTTTACAACTTAAACGTTTTTTATAAACACGAATCCATTAATGCTAAAGAAATAATCCATGTTTTAATCCGTGACATGCAAATTAGTTACACTTGTTTGTAATAAATGTAATATTCATGCCATTTGTAAATATGTCTTGACCAATTAACAACAAACATGGACTCAAAGTAATTATGACGAATATGAATAAAGATAATAAGTTTCTACAAATGTGAATGACAAGTAAAATTGTCTTGATTATAAACTTAAGTTGCCAAAATTTTAATGAGTTATGAATTTCAAATGGTATCTACAACCATTGTGAAATACCCCTAGTAAAAATATTGTTCTATTGCAAATGTTGCAAAAGTTAAAAGTTAAACATTTTGCCATTTTTATAAGTGATATATTGGCACTTTGTTGTTTTCAAGGGTTAAATTGGCAAACTTGAACTTGTGCTAGTGCGCAGAAATAAAGAAGTATATACAAATTGATTGATCTGGATCTCGTATTCCGTATCTAAAATGAGCAAATTGTTCTCGAGAGGAAAGGAAACTACCGCCTCTACATCTTGTTTTGTTTGTTGGATAGAAAAAAAGAAGAAAAGATTGAGGATTGGGAGGGGCTTCATTTGGACGTAATGTCTTAGTGTATTGATTTTGTTTATTACTACTTTTTGAGTTCTTTGATGAATTGCTAAATGGTACTTCCTCTGTAAGTCTGAAATAGACCATTCTGAAAGAAATGGCTACCACTTCATTTTTCCGCTTCTTTATCTTTTATTTCGAGTAGTTATTGTATTGATTTATTAACACTATCAAAGTTGTAAAGATTTTCCTACTATCCCACTTATGTCTTTGAGCAAGACTTGTCTCTTTCACTCTTCCTCTGCGTGAAAATTTCTGTTTTGTTTATTCTTAGCCTTTTTTTAATTGGCCAATAGGCCTTTCTTAAGTTAAAATTCTTGATTTACTGCTACTCTTCAAAATTTTGCATCGACTATTTGTGGAATGGTCGTTTTATCATATATTGTTTTGTTCTATTTGGTCCCATTGGGAAAAATGCGGATTGATTGGAGATGGAAGGGATGAATAGAATGAAAACAATATATGATAATATTGGGGATGAAGGGATGAATAGACCGAAAACAATATATGACAAACCAACTAATACCAAGAATAGCGTTTACTCAAGATTTTTAACTTAAGAAAGGCTTATCGCCAAAAATGTGAAAAGAATACTTGAGGCACATGAATGGGGATAAATTTAAGGGTCACTTATGATGTCACATGTGCCCGTTATATCAAATATTAAAAGTATTTTACATCCTAAAATCACCAAAAAATGTCTAAATGGTCGTCAAATTCACACCACATTATGTTTGACAAAATGCCTTCAAAACGAAATATAGCCTCGTGAAATGCAAACTTGATTGCATGAAGTTTAATGGTCTTTACGATGTAATTTTCATTACCTCGGTTGCAAGATTTAAGGATCAAAGTGGGTTTGAATTTTGAAGCAGTTTTGCAATTAAAAGAATTCAACCTCAAACACATTTAAGGAAATGTAATGGTAGGTTTAAAGCCAAAGTCCACGACATTTTTAGCATCCTTAAACTTGTGCCAAAATGGGAAATTTGTGAAATAGAGCTCGAGCATAAGGAATTTGGCGAAAGATAAATTCAACAAAATTAAAAATCGGAAAAATAACATTTGCTACATGTCGTGGGTTGAGAATTCCTGCTTGATATGTATAAGACCACGTTTGTGGAAGCATAGTGAAGGTTCACATGCTTCCTCATTTGTGTAAATGTAAATATTTGCAGTATGAACTGGAAAAATAATTCTCCATAATGTAAAGTGATTCTTTAACAATATGAGTACAAAAACATGGATGAAATGGCGAAGAATGAGCAGTGGGGGTTCATAGCCAAGCAAAAAGAGAGAAAACCTTGTTATTTTCATTCATTCCAAAACAAAATAGCAAAAACAAACTCGAATCATTTTCTGTATTCTGTCACGGATTTTGCAACTGAAACATTGGACAAAAGTCCCTTCTCCATAAGTTTTGATATCCATGCCCTAAAGATAAAAACCCAAACATTCACACGAAAATTAAACACAAATATAAATTGAGTTCTTGGATGGCATAATGAAAGGAGAACTAAATGTGGAAGGTAAGATTATACTGATTAGATAAGAAATCGAAATTCTCTATAAAACCTTGTTATTTTCATTCATTCCAAAACAAAATAGCAAAAACAAACTTATGTTGATCCATGCTAGAAAGAGTTGATGCTTTCTTCTTTACCTTTTTGTAAATACCAAATTTTCGTAACTGGATATAGCTTCTCAAACCTCGCGAATAGCTCGTTCAGCAGAGCTCAAACCAAACCAATGCAAAAAAAGAAAACAAACTGATTTTTCATGCGATAGCTTCTTGGAGAAGCTTCACAAATTTCTAGAAATTTAATGCTCATTAATTCAATTCAGTAGGCAAAATACTGTCAAAATCTGATATAAAAGATAAGGACACTTGTCACTTTCAAATTTTTTACTTTAAAATGTAACAAAATTGTTTTGGCAATAAGACTCCAAAATAGTCACATCACCCTTGAACACCAATCAAATGCCTAGAAAAATAAATATGTTAATTTTAAAAATGTTTGAAATTACTCATAACTTTACAATATGCCAAAGTTGAAAAAAATAAATGCATCTTACTGGCCACTTTTGCAAAATTAATGTACACCATTGAAATCTATAGTATTCCTGCCAAAGGTAGGAACTAATAAGTTAAGTTCCTTGGGAAAACAATGAATATGTAGGTGACATGGATACTGGATAACTGTGCATGGATAACTTTGTTAATACCTAATATTATTGATAAAATTTATTTGCACGGATGGTCATGGGAAAACAATGACTATGTAGGTACTTATGCTTACCTATTATTATTTATCTTATCCGAAAGTTTTCAAACATGGTGAAGAAACAAGTATCCAAGTGGTCCCCCCTGACAGGGTAGACTAAGATATAATCGATATTGTAAATGATCTCTAATTTTGGGTTAAGTTAGAAGCGCTGGTGCCCATAGGACTGTTAGTTTATTAGTCCCTATACATGGAAAAAAATTCCAACGGCTGAAGCACACCCCCCGGTGATGTCATAGTGCTCTACCCCCCCTATTCGCACATGCAGAGAAAAACATAGTGCAGACCTCAATCCACCAATACATAATAATTAAATTTTTGTAATAGATATAGATAGATAAAAAATTAATTTAAAATTTGTATTTTATTAATATTGTCATATTGTACTGACAATCTAGATGGACATCAAATGGAACCTGGGCAGTAGCTGGAGGCGTGAGAAAGGGACGCTCGAAGCCCCTTTTTGGTCCTCATGTGCGGCGATATTGTGATAATTGTAATATTATTATAATTAGATTTATAGTATTAATATAATTATAATTATTATTATTATTATTATATTATTTACATATAATAATTATAATATGAATAATAATTATTTTTATTAATAGTAATATAATTATTTTCATATTATAATTATAATCATACTATTTCAGTCATTCATGTGTGGATCCCAACAAGTGCCATTTTTCACTCATATGTGGATCCTAAAAGAAGAGAATTATCCCGATACGGGGTCAAATTTGACATCCACCACCGCATGTCAAACAATTTATTCGTTCTAGTATTTTACAATACCACCTTTCAAAAATGCAAAAAAAATGTTATTTATATGATATACCATATTTGTAAAATATATGAAAGACTATTCTATATTTATTTAACTATACGTATTATATATTAAAATAGTTTACATATAAATATATATTTGAAATGACACTTATATTTTAAATATGCAAGTCGCGGGTGAAAGAGTTTCACTATGACCTTCATCATCTTCACTTGTTTCAATGTTTTGAGGTAGATTCGTAAGAACTTCTACTTTAGAAATCATAGATGTATAGAGTGAGTTCTTAATGTAAGTATTAACAATCCCCTTCTTTCACGTGAGGACTTCCATATATCTAGTTCCCTATCAAAATATTTTTTTGAATATTTTACTTTGTTGAGTATATCCTCGAGTGATTCTCCAAATTCTTATCTAGTTTATTTTTCAAATTAGATTCATATCTCTTTTTTTTAAAAGTATTCTTTTAAAGAAGCACTTTAGTGTCTTCATATATTTTGCAAAGTATAAGGATCCAATCGGTAGTGGGAAACTACTCCTTGGAAATGGATTTATTGAGGAGACAATTAAAAATTATTGGTATTTGTTTGTTTAATATAATCAAAATTTGTTTTTATACTCACATTTACTACTTGTGTTGGGATCTATTCAAGTCATACTATGTAAAACTTGCCAATATTCTCAAATAAATTATCAGGCCCAATTTTAAGCAATCTAGTGGCATTCACAAAGTCACGGGATACTTTTTACCTTTCCCGGAATAAGCGTCTTCATACGTGAACATTGAAAAGAGTTATGATTTAATTTTAACACTTCCCGTTTTTAAGGGTAAATTCAAAAAACAAAAGTTTGGTTTTAGGAACTTTAGTCTATGTGAAAAGACATAAAACTAAATGGTATATAATATTGGATTATATCTCTACATAAATACAAGATACATATATATGATTCAAATCCAAGTTTACATAACTCTATCCATGTGTGAAAACTATAGGATTGTAGAATTTAACATATAGTTATTAGGAATAACATTTGCACTTGATATCTACTTTGGGAGAGCTACTAGTCATTTCTATGGGTTTTAGGGCCCTCTGGAGTTATTGGAAGCCTTCAAACTCTAACCACATATAATTAATTATATGTTTCTATTCCTAATTCAATAAATATGATACTAATATATGTTAATTATAAAACATTACCATAATCTTCCTCTCAATTGAATCCGATTGCCATATCTTCCTCTCTAGTTTTGGGGGAGAAATGTTTAACTTCTATTGGGGATTCTTTAGGCAAAACCTCTGGCTATTGACACAAAGACAACCTTGTATGAATATACTATGTATGCTCGCATCTTGGTCGATCTGAACACCTCAAAGGATTTCCCTGCTTTTGTTGACCTGCATGTTGAGGATAGGATATGGACTCAAAACATTGACTATGAAGGCTTTCCCTTCAGATGTTAGATTTTCTTTTCCCTTGGCCATTTAGCGGCGGATTGTAAGTTTGGGAAGAAAAATACCAATAATCAATCTTCGTGGTGGAAGAATGTTGATTCTAGCCATTTGGTTGTAAACAGTCACTCAGATTCAGAGTCAGAAGAGGGATTTGAGGATGTGGAAGTGGAGGCTCCTACACAAGAGATAACCCCTTCTCATGTAGAGAAGGAATCTTCTCGCTGTGCCGGTTTGGAATCCTTTTCCCCTCCTCCTTCTTCGGGGATCCTCAATCAGATGGGTGAAAATAATTTTGAAATTTGTATACCAGTTCACTCAAATGAAAATGTTAATCCAAATATCGGTGACGATTGGTCTACTGTGAATAGAAGAAAGAAAGGGAAGGTTAATGACTCCCTTAAGATGTGTCTTCGTTCCCATGGGAAGAAGTCTCATGGTTAGTGTTTCTTCTGTGTTTGTTTTTGTTGTTAGTTGGACTTCTAGTTGTTTGTTTCTCTGTGCCGCTGGAAGAGGCAGCCCTTCATGTTCCTCATTGTTATATTTTTATCTCCACTTTCTCTCATTGTAATGGGGTAGGGTCCCCTCAACCCTATTTTTACCCTTAATAAAAAAACTTTACCATATAGGAAGGTGAAAAAGATGCAACTATCCCTAAATTGACCAATCTTCTATTATCAAGGAAAATTGCAAGTAATTACTACTATTTAAGGTAAAATATTTAGTTATGGAAAATAAGGGGATATTAAGCCATGTGAAGCTAGTTGTGATCACATCAAGTTATTTGGGTTTCAATTTTCCACATTTGAGTATGTGATTGATCCAATTACTTATTTGGTGAAATGAGCGATATATATTATGGAAATTAAGCTCTATGAACATAATTATGATTGCATAATTTGATTTAGGGCTTGATTTTCTCTATATTACTCTTTATTTGGATAAATCAGTAGACTCCCTATGGGAAAATATGCATAAATTTTGTACTATTTTGAGCTTGTTGATTTATTTTATTTTAGAATGTGATTTACTTTCTTTAATTATATGGAAGAGAGGGATATCTTACTTTTTCTATTTTATAATGGTGTCAATGAATTTATCCATTTTTAATGGAAATTTATAGTCAAGATTGATTTTTGATTGCTAAAGAGTCTCTACAATGTATGAAGAGCTACTCATAATTAACTTCTCTAAGAACTTGCTTATTTCTCAATATTAATGCTCTTTCTATATTCGATCTTTTAGGATCATGTTCACTATTCTAAGTGTTATTCAACATATCTCAAATAATGTCAATGTCCATCACAACATATCCTTATGAAAGGTAAAGATAGAGTTAAATGTTTTTGTACCAATAAACATACTCTTAAAAATATTCATTAACTCATTTAGATCACTATTGATTCAAACCATTTGGCTTATAGGTAATCATTTTTGGATGCATCTACGTCTAATCAAAACAAAACTAGTAACTTGGTCATCCACCTAGATAAAAAATGTGATCAAGGCCCATATTTTCAAGTCCATATATGTTGATGTTTACTTGTGTGAAAAATTACGCATGATTCAAAAAATTGCAAAACTAAAAAAGCACCCATAGGGTGGAAATGTTTAAAACAAAGTTTATTCATAATTAGGAAAATATAATCCCAAAATGACATAACGGTGTAAAATTCATGTTTAGGTGGCTCAATACACCCTAAATGAGTTAAATCGTGTAAAAAATCAGTGATTGTTTTGGGATGGAATTCAATTCTAGAAAATCAATCCATAAATGATAATAGGTTATTATAACTACATTTAGGGGCTCGATATACCCATTTGAGTTCCCCATACAACCAATTGAGTAATTGGCTACATGGGGCATGTAATTAGGTCAAATTAAATCTCAAAATGATATTAAAGTATTTTATTTTTGTTTATGGGTTCAATATTTCCAAAATGAGTGTATCTTGCAATAACTCAAGTAATTATTTACATTGGGGCATGAAATTATGAAAATATGTTTGGAATTAATTAGTTAGTGCTCAAATTTCATATTTGTTGTATGCGAATAATGAGATTGTTATAGTTTTTATATTAAATAAGTTGTTAAAATAACTCGTGTATTATTAGTGAGTTGTTTCCTAAATTTTAGCAACAACTTTGCCTATATATTTGTAAATGTGTTTTGAATGAAATAATGAAGAATATAATAGTATTATTTCTATGAAGCTTGTACCATAACTTCATTTGGTACTAGAGCTAGGTTATTGGATGTGTAGTATGATGTATTGAGAGGTGAAGGGACAACTTAAAATTAATGACTCGCCTTAGATGATGTGAGTGATTAGGTATTAGAATTCGGTTTGTAGATTTTGAAGATTTAATATTTTTTATCTTCATATCTCCATTGAACCTCAACCAACATTGCATCATGGATGTGCACAATTTTAGATTCTTTGAGATGGCTATAAGAAAGTGACTTTACTTATTTAAATCTTGACAATACCGTGATCACTTGAGGCTTCTATTAGATCCAATCCAACTTGTTCACATTGATATCTTCACACATGGAGTAAAATTCATATCAAAATAAAGGCATTTAGAAAAATACTATATGAGGTCGCATTAACAATTTTTCATTAGTATTGGATAACATCATCATTGCACCTATGGATTGCATGTTAAAGATTGATTCGATGGCATGTGTACATCAGGACCTACATTTAATTTGTAGTATTCAATATTGCATTGGATTTGTTATGGGAATCCCATCACTTATCTCTTCTTTGACCATTATACATTGTGATCATTATTTACAGTTGTGGAGCCTTTCAAAACTCAATAAGAATTTATATTACATCTCCAAGAAAAATCATCACTTCATTTTCACGGTTCTATCTTTTTTGAACTATTCATATAGACTAACGCCAAATCCATATACTTGGGGATTTTCTTTATGCTCATGGCTACTATTGGTTATTCAAACATGCACCCACGTCACATATCTAGAAAAGCAAAGTTGTTTGAGTCCACAATGGAACCGTCCCCAAGTTGTGGGACCTTACACACTTGGGACGGATCTCTAGAGAAGGTCGGTTCCTCTACCTACCTCTAACGCTATTGTTACTCCTAATGCTGAAAGAAAATCCTAGACTAAACATGCCAATGGACCAGGGATAAAAGGATGTGTAAAAAGGGAAATCCTAAGCTAAGGAAGGTGATAACACCAGAAAGAAAGGGTCGATCTCTCTCCACGAGTAGCAAAGGAAACAGAGAGGGCACGAGAGAAGAGGACAGACAATGCACGACACAGATCAACATGTGGGCTCGGCCTTCCAACGCATGCAACACATGAACATGGGGACAACAAGCATGAAGATGCACAACATGCCAGAAAATGCAAACAGAGAGGTGAGATGCAATGAAAACGAGAAAGGGAAGACAAGAGCTCCACAAAACATAATTTTATTGCTTAAGGGATGCATAGTAATTTACATTCATGACAGGAGGTGAGAATACATTGCAAAGACCATGCCAAGGTCTGAGACCCGTGGGAAGTCAGGTCACCATTTCAAGTATGGTGTCGTTACAATAGAGAGGATCCTTTTTACAAAGCAGATCTTTTTAGTTATAGAAGAAGAAGGAGAGAAGAGAAGGAGAAAGATAGGGAAACTTGGATTCAAATATTTAACCACCAACAACAAGTGATAAATTCCTACAATACCACCTGCAAGATTGTCGGATGCACTTCTTCATGTCTTTTTGTCATGTAGGAGAAGGAAGAAGGAAAGCTCTTATTGAAATTTGGTTCTTGAGGTCAATTAGATGTGTGCATTGATGAGATGAGAGACATTTCCATGTTTTCCACCTACCAAATCCCGCCTACATTTGAATTTGAATAGTCCAATGTGTAGCTTGTGTTAGCATCTCTCTTACGAGCCTAGGTGTGCACCAATCAGAGCTCTTTGGCAGAAGATATGGATGTCTGAAGATATCAGAGCTGTCCGGGCACATACGACATGTGGCATGTGTGGATTGACTAAAGGAGTTAGCTAACTTTTCATTTGTTGTCTTTTCTTCCACATGTCATGCACCAGTTAGTTTTTTTGATTCGGTGCCTTGTTGGCGCGCTCGATAGGTTGCATGTGGCACACTCAAGTCGACGATGATGACATGGCACAGTGATTGGCATATAAGAAGGCACAAGGCATGGAAATGAGAGGCGCAAGGTGCACACACAAAATATAGGAGAATGAATGCAATGCACACAGTAGGAAAGAAGGCATACTTACAAAAGGAAAGTATAGAGGTAGGCGCGAGCATTCAATCGAGGAAGGCGCGTGGCGGCATAGAGAAGGGGCACACAATATATTTTAGTGTATGTAAGCACACAAGAGGAATGTCAGGGACTTATCCATTTTGGAAGGCAAGACTTCAAAGGTGTGCATAAGGAGTGCATGATAGGATAGGAAAGAAAGTGGGTACACAGGAGGAAGGCACAAAGGTGAAATGGAAGGAGATAGCATAATGCATTACGGAAGAAAGAATGAAGCAAGGTGCATGAGGCACGTGGAGGAAGCTGTGAATCGTGCTAAGGTATCAAAAGAAAAATCTTGAGTGTGCGCAACCTAAAATGTGAAACATCAGAGTCATAATGAAAATATAAGTTATCCAGATAACTAAGAGAGTTATTTGGATAATAATTTTGGTGACTTTTGGGGCCATCTACCTACTAGATGAAGAGATCAATAGCCTTAGAAGTCCATTGGGCATGGAGTCAAGTGCTAAAATTGAAGATCTAATCTGCAACTTGAAGAACATCCCTAAATTCACTTACAACATTGTCTGAACTCTGAACTGAACTATTGCTCTCATGAGGATATTCTGACTTGGACTGTGAGAGTTGAAAGTTGTGTGGATTGTTGGAACTGCCTCTGCCAAAATTGAACTACCATCCTAGGAAGCAACAAAAAGGGGTGTGCGAGCACAATAGGAAAGGAAAGGCACCAGAGAGAACACGCCAAAAAAAAACACAACACCATGTATATAATCTAAAAATCATACATGTCCCAAAGGGAACATGTAGAGTGTGCACAAGCACTTGTTTTACTAAAAGAAAACCTAAACTAACCTACTCTAACCAGAGGCAAGGGAACTAAAGTAAAACCTATCAAAGGTAGGGAGAAGTAGCCTCCCTTCCTCATAAATTGTGACCATGTAATTGATTTGGCACTGAACATGGTTTGGAACAAGAGTGAAAACCCATCCTACATATGGTGTTTCACCCTTCTCAAAGTATCATCAAACAAAATATATACATCCTGAAGTTGTTCTATGCTTGGATTTGGGAGGCATTATTGCTAACCTTTGGCACGCTGAAGCTCAACCTCATGTCTTGGAGTGAACATGACCGGTGGCAACTCTCTCTTTGGCTCTAGACTAGCCAAATATCTGATTGGGGAAGGTCTGATCCTTGTGAATTGCCCATTATTTTGAAGCTCAATCTCGCATATGGGATTTTCTTACAGACTCTCCTTATGAAGGGGAGCACTTGTAGGTTGGGTTGCACAAAACTGGGTGTACCCTCAAAGACTAATTGATTTTCTTCTAGAATAGGTGCCCGAATGATTTCCTTTACCCATTTGGAGTCGCATAAGTCATATCATTCTTCAACTGTTCTGCAATCATTGAACATGATGATGTTGGTTTAGAGAGGCATGTTGGAAAGGGGTTGTTCATTTATGGTACAACTAGGTAGAGGGGACTTGGAAAAAAATGGGAGGATGGGTGTAGAAGGTATGGAAGGTGCACGTGCGAGAAGGGTTATGGAAGAGAAGTGAAGGTGAGAGGATGGAGGAGGGTAATTATCAATGGGGGCAATGTGCAAGAAGTTGGGAATGTATGCAACAGTGAGGTTTGAGATGATGTAAGTTAGTGCAGAGGAGTGGGAGGGCTATAAGATGGTAGTGCATGGTTGTCCCATTGACACGGTTGCCGCTCGCTAGATTTTTGAGCCTCCATTAGCTCTGCCAACTTTGTAATCAGGGCAAAATCTCGGTAGTAAAGGGCAGCTTTGTTGGGTGCTAAACCAACTGGTACAAGGTTGACCCATGGGCAAGGGACCTTGTAGCCAACTTTAGCTGCCTTTATGGATCACTTCACTCTGAGTTGCATCATGTTCATCTCCATTTTTTGAACTTGCCTCTCAAAATCAGCTTCATCCATGGAGTTGCCACCATCATCTGCATAAAAATGTTCTTCATAAACATTTTGGTTAGAAAAAGTGGGTTGTATGCATTTTTAGGATAATGGGGCTTATAAAATTGATTTGGAGGAGGATTTTGAAAATGTGGTGATGGAGAATAATAGTTATGCTTCTATAAATGATAATTCCATAAAGGAAAGAATTCATGATTACATAACTTCAAAAGAGGAAGGTGAAATGATGGAAAAAGGAGAAATGAATGAAAGAAAAGGAGAAAGCCTAGTATGTGAATGAAATAATGGGTGTGTTTGGATTAGTGGAGTTGCTAGATGTGTTGAAATATGCCTCTAAAGGTTGGATCTCAGAAAAAAACATCAAACTTGCATTGAGATGAAGATGTAAAGCTCTTCACTCTTGTCCCACTGGGCATGCCAGAAACTATTGGTCATTCAAACATGCACCCACGTATCGAGATATTAAAGAGTCAAGTTTTTGAGACCACAATGGAACCATCCTCAAGTTATGGGACCTTGTGCACTTGGGATGGATCTCCGGAGAAGGTCGGTTCCTCTACCTACCTCTAATGCTACTCTGCTTTACTCCGATGCTGAAATCAAATCCTATACTAAACATGCCAAGGACCAGGATAGAGTGATGTGCGAAAGGATAAATTCTAATCTAAGGAAGGTGCTAGCGCCATGGAAAGGGTTGATCTCTCTTCATGAGCGGCAAAGGAAACAGAGAGGGTGCAAGAGAAGAGGGCGGACATCACACATCATAGATCAACATGCGGGCTCGGCCTTCCGGCATGTGCAACACATGAACATGAGGACTGTAAGTGGGAAGATGCACGCATGCTAAAAATGCAAATAGAGAGGTGAGATGCAATGAAAATGAGAAAGGGAAGATCGAGTTCCACAAAACATGATTTTATTACTTAAGGGATGCACAATCAATTACATTCACGATGACGGGGAGGTGAGAATATATTTAGAGACCATGCCAAGGTTTGAGACCGATGGGAAGTCATCCACCATTTTGGTATGGTGCCATTAGAATAGAGAGGGATCCTTTTTACAAAGTAGAACTATGTTATTTATAGAAGAAGACAGAGAGAAGAGAAGGAGAAAGAGATGGAAACTTGAATTCAAATCTTCAACCACCAACATCAAGTGGTAAATGCACCGCAAGGCTATCAAATACACTTCCCCATGTCATTTTTTTCATGTAGGAGAAGGAATAAGGATAGATCTGATTGAAATCTAGTGGTTGAGATCGGTTAGATGGTCTATTGATGAGTGAGAGACATTTCCCTATTTTTTCCTACCAAATCCCACCTACATTTGAATTTGAATAGTCAAAATTGTAGTTTTTGTCAAGAACTCTCTAACAAGCCCAGTGTGTATGCCGATCGGAGCTCTATAGCGAGAAGATATGGTTGTCGGAAAATTTCAGAGCCATCTGGGCACATAAGACACGTGGCATGAACGAATTGACAGAAGAAGTTGGATAACTGTTCATTTGTTTTGTCTTTTCTACCACATGTCATGCATTGGTTGGTTGTCTAGATTCAACACCCTGTTGGCGTGCTCTGAAAGGTTACGTGTGGCACACTTAAGTTTGACAGATGACGTGGCATAGTGATAGCATAGAAGAAGGTGTAAGGTGCAAAAGCTAGTGGCACAAAGTTACACATGCGAAGGACATGCACGTGAATGTAACACATGCGGTAGGAAAGAAGGCATACTTGTAGAAGGCAAGTATGGAAGTAAGGCGTGAGCATTCACCCGAGGAAGGGAACACGACGGCATAGAGAAGGGGTGCGTGAAATAGTTTACTGTATGTAAATATGTAGGAGTAATGTTAGGGACTTAGCCATTTTGGAAGGAAAGACTGCAAAGGTGCGTGCAAGGAGTGCGTGACGACAGATAGGAAAAAAATTAGGTTCGTATGAGGAAGGTGAAAAGGGGAAATGGAAAGAGACAACAAAATACAAAAATGAAGCAAGAAGGAAGAAAGGCACGCGGGGCATGTGGATGAACTACAATTATGTCAAGATGTCAAAAGAACAATCTTGAGTGCGTGTAACCCATAATGTGAAACATCGAGTCGAATGAAAATATAAGTTATTTAGATAACTAGGAGAGTTATTGATTAGGGGATCATTTTTGATATCAAAAGTTCCCTAAACATCCCTAAATTATTTCAGTGCAGAAGATATTTTTGAGAGCTTTCGACAACTATGAGAATGTGATTAACAGACATTGGGAGCTCTAGTTATGTCTCGGTCAAAGTCTAGTAAATAGGAAAGTCAACTCTGGTCAATAGGTCAATATTGGACCAATGACACTTTGACACATGGCGAAAAGGAAAAAGGGAGTCATTTATTGGTTTTGACCTCTAGTCTTCGTCAGGTGTAAAATTTGGTGGTTGCAACAAGAGGCTCAAATTTTTAATGGAGGAGATCCTGACCGTCGTTTGGGCTAATTTGTTATCGCCAACGTGGTGGGTCCACAAGCCACCACATGGCTTGCCACCAATCGTCGAATTTGCTTGATTTTCCTATCAAGATTTGACAAGTGGACTATGTGTTGATTGATTTACTCATCGAGTTACGGATTGAGTTACACATTGAGCTATTCACCGAGTTGATTACATTCTATGCCACAATGTATGGGTCAAATTTTTATTATCTCGGTGAGACCACTTACAACCCAACGATCAAACATTACCACATTGCCACCCACGTGGATAGACAACCAAACAACACACTACTCCAAACATAGCAGCCAATATATCGCTAACCTCATATCATGCAAGGATCCACATAGTGGATAAGCGGTGGGGAAAACCAAGCCAAGCGGTGGAAGCTTCCACGTAAGGAGGAAGAGGGGGGGTGGTAAGCCTCAAGTGGTCCCATGACCACTATGCATTGCGTGGGAAAGGCTTTATTAAGCCTAAACATTTATTCCTCCACCAAATGTGGGATATTACCCACTTTTTAATATTTATCCACATCACATGGAATTTGGAGGATTATGTGGGATATAACCCACTTAAAATACATACCGCCCTAATGTGGGATATAAACCTATCCATTAGCCACCATTAGAATTTTAATAGCCTTAGCATAAAATTTAAGGCATTATTTTAAGGGCCCTATTTTAGTATAAATAGGGGACCCGTTTCATTGTAAAATACACAACTTGGAAGCTCAAAGTAATAGCTTGAGGAATATTGCTCAAGCGGGTGGAGAAGAGTGTTATTTTGATAAGACCTATTTTTGGCTTATTATAAAGTTGTGAAGACCTATTTATTTAAATAGACATTATTGTGACTAGGATTTTTAATACTACCTATCCACCCATAGTGCCACACTAAATTATTGTGAAGCCTGGAGTTTTGATTGGAGTGCCACGGGGGTGTTATGAAGCATCCGAAAGGCCTATCGAGAACCGGTGGATTTCAAATAGTGGACCTGGTGCCATAGAGCTTTCCGAATATGCCAAGAAAGAAGAAGTCGGGTGCTTTATTTCACCCTTATCATCTGAAGGTTTTTTTATTCTTCTAAGCAAGTTCTTAATAGTTTCCATTAGGTTTTCTTATGAAAGTACTATTGTAACTTACAAGTTTTGACTAGTGGAATGGTTCGAAAGAACTCGAGAGACGTAGGTAATTTCGAACTCCATAATCAACCCTTTTACAAAGTGTCATACTTATTGCATTATTTTAAGTTGATTTTAACAGGGTAAAAATTAAACAGTAATTTGATAAGCCTACAAGGGTCCGAGATCGAGTAAATAAATTTTTTTGGTCTATTTTTGGATCGAGTTATTTGGATAACAACTATTATAAAAGTTATAGTAATGTGTTTGTTGTATCATACCTAGAAATATCCATATCTATCCTTCATCTCCACGCATGCATGCTTTCACCTACCTTGAGTCCACTAGTTTTAATCACCCTTGCATATATTTGGTGTTGATTCTTACTCATCCCTTGCAAAAGGTGGATCGACCATGTATTTGAGACATTTTTCGGTTAGCATGTGAGTCGGTTTTCATGTATCTTTTTCTTTATTATATATTTTTTATTGAGATTTGTAAATTGTCAAATAAAATATTATATGTCTTCAATATTATTGTCAAGAAAATATTTTTATGTAAGTGTCCTAAAAGTTGACTATTGTTAAGTCTTGTTGCCCTCGTAGTGTGAAAGTAAATTTAAGTAAATAATGTGTTATTTTTTTAAAAGTTTACAAATAATCATTGAGGTTATTTATCACTCTCATCATTCATCTCATATATAGTCAAATAGAATGTCATCATATTTTTGTGTTGTTCATGTCAAAATTATTGTTAAGTATTGTGAGTCAAAGATCATTTTGTTTTATTAAAGTCAAAAGAGTCAAAAAATCAAGTCTTTATAAAATTCCAAAAAATAAAATAAATTACCTTATGGACACATTCTTGGTGGAACCCAAAATCGGATTGAGGTATCTAAAATTGAGCTCCATGATAAACCAAATGAGTTAGTAACACATCGAATGGAGGACAGAGGCAAACAGAGGTTGGAGGTCAATCAATGATCTCTCATCATTCATCAATAACGGGGCTAAATTTTTGTGGTGACATTATTGTGGCGTGAGTATTTGCGATCTGTTTCTTTTAAGAGTTCCTATTTTGTGTGATTCTCGATGTTAGAATAAGAGTTGTGTTGGAGCATAGATGAATGTCAATTATCCTCTAACTGATGTGATCCTTTGACTATCGTACTTCATTGGAAGATGGTCCTCATATGAATATGTTCACTTGCGGTGGTGACCATCCTGTAGCAATATCTAACTAGAAAGATATTATCAGTAGTACATGTGCTTTGATACAATTTTCTTCTCAATGTTTGTGTGTGGAAATTTCACATTGTGGGGGAACATGACACCAATGTTCCATTTCCATTATCATCCTTAAATGTCTAAAGTTAAGGGATGCTTTTAGTGGTAGTGGTAGTTTCTTATGTTGTTTGAGATCGAGTGACAACAATTTATAATAGTGGCTACAACTAAGAACATTGTGATTCTTATAGGATGTAATGTGAAAATATTTCAAGACATGTTCTATTGCTCTAATATTGTGATAAGAGATTTGATTCCCATATAATCTCCAAAGGAAAGAATGTGATGAGAGATGATATTACTAATGCAACATCATGATATTGTGGTTAGTAATCCACTAACAAAACTATCTAGAGGTTGTTAGTAGTGTCCTAAAACCATCCTGTTGTGTGGTTATTGGTTAATCACTTGGAAAACCATCTAGAGGTTGTTTGTATTTTCCTTGAAACCATCCAAATCATGAGAAAGCTGTAAAATGACACACTACAAATACAAGGAAGGTTTTCCCCATGTTCCCACTAAGGGGGAATGTTATGAATTAATTAGTTAATTCTCAAATTTCATTTTTATATGTTAATAACGAGGTTGTTATAGTTTGCATATTAAACGAGTTTTTAAAACAACTCGTTTATTGTTAGTGAGTTGTTTCCTAAATTTTAGGAACAACTTTGCCTATATATTTGTAAATATGTTCTTAATGAAATAATGAAGAATATCATAATATTATTTTTGTGAAGCTTGTACCATAACTTCAAAATTAAGACCAAATGATATTAGGTTTTTGTATATATGTTTAGGGAGTTAATTGATCACAATTATGTTTAGTGTGATTTATATACACCCTAATTGAGTGTAACATGCAACTAAATAAGTGTTGCTTTCATGAGGGAACACATATAGGTAAAATTTAGCTTAAAATGATGTTAAGTTCTCATAGTTATTTTAAAGGTGTTTTATATGTCATTGTGATTATACAAAAGTACGTAATTGGGAAATTCAAGATGGAAAATGACATTAGGATTTTGAACTATAAAGATAATTGGTAAAACCTAATTGAGATCCACACATCATCAATCAAGTGGTTGATTGCATGAGGTAACGCAAATAGGGAAAATTAAGTTCAAAATAATATACTCTATTGTCATAAATATGATTAATGTTGTCAATATGTCCTAATTGAGTTCCATAAGAAATCAATAAAGAATTTTTTTAACGAGCCATGCAATTACAAATACTCAATCCCAAAATCATTTTAATAAGGTATACACATCAATTTTATTGAAATAAAATCAATTGAATCTTATTCCTTACCCCATATAATAACTAGATTGATTATACAAGACATTAAATTAGGTGTAACACACTCCTAGGTATAATTGTTAAAAACTATTGTTAATTTGGGATTGATTTACCCTAAGTTCATGCCATCATATAGCCAATCACTTATTTTTTTGAATGGGGAACTCAATTAATGTGGTTAACGGATATCAAAATTGATTTCAATTGATCTCCCACATCCCCCATATATCTTACACCCATTGGTTTCCCATATAGAACCTTCCCTCACATATAATGTAGATAGAGAGGATGCGTGGCTTGATTTACTTTGTTATATATGTATAGAAAATGCCTTGATAGAAGTGGAGGAAAAACCATTGATTTTTTGATGCACCGAATGATATTTATTTGACCTTGAGTAGAGTATATGTTACAATTATAGGGATATTTTGATGAAGGTGGGAATATTTCAAATGCAATGTAGAGTTACATCACGATCTCTTGTGGCTTAACACTCCAAGATCCTTATACACCTAAGACATACAAGGCCCCCTCCTTTATTGAAATATGGAAGATTACTTGATCCCATATATCAATAGGGGGTAAAGAACCCTTACATAGATAGGGAACATCAATTGACCTTACCTAAAGTTAATCACATAGGTCATGTTATTGTGTTCAAAGAAATCAATCATATTTCATTATTGATGTCATATTAAAGTGTGAATAAGAATCCCCTATAATATTCTTTAGCTCAGATTTTATTTAACTTAAAGTTTTTAAAATCATTAAACATAAGTAAAACATTCTCGCAACAATCAAATCTTAAAAGTAATTAGTGCCGATAAAAACTTCACATTATACACACCTTTTAGGGTTTTGTTGGTTGTTGCTTCATCTATAGAAATAGAAAATGAGTAGACCTTACCTGAATTTTTCCCTCTTTGGTATGAGCCCTACACCAAGAAAATTATAGATAAATACTTTTGATCTTATTATTCCTACTTATCTCGGGCTGAATGCATTCTCTAACTTGGAATACATACAACTAATACCTATTTTTTAGAAACTTCAAATGTTACAAATAATCTTAAGTAATTAGAAATAAATCTTGACTATAATGCACTAGTAAAAAGTTATCAAGTACTAGCACCATGGTAAAATGGACATGACAAAAGGGGATCCCTTTCCTCAATAATAGTAAAAGGGGACATTCTAAGTTGGGTATTTTGAAGGAGATGTTGGAATATGAAACATTTATTACAAGATGTATAAAATGCAAAAAATTTGGGCACAACTTGAAAGCCTATCCAATTAAAAATAATAATGGAAACATAAGGGATCCTAAAAGAAGAATGGAATGACGTGAAAACTCATTAGAGGAAAAGGATCAAGGAGAAGATGCAAGGAAATGCATCGACCAAAATACTAGTAGAAATCTGGAATAAACCATCTCAAAGGAATGGGAAATCATTTTGAATTCCTAGACAATCAGGATCAAGATTCCATAGAATAAGGGGAGTTTTATGAGAAAATCCAGTTGGAAGAATTTCTTTTACCATACATAGAACTGGAATAAAAGGAGACTGATCATGAGGTGACACAAGAGGAAGCTAAGGATCATTTTGATCAGAAAGATGATAAGACTCAAGAGGAGGGTGATGATGTAAAATAGATGACTCGGGAATTAAAAAATACCTTAAAATAATAGAAACAAGAATAAATTCAACATGAAGCATAAGATTCAAGACATACAAGAGCAGAAATAAAAGAAACAATTGGAAAAGAAACATGACCAATGCCAAGGATAAAACTCGAAAGAGATTCAAATACAGGATCAGATCAAAATCACAGTGACTCCCATAAAGGGGAAATAAAAATAAGATCCAAGCATCCTCAACCTCTAGAACCCATAAAGTAGACGTAGGGGGTTACAAAACTAGAGGAAAATTGAGAAATAAAGAGGTTAAAACAGAATCACAGAAAAAGAAACAACAAGGAAGTAAACAACTTTAGACTATAAAGGGGCCCAAAACCCTCATAATATTAACATAAGAAGCCTCAATGGAAAATGTAGAAAGTAAATACAATCTTATGGAAGTAGGCTTCATCTTGCAAAATGGGTTACTTAAATACATTTTCAATGAACTCAAGAAAAGAGATAACAAAGGCAAATACAAGGAGACCGACAGAAGAAAGAAAAATAGAAGAGGGACAAATACATTAAGGATCTTGTGTATCTCTCTACTCATCTTTTCAATCATAAATGATCATGTGCTTGTTTTTGATCTTTGTCTCATTTATTACATTTTTATGGTTTTTTATTGATTCGGATTGTTTCGAACCATATTTTGATTGGTTTTGGGCTGGTTTTATGTGTATACTCCACTTGTTTTTGACTTGTGGTTTAGTTTTGAGTCAAGTATTTTTGAATATTTGTTTTTTGTTGCTTTGTATCTTGTGATCTTTATTGAAACATATTTCTTGTAATGGCTCCATGAGCCTTTCCATAAATTACCAATCTAGAAAAAAATTAGTTAGTTCAATAAGGGAACAAAATTAGGGAAAATGAAGGTCAAAAGGATATTAGGTTGTTGTAATTAGACATAGGGGTTGATATTTAGTAATTGAGTTCTTTATGTAATCAATCAAGAAATTGGTTACATAAGGAAAATAATTAGGGAAATATAATCTCAAAAGGACATTAAATAATCACAATCATGTTTAGTGGGATTTACATATGCCTTAATTGAGTGCCACATGCAACTAATCAAGTGATGCTTTCATGAGGGAACACATATAGGGTAAATTTAGCTTAAAATGATGTTAAGTTCTCATAGTTATTTTTAAGGTGTTTTATTTCTCATTGTGATTACACAAAAGTATGTAATTGGGGAAATTCAAGATGGAAATGACATTAGGATTTTGTTATAATGTTTATAGAATTGTTAAACCCTAATCGAGTTCTCGTATGTGTGCTAAACTAGCTAAGATAATTAAATGAAAGTAACACCTACTAGTTACAAATAGTAAAGTTAATCTACCATTAACGCCGCAATGAAATCTTAAAGGAAATAAATATTCTAATGCATAAACATGAATGAACATCTAATGATAAACTATTCCTACTCTTATAATGTATGATTGTTGTTAAATTATGAGTTCTGTTATCTATTTTACCCCTAGGTAAAATGGAAAAGCTGGGAAGGCTGGAATGGGGTAGTTGACAAGGGCTCCAATAATGAATTGGAGGTTGTAGGTGAAATTCCAAGTTTTAGGAGCATTTGCGATGTTTAGGGAATGTTTGGAATCACAAGATACTTTTTTTCCTCGTCTGGGTTTCAAAGGTTCCGAGCTCAACTAGAGAGAGAAAATGGTCCCGATGGGTCCACATTTAGCCAAAAATAGGTAAAAATGGGAAGAGTGGATATTTTAGCATTAGGGTGCCTTGTTGTATCCCCATGGTCTCTAACTCTAGGAGAATTCAAGAAAAAAAAATGTAGAGGAAAATTTGTAAAATGGCTCAAAATGGTCTGAGATCCCAATCAACTTAGCCGACCTAAAAGTAGCTTGGATAAAGCTTGGCGTGGGGTCGAATGGGCATGGAGGTGTTGGCTCAATTAGCTAACTTGGTGAGCCTACCGGTGATTGATCGAGTTTGTGTTGACACGAGGAATATGGGGTTGAGTCGATCACTAAAGGAGGAATAATAGGGTGGGTTCGAACATGACAGGGAGTAAAGATGTTGAAGATCTCACCGAATGGCTTAGCGAAAGTGAGAAGCCACAGGAGGAGCCACATTGAATGGGGTATATCCAAGCTATTTGATGTTCTCAAATGCTTATTTTGCTCATGGGATGGAGCTCAAAGGTCAATATCTCAATGAGGCACTCAACACAAAGGTGGGGAGAGCCATGTCAGTGTGGTGTTCGATGGATAGGATCCGAGGAGCTCAAGAATGTTGAGTGAGCTCAGAGATGACGTGATGAAATATGGCTAGCATTAAAGAGGAAGGGAAACTCAATGCAATGGATATTTGTTGGGGATGATCTTGGGAATATCATCAAACAAGTTACATGAGAGAGAGGTGTTAGGGAAAAGCCACGAGAAGGAAGGGAAAATAGACACAATGAAGGACTCAGTTCATCGAGTCGGTGTGAATGGCAAGTGAGTTACGTTGAAGTCTCGAGGAGTTTAGAATTTAGGAATGTAAAACTTCAGAGATTAGGGAACAAAACATGCATGGAGGGTTGAGATGCTTGATGAGCTAAATGTCCGATCTCTAAAGAGCTTTGCATTTGAGAGGTCAACGTGTTCATGGGGTCAATGGGTGTGTGTAAATCAAATTTTTGCGGTTGGTTACATCATAGGTTGGAGAGGTGTAGTTAATTTGAAAGCCCAATTCATTGGTAGGTCTGAAGTTTGAAATCCGTTGCTTGCCGAGTCAAGATTGGAATTCAGAGGCGGTTTCGAGGTGGAGGTCAGTGATTTAAATACAAAGGGGTTGTGCACGTTTGAAACCCAAAAGGGTCGAATGCCCAAAATAATATCTCACCGAGTGATTTTCGGGATCGAGCTGACCTTGGGAGGCAAGTTGTGGGTCAGCTAGTGGTCAAGCCATGCATTTAATGTAGGAGCTAGTTAGTGGGAAGACACTAAAACTAACCCAAACAAAAATAGTCATAACTTCCATTACACTTATCCAACTTTTAAAAAATTATAATAATTGGAAATGTAATTGAGCCCCATATGATGGGATGATTTGAATTAAGAGGTTAGTGGAGTAGGTGGGAGAAAAATGAGGGGGAAGTTCCAAAGACAAGGTGGCCTTACCCAAGTGCAACAAATGGAAAAAATGAGAGTATGGAGACCCATTCCTTCTTCCACAGGCCCAAGTACAATGGATTATGGGTTTTGCAAGTCACCTTATCCCTGTTGCAAGAAAAAATGATTATTTTTATGGATGATTATAGTAAATTTGGGGGATCCCTTCTCTCTCATCTACTCCTTTATTCTCTATATCATAAGGGAGGGCATTTTTACAAGGGTGTGACATATTTCATCTGCTATATCCCTTCTTCTTAGTTGTATCCTATGGGATAGTTGTAGAAATTCAAACCTGTTCTTCCGAACATTGTAATGGAAATCATTCCTTTTACCCTCAAATTATGATCTTTGTGAAAATATTTTGGATCAATAAAATTAGTGTTTTATGATAATTTTTCTATCCTTGATTTTTTTTTGTTCTATGTTGCCTCTATTTATAATACATGTATATTGTGCATTATCTTCTTTTCATCATGAGGTCTAAATGATGTTATGTTTTTGGGAATGTTGTGTGAATGCCATTTTCATCTATGGTGCTTGATCATCCTCCCCACATCCATTTTCCTCCATTTTCATGCATTGTGGACTGTCCAACAACCCCTTTTCTTGGTGTTATCACCCCCTAGTGTAGGATTTTCCTTCTTTCATGTAATCTCCCTCTCTCCTGTCTCCTTAGAATTGTTAGGGTAGGATTAGTTAGGTGTTATCTTGTATTTAGGAGAAATTTTGTGCTTAGTTTAGGAAGAGGAAGCTAACCTTCTCTTGAAATTTATCCCAACTGCAAGGTCCCACACCTTGGGATAACTCCATGTTACCCAATCGTATTGATCTCCTCACACACACATGGCATCAAATCAAAGGGTGTTGTGATTCGGTGATAAGATAACCTATTTAGATCATAAGAAATTAGTTTTAGTGTTGTCTCTAGATGAGGAAAAAATCTCACTAAAATGGCTACAAATTCATGTTTAGATTTTCCTTTACTATTCAAATATGAGAGAATAGATGCAAAGATGAAGTTATTATTCCAACAATGGAGAAGGCTCATGTCATATGCTTATATAAATCACTAGAAAATGTGTGGTATAGGTGTGAAAGAATGTTGGAGGGTCCTTTATATGGATTTACAATTTGGGAGAAAATTGAATCCCAATGAATTTGGGATAAAGGATAAAGTAGATTTAGTAGAGACAAGCTTGATTAGAGGAACTAACAAGTGATTAGAAACTCACGGAGTCGAGATGATTTAATTAATCAACTAGGACTAATTAATAGGTTATAATAAGATTAGAAAGCTTATCTAGAGATGATTTAGAGCTAAAATAAGTATGATTTAGATTATTTAAATGAGGGATTTAACAAATAATAGGGTTTATTGATTAAATATAGGGTTAAAAGGATTAATTAACCAACAATAATCAATTAATTGATTGAAGGAGGATTATAACTAATGAAGTGTCGCCAATTGGCATCCGAATGGGATAAGGACTAGTTAATTAATGAAGTGTCGTTAATTCACACTGAAATAGAGGAAATGTTAGTTAATTAGTGGAAAAACATTAATCATAATAGAAATGACAAGAAAGAGGATAATTAGTATAATTTTAGTTATTAAAACTTCATAGGTGGATTTTAGGTTTCTACTGTTGCCCCTATTATGGGTGGCGTAAGTGATGCCACTTCAAAGATAGTAGATAATTATATGAAAGTAAGTTTTGAAGGGATAGAAGAAAAATTATTAGAATGAAGATGCCCTCTCAAGTGTCAATGGGGTGATGAAATATGTCGATCAAAGATCGAAAATAAGAATGTGAAAGAAGATTCAATACAAACCCGGTAGGTGAGTGTGTAATGTGAGTAAGTAGAGAAGTTGGTGTTTCAATGAATAAAAGAAATAAGGGGGAGAGTGGGGGATAAAAATAATCCATATTTCCCTAGGTAGTGAAGAAAAGGTGATGAAGAAAAGTGGAGATGAAGAAAATGGAAATAGCTCTCATCTAGCAAGCTCTATGAGCAACTTTGTTTCATCATTTTACTTACATGCTCTACAAAACATTAGTTCTTTATTATAATATAAACCTACAACAAAAGTGTAAAATAACATCAAAATCTATAATAATAACATTTTTTCATTTCTAAAAAACTATCTTAAAGAATCATACATAAAACAATGACATACGAGAAAGTAAACAAGCAAACCAATAAGGAAACAAGCATAAAAAATAATGTTCAAGATAGTTGCACCAATTTTTTTTTATCGAGCTTGATTCCTAAATGTTTGAGTTAATGACAAGGGTTAAAAATGGAACCCCAAGCAAGGATACATGCGAGGTGAATAAATGGAGGACACATGGGTCCTATGAAAAAGTAATCATGCACTATGAAACAATACCAAACAAGTCGTTGTGTAAGGAAATACAAACAGAGTAAGCAAACCAACCTTTTTAATGGAGGTAGATAAAAATAATCTATGATTTTTTACAAAAACAAGCGAGGACCAAAGAAAGATGTTTTCATAGGACAACTTTTGATATGTTAGGATGTTGTGTCCTATAAACGATTCAAATTGCATAAATGATTTTTAGCAAATTTTGATGGGATTTTGAATTTTTACTAATTTCTTGGATGTTTTGAATTTTACTAATTTTTTGGATATTTAATGATTCCTAATGATTTTTTGAGTTTTTTTAATTTTAGGAAGCATATGATGTAGAATAATGATGATGTTGTGGTATATCACCAAAAATTATTGTGAAGCAAAAATATGCCCCAGTAGAAGACGAGGTTCTTTAGGAAGTAAAATTATGCCCAAACGTAGCAAAAATGCTAGAAAAAAGACCATTTAATAAAAATAATCATCATGCAGAACTCCAACATGTGGTGGGAAGAATTTAGAAGAATTGTGTTAGTTATCTAGCCTCTAAGAGGTGAGAAAAATAAAGAATTAGGGCAAAGCTGGTATAAATAATAGGTCGGGAGTGGAAAAATTCATCACAACTAGTTATTGCTATCAGACCCTTTTGATATTTTGGTGATACTTTTACTCGACCCTTGAGGGAGATGGTTGGAGTTTAGAACGTAAACATTGCTTGGATCAAGTTTGAGAGTATGGGAGGCCTCTGCGGACAATGCCCTAATACGCAAAATAAAAAAATAATTTTTCAATGCTTTTATTACTTGATTTTTCTTAGGGAAGTTGGCGGAGTTCACACTAGCACATGACTTTAGGCATTCTAGTGAGCTTTAGGGTGTGTTAGCATAAAGGGTCACATGTTAGTGTGAAAACTAGATCTTAGGTTAGAGTAGGATTGCGTTAGCGTAAAACCGAGTGAGTTAGTTTGAAAATGTGAGCGTTAGTGTAGGTTTGCACTAGTGCAAAAATGAGCTTACAAACATGAAAATGCACACGCTAGTGTGGGCTTGTGCTAATGTTAAAAGGGGTGTGCTAGTGTAAAAAGGCTTGCGCTTAGGAAAAACTTGGCCCTTAGAAAATTTTTAGAGGAAATTTGAAGATTTTAAGATGAACTTAGAAATGAATAGAAGAATGTAGAAGTAATTAGAACAACTTAGCAAGATGTTAGGAGAAGAAAAGATATTAATCAAGTGTTGTATATAATCTTGTAGGAGAGATTACACAATTTTGATGTGCGCGAGTGGCATGGATGCCTTCGAGCCTACGAGAAGACTTTTTCATGCCGTTAGTAGATTATTCGACTACTTCATTGGTGTGTACAAGCCTCTCCTACATTGCACAAATGATACAAATCACTTTGGATCACATGCTCCCGATGCCTTAATAGAGAGGTGGAAGTGTGAGAGCCTAAATTTTAGACTACCAACATGTGAGATGATTGTGACTTTGGAGGATGTATACTGGATCCTTGAAGTTTCAATTTAAGGCATCTTAGTGACACATGATGATGATCATAGCCAAATCCTAGATGCAATTGGGACATGTTTCGTGAAGGACATACCCCGATAGGGTATGGTGGTACACTTATACAAATGCGTTGAGGATCAAATGATTGCTTGCATACCCATATACTTAATGGATTTTGTCAATGACTACTTGCTTCCTAAAAATATTGGTACACACTTCCCACTGGTGATTGTGAGTGGTGCATAAGATGATGGATGAAGAGGTCTTCTAATGGGTTTAGTGAATACTAGCCCATATGTATTGGGATTTTCATCTTATTGCATATAGAGGTATGAGGAGCTAGGGGTCCACCACACTACTACATATCCGGTCAAGGGACCATATTGCTAGCAAGCAGCACCCACTTGAGTATTACGAGCAAGGGCTCTAGATGAGCCATCTTGCATGGGGTGGAGCTAGTGGGAGAGGATGTTAGATCACACATGGGTGATATCACATTTTAAAGATGTGCCTTCAATGATCTATAGCTCCATATGGTTACCTCGACATGATGATAGCTAGCCATATCAATGGCGAGATGATGTAGTTGAGCTTAGCATAGCTGAGGTAGAGAACTTCATTATTAGAAGTCGATGACACATTACAGAGTGGTATTGTGTCAACAGGCACAATGATAGTTTTGATGCATCTAGGGTATTCTTAGAGATGACATGTGGTATGCACACAAAGCGTGTGAGACATTTTATTTTTTTTTCACACATTAGACAATGACAAGCTTGAGATAGCTATAGATATGTTGTCCCACAACTATATATTACACAACCATATGTTTTAGATCTAAGGAGTGTGCCAGATTATGGGCCATGGTATGCCATAGTAATTTGGAGATGGATTAGTGTCCCATAGGTTTTGATAGATGTAAGAATATCTACAACAAAAAAAGGACTACATAGATAAGATTTGAGGGATAGGGCCCGCTTAGGGAAACCAAAGGCCGAGGAAGAGTAATGAGGCCTAGGGCTAAGGTCCATAGGTACAGTGTCAACCCAAAAATTCATTCTATAGTAGCAAGAACCACTACTTATACCACCTCAAGAGAAAATTCTGCCACAGGTACCCCCACAAAAGGAGGCACAACATGTTCTTGTTACATAGAAGATTCTGTATAGGGTGTATAGGTATAAGCACAACAGTATTAGTTATATAGGTGCAAGCACAACAAGTGCCCTTGATATAGGTTGCACCCTCACAAACTCATGTAGTGAGTCCGTATATTTTAGTAGTTGGGGATGGATGGGATGGTTAGGGATCACCCCGAGGTATATTACAATAGGTGGGGGTTGGGGATCACCACCTAGGTCACCATAGAGATCACCACAGATACATGTTCCTATATTTAGGGTTATTTTGGGAGTAGGTGTGCCATTAGTGGCCACTTTACAGGTGCGAGATGGCCATGGCCATAAGGTGGGGTGATATATAATGCATTACATCACATACCCTATATAGACAATTAGAAATAGGTGACCGCAGAGTGAGACTAAGCTAGAGTAGAGAGAGATTAGGCCATAGCTGCATGAGAGAAATTCGGGAAAAAGCTAGGGGTTGACATAGCTTTGCATTACATGAGAACATTCTACTCTTTATCTCGCAACCAATATAGATGGAGCCTAAGAGCTAGTGTACATTTTGTAGAAACTTTAGGTGAGGTGGCACATTACAAGGCTCTATATCATGTTAAAGTACCAATGGATAGAGGGAAGCTCCATAGAGTCAAATTATAGGCGCTTGGTCAAGATCCATGTCACACCAAAGTGTAAATTTTAGTGGTTCATCTTCGTTAATTCACGAATATTTGGGTTTTTGAAATTTAGATTTGGCTAATATTAAGTGGTTAATTCACTTACTATTTCATCTAAATTTTATGGGTATGAGTTAAATTTTTGGGTCGATTCACCTAACATTTAAAGTAATGGAAAAAAATTATATTCAAATCACCTTTATCGCATGCAAAACAAAGAAATTTTCTACCGGTTAGTAGTATAATGCTACCACTAATATTTGGTAATCTTGGTTTACAACATTTCCTTCAATTTTCGGCATTCACCAATATTTCAAAATTCATTTATAGAAATTTAGCAAGTAATTTCTATGGTTATATTTTAGGAGGGGTCTTAAAATTTACCCCGGGTCACACATGCCATCTAGGTCTGCCAGATCAATTCAAATGCCACCACCCAGATAGAGATATTCTAGTCTAGGTCGGAGGTCAGCAAATCCTAACATCAACAAGATTCATCCATGACTCTTGATTCATGTTTAATATTTGATGTATGCATTATGATGAAGGTACAACTTTGTACTATATGTATTATTTTTTATTATACCTTGAGATGAAGGAAATATTTTTATCCTTGCCCATGATGGTGTATATTTTGTATCTAATGTACAACAAGAAACATTTTATATATGGACATTGACATTTATTTGGATACATGATGATGGACTTGTATGATTATCACACTTTGTGTTTATGAGATAACGAGTTTAGCCCATGTTTTTATTATGGGCTACGATGAAGGGGGGATAAAATTAATCCCTATTACCCTAATTGATGATATTATATGATGTTAGCTTAGCATACATGTTTAATTTTCATTTGTATGATGTTCCTAGCTTAGCATTTATTGATATGTGATGATGTTTAGATGATATGGATGATGAAATGATAACAAACTATACAAGAAAACAAGATAAGCACAAGTAAAAGTTAATCAAATCAAACATAACAATATAACTATGTACAAGTATGCAAGATAAAATGAATCCAATGAACTTCACAACATATTAAAGTAAGACTTAATCTAAGAAAGTAAAGAACAACTAAACCCAATCAAAGCATACAACATGAAAAGGTAAATTGAAAAAACTATGTACAAACAAACAACCAAGCAAACAAACACTTTGCTTTGTTTTTGTGGGGACGATTTTGAAACGTTTTGCACTATATTTTGTGTATTTTCTCGAGACAATGTTTTATTGTTTTCAAGTTTTCTAACGAGACATATTTTAAGGTTATGAGATTTTCCAAAATTTATATGAAAGTTTTAAGTATTTTCTAAAAGTTTTTCGAAGTTATGTGCAAGAAAACAAAGAAATGTGGATGCCCCCAATGATAGATGGGAATGTAGAAGGGAATAATGCCACACATATGTGTAATAAAGTGAAGATGTGAAGATTCCCCTAGCATTAGATGGAAATGTACAAAGGAAAAATCTTCACATGTATGAGTAGGATTAGCCGGATCAAGGCCACGAAGGATAGGCTCAAAAGTATCTCAGACATAGGAAAAAAATAGCTTAGGATAAAGCCAAGTGTATTCTTAGATAATTGAGAAGTTTGTGGACAATGGACCCTTTGATGGCATTGAAAAATTGGTTTCACTAAAGGAATTTCCAAAAGTTCCACAATTGCATGGTTTTCACTCTTGGAAGGATTGATTTCTCTTTAGTTTTTATTATTTTGATTTTTTTATAAAAATATATTTTATTATATTTGAAGGATCCATGCTAAGGCATAGAAATTCTTGAGATGCATGGTATGCATGGGTTCCCAAAGATAATCAACATCATAATCACCAATTTTATATGCTTCTGAACCAAATTTAACGACCACAACAAATGGTCCTAACCAATTAGGTTCAGATTTTCCTTTCTTTTCACAATCTTTGGTGGTATTGAATTGATTCTCTTTTAAGACAAGGTATCTTACCTCAAATTGACTAGGTATGATTCTTTTGTTATAACTTTGATGCAATCGATTTTGATACACTTTAAGGTGATCAAGGGCATGAATGTGTTTCTCATCTAGTAGCACTAACTATGCTAGTGGAGCCACTATATAGTCCTCCTCTTTTTCCAGGTAGTCTCTCAAGCATATGCGCAAAGAATAGAGATTGATCTCAAGGGGTAAGATGGATTCGTATGCCGAAAACCATGGAATATGGAGTAGCACTAATAGGAGTGTGGATGAATGTTCTATAAGCCCGAGAAGGCTAGATGGAATATATAAATACCAATTACAGATTAGGTTTACTAACCATCTTTTCTATAATGAGAACAAGAGTCTTATTTAATGCTTCATCTTGTTCACTACCTTAAGGGTTATACGGTGTTGACCATTTTAGTCGATTTGAAAGCGTTGAGATAACAACTTCACGATTTTGTTCTTAAAATACTTACCATTGTTAGCTATGATAAAAAGTGGGAATAGGATAAAGACTAGTTAATAAATAAAGTTTCGTTAATTGACCAAAATAGAGAGGAAAATTAGTTAATTATCAGGAAAAAACTAATTATAATGGAAATGAAAGGAAATAGAATAATTAGTACACTTTTAGTTATTAAAACTACGTAGGAAGATTTTAGGTGTCTATAGTATCCACACATTATCAATCAAGTGGTTGGTTGCATGAGGTAGCAAAAATAGGGAAAATTGAGTTCAAAATAATATTATATTTTTATAATTACGCTTAATGTTGTCAATATGCCCTAATTAAGTTCCATAGGAAATCAGTAAAGAAATATTTTAATGAGATGTGTAATTACAAATACTCAATCCCAAAATCAATTTAATAGGGTGCACAAATTAATTTTATTGAAATAAAATCAATTGAATCTTATTCCCTACCCCATGTAATCACAAGATTGGTTATACAAGACATTGAATTAGGTGTAACCCACTCCTTGGCATAATTGTTACAAACTATTGTTAATTTGGGATTGATTTACCCTAAGTTCATGCCATCATGCAACCAATCACTTAATTGGTTGAATGGGGAACTCAATTAATGTGGTTAAGTGCTATTAAACTTGATTTCAGTCAAGTTCCCACATCCCCCATATCTCTTACACCCATTTGTTTCCCATATAGAACCTTCCCTCATATATAATGTAGATAGAGGGTGGTGGGTGGCCTAATTTCCCTTGTTATACCATATGTATAGAAAATGCCTTGATAGAAGTGGAGGAAAAAACCTTTAATTTGTTGATGCACCCGAATGATATTTGCTTGACCTTGAGTAGAGTGTATATTATAATTATAGGGATATATCTATCTAGGTTGGAATATTTCAAATGCAATGTAGATTTACATCATGATATCTTACGACTTAACACTCCCTGATCATTATACACCTAGGGACACACACATAGCCCCCTCCTTTATTGAAATATGGAAGAAAACTCGATCCCTTATATCTTGGGCTGAATTCATTCTTTAACTTGGAATACATGTAAATAATACCTATATTTTTAAGACACATCAAATGTTATAAATAATCTTAAGTAATATGAAATAAATGTACTAGAAAAACGTTATTAAGTATTAGCATCATGGTAAAATGAACATGAAGAAAGAGGATCTATCTCTTCAATAATAGTGAAAGGGGAAATTATAAGTTGGGTATTTGGAAGAAGATTTGGAATATGAAGAATCTAGTAAAAGATGTAAAAATGCAAAAAAATTGGGCAAAAATTTAAATCTTACCCAAAAAACAATAATAATGGAAATATAAGGGAGCCTAAAAGAAGAATGAAATGACATGAAAAAATGACGGAGGTAAAGGATCAAGGATAAGATTCAAGGAAAGGTAGTGAACAAAATACTTGGAGTAAGCTAGGAATAAACAAGCTCGAAGGAAGAGGAAACCCTTTTGAATGCCTAGATAATTAGGATCAAGAGTCCATGGAGGAAGCATAGTTGTATGAGTAAACCAAGCTAGAAGATTTTTTGTTACCATACGTAGAATCTGGAAGAAAAGGAGACCGAGAGTGAGGTGACATAAGAGGAAGCTAAGGATCATTCTGAACATAAAGTTGATGAGACTAAAGATGAGGGTGATGATGGAAAAATATGACTAAACTCAAAGAAGAATGGTTCAGAATCACGAGTTTCAAAAACATTTGACATATTCTCCTAAAATCTCATGTAATGGGAACCATTTATTTACAAGGAGAGGAAAATGAACTATGTGGATCTAAGATATAAAATAGACTATGGCACCATGAATGTGATCTATAGGATAATTTGAAATCATCACCGACATCAACATCATATTATACAATTGTGTGCATACCAAGAGGTCGTAAATCCTTATCTATGATAATGCACATCCTCTATAATGTTAATCTTGTACTACATAACTTCACAATACCTTAAACTGAATATGATAGACAGATGATGATTTACGGAAGTAGTTAATCACTACACGATGTAACAATTTGATTGACACTTCACCTTTCAATTTTGTATATCAGGGAACCTTATATTATTTGTATTCAATAGATTAGTAACCATAGAAAATGTAGTATGTAGACATCATAAATATGAAACCTATGATCTTGTACAAGACTGGAAAAATGTAGATTTATAATACAATTCTACATGTTTTCTCAATTATCTTATTTGTTTCTTTTTTATTACTCAAGCATTCAAATAAGTATTCAACTTATAACATTCAAAATACATTTTTATATATTACATCTAGATCCCTATTTAGATTATTTTTAATATTTTATACTCTTAGGACCTCTATCACTTGATTGCCTAAATTAAGTCCATCATTGAACAAATCAAGTAATTAACTAGATCAAGGACCCAATTAGGGATAATTCTACTCCGAACAAATTTATGTGTTCACTATAAGTCTCACATGGTTTGTTTGGCCAAAATTTCACCCCTCTTTACAAAATTGAGTAATTTTCAATCCAAAGTAATGGATTGGTTAAATTGAGCCCCAAATTACATTATGTGGTTTATATCATTTGTATAAGGATTAATTTCCCCAATTTGTGTCCTTTCATTAAATTGAATTAATAAATGGACGAATCACAGACTCAATTTCGGAATATTGAAATCCAAAACATGTTGTGTTCTCACAATTAGGTTCATAGGATCGACTTCCCCTAATTGACCATATTTACACTTTGATTGACCATAAATTGTAGTAATTAGTTACAATTATCCTGGTAGTTCAATATTGGTCAATTTAAAGATAATTACACCTTTTAAATTTTAAACGAAAAATTATTGGTCATAATTGGTAAAGTGGGCTATGGATGCATATTTAGAGATTCTAGGTGTCTACCTATTTTGGCCTTGATAGAAGATTGTGGCATATACTCTAATAATTTAGTGGTTGACATGGCCCTCCTTTTCAGTTTATTGAAGGCAAAAATCAGAATTGTTAGTGGCTATGGATAAAGGGTGATTCTAAAACCATTATACGAGTTGCTCAAGGTAGGTATCTTAAGGCTTGGATGTTGAAACCAATTTATCATAAGATTAAGGCTATACTTTCTTTTTTCTCAGATATTTTAATTTCCCAAATTAAAAGAGTGAGGAATCAAGTTCCTGATTGTTTTGCTAACAGAGGTGTTTATATTTGGGATAAATATCATTCAAGGTGTCAAGTGTGGGAGGTGAATTTCCTTATTAACATCATCTCTCTGACCTCAAGTGATGCAAGGTTAGCCGAAGGACATGTGGGAGAGTAAGAACGTAGGACATCATGGATTTATTACTATAATTTGAGAAATTATGGTAATGCATAGGATATGTTCTCAATGATCTTAGGTACTAGAACATGCTCTTTCTTTCATGCAAGGCATGTTGAGGGTCTTTTAAGGCCATTTCTTTGATGGGGATTTCAATTATGTTTTCATTTTTGGTGTATGGTTCTGATGGGTAGGCATATAGATAGTTCATGGTTTTAATTATACCTAATCACTATGAAGAATTTTGTGGGATCGGAGGCTAGGCTAATAAGGGAAAGGAATAGGGCCCTTACTAGAGAAGAGGCAAGTGAATCCTTCAGCTCCTTGATGGAAGGTAAAATAAATAAAAATAAACTGAGAGGGTGGTTGTAGAAAGTGTGGTCTGTGTTTTAGAATTTTGGAGAGGACGAGGATGTTTTTATATGTGATAGCATGATAAATTGTATGTTGGACCTGAATCAATCAATTGGAAGGTAAAATTTCTTTGATATGGCTCAAGGTCCGAGCACCGCTTTGCAAGCATTCTATTAAATTCCTATGGGAAATTTATCCTCCACAGTGAGCATGTATGTCTGAAGGAGAATTTAATGAGAATCTAATTTCATATTCATGCTTTTACCAAGGGTCTACTGGTGGTAACTCGAGGGCAGGGATCCGGGCAGTTTTGTGAATATGGGGGTTGCTCTTTTGGTAGGAGAAAATTTTGATTTGCATGAATGTTGTGTGGCACCTTCCTCTTCATCGACTCAGAGAATGAACAATTTAGTGGTGGAAATCATCGATGAAGTCTCTCTGGTGTAAGTAAGAAGAAGTAAGTCCTACTTACGTCTTAGGGTGCGGGTAGATAATTTTTTGAGTATCAATTTTAAGTGGTAGAAAGGGAGGTATTTGAATATCGTCTTTTGATGCAAAACACTATAATATATTACACATGTTTTTAGTAGATGGTAAGGGTGGTTATTGGTTGAATACAACTATGCTTCCTTTATTTGGTTTGTATGATGCATGCTTAGGTGTTTACATACTTATTTGAGAGTACATCGATGTATGTTATTATCGTGGATTAGTACTTCATGTATTTTTTGTTGTGCTAGTGCCTTCTCCTAGGTATTAATAGTGATTAAAATTACAATTATAATTATAATGATTATTATAATAATGAATATAATAATAATAATAATAATAATAATCATTATTATTATAATTATAATTATTATAATATAAATTTAATTTAATTCAAATAAATTTATATAATATTAATTTAACATTGATAAATATTATAATTATCAATATTAAATTAATAATACATAAATTTATTATAATAAATTTAAATTTATATTATAATAATTACGCAGAGGCGTGGCTACTATGGAATTGATCTTTTATGACTACCATCTCCTACTTGAGTTGCATGTCATATGGTCTCCTGCTTGAGGTCTTTGTCATCCTTCATTGCCAGTTGTCCTCCCCTCCACGTTTGAGCACCTGTCCTTGGTTGCATGCGTATCATGAGATGGTCTTGCAGTGGCTATCCTCCAAACCTATTTATATTCACCTTTGTTGTCCCTTGTTTGTTTTCTTCTTCTCGTTGGTTTTTCCTCTTTCCTGTCGACCTGTCTTGCAGCTATGAGGCTGGGAGTATGTTGGTAAATGTAAACAGATCGGGTTGAAGACATGTTTGTTGTATATGGTGAAACAATGTGACTGCCTTGTGAGGATAACCATGTCTTATGTATACTGCAATAATTGTATTCCATGAGAAACCTGTCTTGTTCTTTCTCTTGGTCAAATTCTTTCTTGGCATCTATTAAAACTCGCACTTGACATACATTTAAATATGTTTTTATGAAAATTTGTGTGTAAAAAATGCCATTTAATCACCCGTGAACAATGAAAGAGTGGATTTTATTTCCTTGTGAAACCATGCTCATGAAAATGCATGCCTACAGTAATTGAAGATATGTAATCTTCAGAGGGGTTGTGTGTAGTAAGCAGAATGTGCATTTATAGCCATCAAAGCATAATGGATAGAGGAATTTTGACTGATGTAGTTGCAACTTTCTGGTAGACATGTATGCAAAATGTGGAAGCATAGAAAAGGCACGTGAACTAATTGATAAAATGCCTCAAAGAAATGTGGGCTCATGGAATGCCATGATTACAAGATATGCACAATATGAATTTGTTTAAAATGCACATCAACTATTTGATAGAATGCCTCGAAGAGATGTGATCTTAAGGAGTGTCATGATTACATGATATGAAAAAAATGGATTTGTTGAAAAGGCCCATAAATTGTCCCTGTATGCAGCTTTACCCACTTGTGGTGATTTCTGTGACCCCTGTGCATATGCATTCCAGTTGTGGTTGTCTTGTTTTGTTGTTCCTGCTCTACTGTCCACTTGTCGTGCCTCTCCTTCCTGGAACCTTCCTCCCCGTCCCTCCCCTGCAGTCATCATTGGCACTATACATTACTATAACTCTCCTCATCTGTATGGTGCAGGGTTTTCTTGTAATGGAACTCCCAGTAAATGTAAGTTTTTGTAATCAGCCATCTTCAATTATTGCAGACCTAAATGCCCTTGCATATGGAAAACAAATCCATTCTTTCGTCACTCACAGGGCTTTTGCATTTGCTACCCGCACATTTTTTCAAAATAACCTTATCAACATGTATGTTAAGGGTGGTAGTTTGGTGGATGCTCGAAATTTTTGACTACATGAAAGAACCAGACGTTTGCTCATCTTATAGCCACCATACTCCCAGCTTTTGCCAAAATAAGAGCTTTGGGATAGGGTGTGCACATCCATAAGAGCATAATGCAAAGGGGATTTTTGTCAGATGTCGTAGTTGCAAATGCCCTACTAGACATGTATGCAAAATGTGGAAGAATACACAAGGCACGTGAACTATTTGACAAAATTCCTCAAAAAAAAGTGATTTCATGGAATGTGATGATTGTAGGATATGCACAAAATGGTGTTCTTGATGACGCTTTAAGGATTTTCAAAGAAATGCCTCAACTAGATGTCATCTTGTGGAGTGCCATGGTTGCAAGATATGCACAAAATGGGTTCTTTGAGAAGGCCTTGGAGGTATTTAAGAAAATGTAGTTGGCAGGTGTAAAACCGAACTCCACAACCTTTGCCATCATCCTCCCAGCATGTGCCAACACAGGAGCTTTATACCAGGGTGTGGGCATCCATCAGAGCATAATCGAAAGTGGATTTTTATCAGATGTCATAGCTATGAATGCCTTCATAGACATGTATGCACAATGTGGAAGCATACAGAGGGCACACAAACTATTTGAAAAATACCTCAAAGAAATGTGGTCTAATGAAATTCAATGATAGCAGGATATCCACAAAATGGTGGTCTTAATGAGGCTTTCAAAATTTTCAAAGAAATGCCTCAACCTGATGTCATCTCATGGAATGCCATATTTGAGTGCTTTGTTGGAAGTGGAGCTTACTGTAGATAAGATCCACATTGTTGAGGTTGTGGGTTATGGTTTGCGAGTCCCTTCAATAATGAAAATATTAACATAGTTCTTTGGCAAGGAACCGATGAGGACCATGAATGCTAGCGAGTGCGTTGCTCGAGGGTGTGCTCTACAGTGTGTTATTCTTAGTCCAACATTCAAAGTGCGTGATTTCAAGGTAAGAACTAATTCCCTTCTATCTTATTTTGGCTTTGTTTCCTGAAAAATGATTCTGCCTTTGTGAAATTCACACTCAATCATCTGAGTGGCTACCCTTCTTTCTCTAGAGCATCTACTTGCTTTTAATCTTATCTTGATCTCTTACTGTTTTGTTTGCAATGTAGTGTGAGTGGAGTGGCCCTCAATTCTAAATTGCCAACTTTGTTAAATTTAATACAGAAATTATATGCATATGGTAATGCCCAGATACCTTTTGTCTACATCCTTAAGGAGATTTGTGTCTTCCTTGAGTGAATTATGGTTGGATAGATGTGGTTTGCTTATTCATGCGATTGGATACCTTGGTCTTTCTAGAGCATGTCCTTGATTTTAGTCATATACCGAGCTTGCATGTTTTCCCGTAGCAATGTTGTATCAGTGGACAATGCTCAGATGTCATAATATCAACAAAAGTCTTATTGAGCTGCATAATGCTACCATCTCAATGATATTGAATCAAAAGGGAACTCTGATTTAGTAGACTGAAAAGTTTTTCCTGACTTGTTCAAAGCATTTACAGCTTACAGCTTACTCTAAATGCAAATTCTGTTTGTTTAGCAAGAATTGTAAAGCATCCAGTTCATCTTCACTGGAAGAATATTTTCTCATGTCTGTAGCGTCATTTTAGGAACAACTGAAACAATGTTATTGCATTCTAATTGGAATGTCCATTTTTTATTGTGGTTGTACTTTCAGATACAAGAACGTTTCCCTTTCTCCATTGCATTGTCCTGGAAAGGATCTTCTCCTGAGATGGAAGATAGAGCTGCAGACCAATTACAATACTCAATTGTGTTTCCAAAGGGCAACATAGTGCCAAGTACAAAGGTTGTAACAATTTTCAGGTTTAGGGTTGTAGATATTTAAATATGTATAATGTCTCGTGTAACACTATTAAATATTATTTGTGGCTGAAGGTTTCCTGGTTCTTTAAGCATTTGTATGTTAAGATTATTGAGAAGTCAAAAATTTGAAGATTCAAGGAAACATGCATTTAGAAATTCTACTCCTGTCTTTTGCAGATTGGTCCTTTCCAGACTCCAAATGGTGAAAGGGCCAAGATTAAAGTAAAAGTGTAATTGGATAAGCATGGAGTAGTGTCTGTTGCATCTGCAACTGTGAGTTTCTATACTTAATGCCAATTTTTCTTTATGATATTTGTATTTGTAATTATTGACTCAATAGGCGGAAGACTTGTATCAATAAATGTAACATCATTCTTCTATTTCTGCAGATGATTGAAGAAGAGGAAGTGGAAGTCCCTGTTACAACTACTAAAGAGAATGTTAAAGAAGAAAAAGGGACTATTGTGATGGAGACAAATGATGGTCAAAGCAATGGTGTACCTGAAGTTGGTGAAAATGTTGACGTTAATATGCAGGAGACCAAAAATTCTTCTGAACAGTCATCAACAGGGACTACTTCTGAGAATGGAGCTTCAGAGATGGAGGATAAGACTACCCAGATGGAGACTGAAGCTAAGGTGTGCTCTTTAATGTTATGCATGTTTGTGTCTTTCTTCGTGTTTTCACACAATTAATCTTTACACAGATAAATACATTGAATAAAAGTTAAATTGTTCAAACCTATTAATCATTGGATAACATCACACAGTATTAAAGAAGGAAAGAATGTTTGCTTCAGTCACTAACCACCTCTTGGTTCCACATAGAATCAATTTGTATTTTGTTTGGCCTATTTTCCACATGGAATTTGTCTGGGTTTCATTTGGCCTATATGCTTAATAGAATTTGTTTCAATTTCATTTGGCCCAGTATGTTGTGTGATTTCTAGCATGTGTTGATACGAATGGTTAGTGTTCTTGTAGCAAGAAGCATGTTGGGTGAGTGTAGTTACACATGAATACATTCCAAAACTCCCAAGAAACTGTTTGTTAAAATTTAATTATTAAAAATTTAAACATTTCTGATTTTATGATTTTATTTGATGTGTACATAAAGAAATCTTGTTTCATGTCGGCAACCTCTTTCAATCCTGTTTCTTATTGCTATTTGTTGCTGTCATTTTTTTGTTTCTCATTCTTCTAACATAGGTTAGGAGTAATAAGGAATGTGTAGATGGTGGCATAATACTTCGTACTGAGTAGGTTTTGTATGGAGCTATTCTGTGTTTTAAAAACCGGTCGAATCGGAACCGGAAATGGCCGGTTCGACTGGTTCAATGTGTTTTTTTCAAATTGGTATATAATCTCAACCGGTGGACTGGTTTGGTATTGAACCGACCATTTTTATAAGGAACCGATTGACTTAGTACCAAACCGGTCCAACCGATCCTATTCTTCTTTGAATTGGCCAAGCCAGAAAAAGCACTATAATATAGTGCTAATTTTGCAAAAAAACAAAATTTTAATTAAAAGTCCATCTTTTTAACTGACCTAAACCCTAATTTTTCTATAAACACCATTCTTACATGTTATATAGTATATACATGAGAAAAATATGCATATTTTGTGTGTAATTGTTGTAATCATGGTTTGTAATCTTTCAAATATATTGTTTTCATTAAAAATATAAAATTTTATGTGTCTTTTAGTAAACCGGTTCATAAAGTTTGAACCGTTATGGTTCCGGTTTCCGTCTGGTCTAACCCTCGATTGGTTCCAAGTCCGGTTCCAATTTTTAAAACATTGGAGCTATTGGGTTATAGCTAATTTAGTTTTGCCAACTTGTGAGGTTTTATAAAAAAAAAAAATTGAAAACTTTTGAATACTATATTTTAAAATAAAAAATCTTACATTATTTATAAATAAAAAGAAAGGTAGCTTCCTTTACCTTCAGTAACTCCAAATGCGAGAAGGATCTAAAAATTCTTTGTGATTGGTGATGGTTGGTCACAAACATTTGGATCTCTTCATCCTCTGCATACACTTGTTGAATCCATTCTATTTTCACAAAATGATTTAACTCAGATTGTAGATGAGGTGATAATATTTTTATAGAATTCTGAAACAACCCACTCAACCAAGTTTAACCAGCTCATGTTTATATAGCATATAACTTTTTATTATGTACAGTTTAAAAATGCATACACATTTAATATTATGTACTAATTATGCATATAACAGAGATGCCATGGAGTGAGGAAGAGCACAGACTATTTTTGGTTGGATTGGGAAAACTTGGGAAGGGTGACTGGAGAGGGATATCCACAAGTTTTGTTATAACCAGAACCCCTACACAAGTTGTCAGCCATGCCCAGAAATATTTTCTTAGACAGAGCAGTCTCCACAAAAGAAAACGTCACTCCAGCCTCTTCGACATGTGCCCTTATACTCAAAATGTATAAATCTCTTTCATCCCATATCGTAAACAAGCTTCTTCTACCTTTTGTTTACTTCCTAATAATTTTTATTTCTCTTCTTTACTAGGCTACAAGCTTCTCTGTCAAAGAGGATTCTCTGGAAAAGCAACAAGATATTTTTCCAAATATATCTGGGAATTTAGAGCTATCAATTGCAGCTGCTCCAAAGCTATCTCTATCCATATCTACAGAGAGCAAGATGGAGAAAGTAATATTGGCAATACTCATGAAGCACATTTATCAACAACTTTTAAAATGCCCTTAGGATTGTGCTCAGCATCCCAGGGTTGTGTAGCTAAGGGCAATTCTTTTGCAGCCTCCACACCGCCAATTGCCCAAAGTTGTTGATTTTGCAAATTAGGTCTCTCCACAAAGTTTACATCCTAGCCTCTGATATTCTATCACTTGAATGACATCCACCAACATCTTGAGGGATCCACACTTTCGCCTGAATTCGAGTACTTGTATTGTAAAATTGAACATTTTCATTGGGATGCAGGGATTCTCTAGGGCTCATCTACCCAAACCAAAGAATTGAAATGGGTATTGAGAAATTAATAAACATTAAATAAGGAGAAATTTTGGGGCAAAGTTAGAGAAATTGGGTATGTACCTGAAGCAACTTGTTCTTTTCCTTTCTATTGGGGTTATATTGCCTCCAAATCCTGTTAGCAGTGTCTCCTCATTGTCTGCATGGCTCTACACTTCCAGTTTAGCAATCTTGGCCTTATCCACTTCCTTTCTGCCCCAAAGAGCCAACAGAAAAAGGAGTGAAATAGATACAAACCCTCCCACTATTGTTCCAACTGCAATTTTCCATGTATGCGCCCCCTGTTCTCCTTTGCTTTCAAATATTTGGCTTTCTGGAGCTGGACCAGGGAGAGGAGTAGTGTAATTTGTGGGAATGACAAGAGAAAACTCTCCAAGCTGAATGAAATTACAGACATTTATGTCCGTGGGGAACCCATCTCACTGATGTTATTCGGTGCACCCCTCGAGTTCACCATGGCACAAGAAGGGCTCAAGGTACTATAAACATTCACTGGGATCTTAATGCTTATTGGAGTACCCCTAACAGTGAGCTTGAGTTCTCACTATGATTCTCTTCTAGAGGTACCAAAAATATAGGGTGCTCATTTAGTGGTGCATCTCCCCTAACAGATCAGATAAACTCCGTTCAAATTTCGTGGAGTAATTTGTACCTGTCTCCCATTCATCTTTGATGATCTCCAACATTGTTGACACCTGCTTCATGGTGGGGCGTGCTTTAGCCATATGTGTTGAACACCGCAAACCAATGCGTAACAATAATACCACAATTTGGATTTCATTTCCTTGCATCAATGAGCAACCTCTAGTCGACCACATCAAGCACTTGATTCAGAAATGATGAATTCACCCAGTTATGCAAGGTCAGATCCCCTTCAAACATGTCGTTGGTGGGGCTCTTACCAGTGACCATTTCCAACAACAAAATGCCATAACTGTAAACATCTTTTTAGTAGAAATCCTTCCACTCAGTCCACATTCTACAATCAATTACATCAATTATTACAATCATTATTGATATTTAAACACAAGGAAGAAAATCCCTGGTATTGATGTTTGAATCCATACCTGGTGCGATATAGCCCACGGTACCTTTCAAATATTTGAAATTAAGTGTGCAAAACCCTGCTATTCTGGCTATCCCAAAATCTGACAGATGAGCTGTCATGTCTTGGTCTAAAAGCACATTGCTTGGTTTTATATCGCAATGCACGATCTCCACATGACAGTCATGGTGCAGGTATTTGATGACATGGACCAAATCTAAAGCTATGTTTAACCATTCTCTCAGTCCCAATTCACAACTGGGATGATTGTTCGGATGCAAATGCTTTTCTAAGCTTCCATTACACATAGATACAAATATTAAAGCTTTGAAGTTGTCGGTGTACCGTGTAACAAAAGACTATAATTTTAACTAGGTTTCGATGTCTAAATTTGATCAATATTTCAAGCTCTGCTATGAAATTTTTGTGGGCGTCCTTTTTCTTTAAATTGAAAACCTTCACAAGCAACATGCCTGCCATCACTCATTAGTCCCTTATAAACTGATCCTGAGCTACCCTTTCCCAACAAGTTGACGTGGTTGAACATATCTGTTGCACTGACAATGTCTTGATATGGGTTACCCTTTTCTAAAAACTTGGCATGACTGAACACATCTACTACACTGACAAGGTCTTGATATGGGTTACCCTTTCCCAAAAGGTTGGCTTCGTCAAATCCATCTGTTGCTTTAACAATATCTTCATATGGGATATGTGGAAGTTTAAATAAATTCTTGAGATATAGATGCAAACTCTGCTCATTCAAAATCCTTATCTCCCTCTTTCCTTATACATGCAGGAAAGGAGGGGATACATCTGACCCCAACACACCATCATTTCCTATTAGGGATATAACTGCAGTACCATTTGTAAAAGATCTTCCTCCATCCTTATCTACTGCTAGACAATTGAATGACAAATTTAAGAAATGAAGGAATTTCAACATTTTGAAAGACATTGGTACTGTACCTGAGAAGAAGTTGGAAGAAAGATCCATATATCTCATATTTTGCAAATTTCCAAGTGAATATGGAACCGAGCCTTCTAAGGCATTTCTTGATAAGTTCAAATACTGCAACGCCGTGCAGTTTCCTAGGGTCTCTGGAATCACGCCATTCAGCCTGTTGTGGGAGATGTCTATTGCTTGAGCCCTCACAAGGTTACCAATCTCTTGAGGCACAAAATCCTCTAAATAATTGAATGACAGATTCAGATAAAATCTTATATGAGAGAGATTCACAACTTTTTGTGGTATGCTTCCAATCAGAGAATTGTGAGACAAGTCCAGAAGTTGTAATTCTTTGCAGTAGCCTAAACCGAACGGTATCATATCTGATAGATGGTTGTGATGAAGAAAAAGCCTTTTCAACCTTTGTAAGTTGGCAATGGATTGAGGAATTCTTCCAGAAAGCTTGTTATGGCTAATCTTCAACACATGGAGATGTTTTAGCTGGCCCAATTCGTCAAGGATAGTCCCAACAAACTGGTTATTTTGAAGAAATAAACGTTCTAGAATTTCAAGCCTTCTCAATGATGGAATCATGTTGTTCAAATGATTTACACTCAAATCAAGATGGACTAAATTAGTAAGATAGCCAAGCTGACTGGGTATTTGTCCAGATATGATATTTTGTCCCAGATTAGTGAATGGTTGGGATTAGTAGTAATAAGGGAAGACTTGAAAGACAAGAGAGACTGTTGTTCCTGCTTCCGATTAGAGGAAAAGTGGACATTTTTATACTATACATCGAACAAAGTAAACATAAATGAATTTGGTTAAAATTATAACACAACGTTGGGGCAGAGCATATTGCAAGAAAGTGGGTACTTTGGTTGTATTGTAGAGAAAATACAGTTTCTATGGTGTTAAACAAGGCATCTAACCAGGCTGCTTCGTTGGTAAGGTTACTTGGTAAGGAATTAGTTGAGGTTTCCCTCCAGAGTCCACTCTGTATGAGAGTAAAGTGAAAAGAATGTGGATTTCTTTAAAAATTGAAAAGCTTCTATTAATAATAAAAAATTAGAAAGATGAAGAAAATGGAATTTGCAATGAAGAAAAGACTTTGCAACACCACTTTCGCTTGTTGCCTCCCATTGGAAGCTTGCTCACCTGCATAGTTGGTACCCAGGATTGATTTTCTCACCTGCATAACTTACCCTTTTTGGATAATGAAACTTATTTTCAGTTGATCCTCCAAACTTGGAGTTTGGAAGGCCATTTCCTGCTTGGAGCGATATAGATAAAAATGTGGTTCCATCGAATAACAGAGGAAAAATCAGAGATTGCAGGGAGGAGGGTGGATGTAATTCACCAAATGGCATAGAGAGTGGGAGGAAGCAGACATAAACAACACTCCAAAGCTGCCTTATCCACACTTAAATTATTAGCAAGGCACACGTCCACCCCATGTTCTAGAGAATACGGTGGTTGTTTGAGAGATTAAATCATGCCAAATATTTAGCCCATGGTGTGGAAATTATAAACAGGGAAACTACCTCCAAAACTAGACCATTCAATAATTCAACTATATTGTTCACTCTCAAAAATATTTCTTGGTCAATGCCTGAAATTGCAAAGACAATCTGCCATGCTATTTGCCTCCCCGAAGCAATGTTGTTGGGCTTCATGCCAGTTCTGTTGTTGGTTTTCAATGGTGAGATGATTACCCTAGAGTCCCCCTTGATAAAAAGGATCCATGTACCACATTACAAAGTGATTGGAATGCCCGACACTAGAGCTTGTGCCTCAACTTTGTTGTTTGAACCATCCCCTAGCTTCATTGATGCTGCACTTATTTGAAATTCAGTGCAATCCCTGATTAACCCAGCGCCTTAAGCATCTCAAAGCTCCATTGCAATTCATTTGGAATGAGCCCAAAGGAGGAGGTTTCTCTTTCTTTTCTTCGTTAAGTTTACTACTGTTTATCTTCTAATGGGGAGCTTTTTAAGATCTATATTAGCATGTATGACATACATTTGTTACTTTGGGTGCCAGCTTGTGGGGGTTTGGTTTGGTATGGAAGTGGTACCCAAACATGGAAAATCTCCTCCACTTGGAATTACCGAAATAGATTGTTTTAGGAAAAATTATTTCATACTATATTTTTTTCGATTGACCCAAAAATTGGATTCACAAATTAGAATTTCATTTGTAAAAGCAATTAACCATCATTTTATATGTATCGTGTATGTACACACACAAATATATAGATACATGTATATATATTATAAGTAGATATTGGATTTGCCAAAATTTACTCGTGAACTGTGAATTATACATCCACCCTCAAACAGGAGCCTATGAGACTTTAATTTCTATTTTTTCGAAACTGAAAAAATCCCCAACTGTGCTATGCTCGTAAAATTGTTTCCATTCCTAAAAAATTTGACAGTTGGTTCCTGGTTCATTGGTGTTTGCTTCCCACTTCAGAAAGCTTAATTAGGCTGGTATTGGTGATTAACTTGTTTTGGAAGAATATATGCATGGATAATTCATAAATAAAAATTTAAACGCATTGGATTGGTTTAATATTTGGCCTTTGAGCTATTGCATCAATGTTTTGCCTCTGAATTTGTTTGTTTCGATCATATAATTCTATCTGAAGTTTAAGTTTTTTCTCATCACAGATGATAATCTTATGCAACAAACTTTTTTAGTATTAAAAACCCAAATGGGAGCACTCTCTTTATCATGACGTGTTCACACATTGCCACTATGATACAAAAAATATGTAGTTAATTCTTTAACTAGGGAGCAGGGTATAATGTAAGAAATATGTTCTGCCAGGGTATAATTGTTTTCTTCTACCATGGGTTTTAAAATATCCTTATTCCTTTCGTCGTGAAATCTTACCAGCACATTTTTTTGTACTTTGTGCCTCCGTCCTTGTGATCCTTATTGCATCCATTTTTTATTTTTGAATTGAATTATTGTTCTCATCATCCCCTTTTCATGTTCCAATAGCAATTATAATAGCAACACAAAGCAACACAAATGCTCTTCTAGGAAAATCTCAAGCTTTAGTGCCTTGTTTTCCTACTTTTTGAGTGTTTATGCGTTAGGGAAATCCATTGGTTGTTTCTCAAGGGACCAAATTGTGCATGAAACAAATTAATTCTTGTCAAATAGTTAAGCCATGTCTTCTCCTTCTAAATCAGTTTCTAATGCTTACAACCACACTGAGACGTGACTTTGGTGTGAGGCATTGCCTAAGTGCACAAAGGACATGGAAAAAGTTGCTCTATAGTCCTACCAGATTTGATCCTACTCATTCACCTTCTCTTTCGGTTTGAATGCAGACCAAATGTTTCAACCATCCATAAGAGGAAAACCAACAATATCATGGCCACCAATATGCAGACACTCAATCCTATTAATCATAATCGATTAGGCGAAGGGATTCTTTGTGCATCCTAACCTCAACTAATGGTGGTAATATTTATGGTAACTTTCTGGAATCAAATGTAAAATAGTGCACTAAAATTGAAAAAAACTAGAAATAGATTATGTTTCTTACAAATTTCGGTTATTCCGACATAGATTTAGTTCCCTGCAATGTCAAATTGATACACATCCATTCCTATTTATAGGCAATTTTAATACTTACATTGGTGTCAGAATAATTTAGTCTTGTTGCGCACCAACATTACATGTGCCCTATTCTTCAATTACCAACCCATTATTAAAAAACCAAACAAACAAAAAACAAATTACTACAGGCGCTACACGCAATAAAATACCTGATATTACAAAACATCCTACTAACACTAAAATTACACAAAAAAACCCACCACCGAAAAAAATAAAAAAAACAACAAATTGCAACCCACGGCGTAATCTTGCTCCCGTAGGAGCGACCACTAGTTATAATTATATTCATAATAATAATAATAATAATAATAATAATTGATATCCTAATGAGATGATGAGTATGACTATGCATATGCATTTATGGGGTTAGGAGATCTAAAATTCTTCATTCTCCATCCAGGTCGCGTCGACTTGAGAAGCAAAAGGAAGTATGTGGACTCAACTTGGCACCGAATTATTCCCCTGTTGCAGATAATTTCAAACATTAAAAGGATTAATATCATACCGCAAAGCCTCGCCATCTACGTGTATACAATTTTCAAAAGCTGTTCTCCACATTGACATTTATTTGGGAAAATCTCTATTAGCGCAGACAATTAATTAACCCGAGGTTAGAAGTGATGAGTTGAGGAGGCCTATTCAAATGCTACAAAGAATAGAGTAATTGATGATTTAAATCTTGAATTACTAATATCTACAATAGGTGAAGATTAAGAATGTAATAATTTTGTAGTTACGTTGAATGACAATGTGGACGTTAAAAATGGCACAACCGGAGTTAAATTTGACTTGTATTTGTCTTTATTATTGGGAATGGGTAGAGAGTGCGTGTATGTCAAAAAAATACATACAAAATAAAAAAATATCTATTTATTTCCATCCAATTAATTAAGTTTGGGTCTTAGCCGAGAAAATGTGATAATATTCACTTTTACATGAGGTCACGAAGATCGAACTAAAACAACAAATTTGAGAAAATAATTTGTCGATGATACTGAAGTTCCAAGTCCAAGTGAACAAATATAGGAGTATGTTTCAATAGAATTAGAAACTTGAATTAGTGATAAGTGCTTGAACTTTTGAAATCTCCTTGAAAGAGAAAGAGAAAAAACATTAAGGGTCTTAATACCTTAGACATGGTTTATATTGTATTCTTATACTACTCAATAATATATTGAATATAAAGAACATTACCTTATTGTAAATTATCTTTGAGTCAAACTTCCATACATATTTGAGAACCATTATCATTGCATTTGCAACTGATTAAGTTAAGGGAGTAAAGCGATATTACACAAGGGAAACAATGTTGTTAAAACGCCACAACTGAAATGATCATGTATGGTGTTAAAGGTGAAAATTGAAATGATCTCATAGGAGACATGGTGGTTACATTTGAAGAAAAACTAGTAGTTGAAAAGTGGTGTCCTAAATTTGGCTTATGTAAGGGTTCAAAAGCATGTGGATTGGTCAAAATTGTGAATAATAATAAATGGTTCATGCAAGCATATAATTAGATCCATAAATAATTCTGAAAAAAACAAGAGATGAAATTAAATAGATATTGGTAATGTCAAAATTCTAACTGAAAATGTAATGCAATGATTATTAATTCGCAATAAGCATAAATTAGAGAAAGCAATACACCGACACAAGATTACAATGTACTTGTAGACACCAATTTTTGGCATGTTGTCCCTTCATCCCATGTTCACCTCTCTTTTACTATCATGTGTTTGTCCCTCTCGTCATATTTCTAAATGCTTATCCACCCCATTATCCCTCTTAACTCTTATTTTTATCTTGTTCTAAACCTAACATTATTTATCCCCCTTCATTATTCCTAATCCCATTAAAGTACCCATTAATTATTATAATCACCCACCCCATTCCTAACATTTATATTATATTATTATTATTTTATTCCCCCCATTTAACACCCTTATTTTATCACCTACCTCTCCCTAATCTCTCACCACACAAATATGCAACCCTTAATTATCCTACCACCTCTTTTCTTGCCATTTTAATGCCCCCTTTTCTAAATCAAATCGACCTCCACATTCCTATCTCGTGGTGTGATTCGGTTGTTGGTGACTCATTTGGGTCATTTTTGACCCTATTTAAAAATCTCTACCCCTCCTTTCAAACCCCCAAAATTTGAAATCTTTGATATCCTTACACATTTGTTACCTTATTCCTCATCTTTGGAGCTTCTATTATTAGATAGATCTATCTGATTTATGAAAAATAGAAATATAATGCCAAGTATTAATTATAGATCCACGTATGATAAATAAATGCTAGAATATAGATTTAACACAAGTAATAAATTGATAAAATATGAAACCCTAAGTGCAAGAGGGAGAGAAAAGGACTTGGCTGATTTGCACATGATCCTGGCTTATCTAGACAAAAAAATTGATGAATATGAAGGAATATGTGTCACTAATTCCCATATTAAATTTTATGATTGTTAGATAAGGCGGACTAGGGTGCCTCGGACTCAGGTTAAGGAAACTGGGTGATAGAGTCTACTCATGAGTGATTGTGGACGTGTGAAAGTGGTCAAAATATGATATTTCTTGTGTTACAAAAATGTCGTTGATAGTCGTTGTTTGTCTCCTCTATGTCGTGGTATGATCGTTGAGTGCACATGTAACCTATAAAGAGATGTTTACCTGTAAAACCCTCAAACTACATCAAATCCCAAAAAGAATAATGTAATAAGGGGATTAGAATGATCCCGAAGATCACCTAAATAAGTGAACTTATGTTAAAGTGATGCACTACATCTCACATTCCATGTACTTATAGTATGTGTGTGTGAAAGAATCATGCCCTAGGAATCCCTTGTGCAAGTGCACTTGATAAGCGGGTGATAACTAGATGTACCAATGAAAATATATGTATGGATGGAATAATGAACTTCCCCTTCCTATGTAGTATTTCCAGAAAATACATTCTCATGTCCCTTGAATGGATTTTAGATGGATGCCTTTTTTTTCTCTTAGATATTTTTGGATGTAAAATTAGGTGATGATAATATATTCTTAGAGATTGGCCCCTTATTTTGGTCACATAACTTTGTATTTATGTGATTCCCTTGGTTGAATTTTGTAATTGAGAACTGGAAGGTCGGCCCATAAGAACATAAGATGCCTAAAAGATGAAAGAAACCCAAAAAAGGGAGCAAGTTCGAAAGAGGTTAGGAGATCCCATAGGGGATGAGGGTGCCCGGCGCCGACGTCCTAATTGGGCATTGGTGTCTTAAGTCATAAAAGATAATCTAATAAAGTTATGACTGGGCTATAGGGTGTAAAAGTCTAGAAAAAAAGGCAAGAAACAAACCAAAGAGGCCAAAGATACTTGTCAATTACTAGTTTTCTCGCTTAGGAATAATATGAATGCAAGTATGTTTATAGGACCTAGAAATGTAACCAAGTGCATGAATTTGTGTCTACATTTTCCCCCACTTTATTTTTTTGAGTGAATACTTGATAACATAAAGTATATAAGATATGTGTGCATGATAACCATTTAGAGTGTGATGGAGAAAAGTGTGCTAAAGAGAAGTGAAAGAGTGAAGTGATAAAAATGAAGCATGAAAGCTAAGAAAGATGAATTGACCCTAGGGATGAAGTGTATTGTGTTGTACCATGTTATACCTTGTTGTACCTATTGTTGTGCTTGACATAGGTATTTGTTGTGTATTAAGGATGAACTGCAAAAGAAAAGTGAAAGAGTAATCACAAACACACATTATGAAAACTCTTCCATAAGTATGTAAAAGCATGTAAATCTATAAAAGTGGTAAAAGGAAAGTGTGCACCTAATGAACATGAGTGTAAAAGGATAGAAATATGTCCTAAAAATGTTGTGTAGAGTGATTTTTTTGGGTGATCTCATGCCAAGAGGATATTTTGGGTGATATCATGCCAAGAGCAAGTTTTGGGGCAATTTCACACCACGACATAAGAGTGTTGGGGAGAGAGGTCTAGTGTTACTCTACTTCCATGACTGCTTCCTAAATTACACACCATTGCAAATTGTGTGATCCTATTTTGTTTTGTATTGTTTCGTATTAGTTCCATATTTTTTAAAATTGAAATGTAGAAAGAATACATTCTCTTTGCTAGAGGATTGTTCTTGTACTATGAAAACTACTTCATGAATTGCTATGAAATGTGTTGAGATGAGAATGTAACTATATTTTCCCCAAGGACATAGGCACCTAGGAGAGGTTAGGAGCAATAGGTACTAGTGTCTATATTTGGGTGCTAGATTTTATGTTGAATTGAGGACCTAACTCAGATTGTGTGTCATTTATGTAATCGTAGCTTGTTTTATTCCTATGTTGTAGTTCTCGGCTACTTGATGAGGTGAGTGATTCATCCAATGTATGCCCCTCTCATTTTGGGTGCATGCGATGTTGCTAAGAAATTGACCACAATTTATATTTTTGTCTACCCGAGAGAGGAGATAAGATTTGTGAAATTTCAAGGTCCAGATACAAGTGAGGTAGAAGATAGAGCCAATAGTTGCCATTCAAATTTGGGAGTGAGATACAATCATAAGAGTTGGGAAAAATATGTAATATTTATGAATATAAAGGTTCGTGATCTATAAATCTTAATGAAGCTTGTTGAAGACCCATATGAGGTGTTGAAATTCAATTCATGGTGAGTTTCAATCTATATACCCTTGCTACAATAAGGTAGCATGCTAGAATAGGCCTAATTGGGCTAAGACCAGGTAGAATTTCTCATATTCCGTCTAAAATAAATATTCTTCATTTTTGCACATGTTTTGAGAAGCCCAAATGGGTATCTAGATCAGGTTTTAGTTCTTCAATATCAAGTGTCTAAAGGAAATTATGTTTGAAAATGCCACTTTGAAGGGCTACAAGGCATTAGGCCTAGGAAAGAGAAAAATATGCTTTAGAAAGATGATAGAACCTTATTGATGATTTCATATTCTCGGTGTGGATGAGTGAAACATGTTTAAGTGTTAAAATTAGTACAACTTCATTTGTACATAAATTATGTTTTTAGTGTATGACTAACATTTTAGATTCTATGTATTCAAGTTTTAATAAAGGAGTCATAAAACCCTCAAGAGTAATTAGCTATCAATTTAGTTGAGCTAATAGGGCATCATTTATCGTATCGATCCTGGATGAGATATTTAGATAAGAATATCTAGTTGTATGAGTTTAGGTTCTAGCCAAGAGGAGATAACAAAAAAGGAAGATAGAGATCAACTCTTAGAGAGGCGTGGAAGAAAGAGGATTGTGACAAGGAAGCCTTGAAGACCATTAGAGGTTTAAGAGAGAGCAAGAGTAAAGTTCAGAGCGAGAGATGGAGATAAAGTGGAAGAAATAGCCATATACAAGGTACAAGGTAATAAACTCAAGGTTTTGGGCTATTGGTGAGTTACAAGTAGTTTGTAATCATCAACCCAAGTTTCATTCCCAATGAGTTCATTAGATGATTTCAATAAGTGGCTATGGGGAAACATTTAGGTAGGGGTTGAACTACTCCATATGGACCAATCAAAACATAGTGGGGCACTCTGAATGTGGATCTCTTAATGGACATTAAGGACCTAAGCCCACCCCCATGTCTGATTTAGTGAAAGTTCTCCTCCACCACTCCAGCTCATAAATCTAGTATAGTAAAATCATTTACTATCCAAATTTAATAGTATGAAAATTAAAAATTAACATAGGTGAGGCGTTTCAATATTGACATATAATTTTGTCAGATACTATGATGGAAAGCACCTATGTCTTCAAATGACCTAACAATAGTTGCACCTGTGTGCTTCTTGGGGTCGAAGAAGTCTTCTTGGGTGATGGTGGTAGGATGAAGCTAACACGGAAAATGAATATTGGGACTTTTTTTGTGCCTAGGGACCAAGATGTGTTTGGGGCCAAAGGTAGTGATTATGGGTGGATTGAATCCCCTCTATTTAATGGATCAAATCCTCTAAGGGAATTTTCATAGATTTTTATACGCAATTGGAAGGGATATACCCTATGCATTCAGCTCCCTCGCCTTTCTCTAGGTAGGGATCTTAAATTGGTTCTTTCACAAAGATTGGGCTCAAGGTGGATTGTATAAACCTAGTTTTTGTAGGTAGATTGCTGAATGATGAATTTGTGTTCATCTCTTATGAAATTGGTAGAGATTCAATTATTTCAAAGATGAGTCACTCTTAGGTGGAGCCGGGATGAAATATCCTAGACCTTTCAGAGAGGCCAATTTTAAAAATGCCACCATCACTTCAGCTCCTCCTCCTCATGCCTACATTGTGGAGCAAACATCTTATTCCCCTTCTTTGCAGATTTTCAAAGATGACACTCTTGGCTTCAGGAAAAACATGGAAAACAAGGTCCTCATTTGTAGGTTCAATGGATTTTGGCTGATGACTAATGATTTGATCCAATGGATTCATTCATCATGGATGGAAAAATATGAGTACTTATTTTATGCTAGGGTTTTCTTTGTATTATACTTCAATGATTTAGAGGACTATCAAAGGATCATTAATGAAGGACCTAGGTTTTGGGGCATGACGAGGCTATTCACTACTCTATGGTTTTTGTATTTTGACATGAACTCCTTCTCCATCTCATGCATTCTTGTTTGGATTAGATTGTTAAACCTTCCTCTCCTTTTTTTCTGAGCTTGTAAGATATTGGAAACTATCTAGGAAGGTTCATCAAATATGACGATAAGAGGTTACAAAATGGATTGTTAAATTTTGTTAGGATATGTGTTGAAGTGGATCTTAGTAAAGGAGTTGGGTAAAATGATTATCAATATGGGAGACAAGACTCACGTCCGGACTCTTGATTACGAAAACACAACTTTTCGATGCAGAAATTCTAGGTCTCTAGGTCACCTTCAGGATTCCTTACTCCAACAAAAAGTCCAAACTCTAAAGAAAAAAAATCCTCTTCCAAAATATGGAGCCTCCAATTTTTGAAAGTGAATCCATATCAGACTTAGAGAATCAAGAATTTTAAGTTATTGCCCCATTAGTAGATGCTCCAACCTCTTTCGCTACTCCAATTGTTGCTACTGAATATACTAAGGTGGAACAACCCTTGGCCCATCCCCCTCTTCGGAGAGACCTACTTCAAGAATCAAGAGGCCTTATGAATCCAATCACTCTGATTCAGATAAGGAGGGTCATTTTTCTCCAAATAAAGAGTTAATATTTCTTCTCCCTAATTTTATTAGTTTCCAATCCCCTTAGCTTGGAGGAACACTCCCATGGAAATTGGCAGTTAGTGTGCTCGAAGAAGGGGAAAAAAGATAAGTGTTGATCTCTATTTTTCCTTTTTTACACACTTCGCTTGGGGTTACATCCTTTGATGCTTCCTCCTCTTTGTCTTTTGTTTGTTGGAGCTTCTTCTCCACCCCCCATTGTTTTGTTCCTCCTTGCTACAAATGGGATGTAGTTTCTAGTTACCCTCGATTGTTCTCTTTCATTACTTCTAGTGTTGGCTATTTCTCATCTTAGTTCTAGCTGTTGGCACCTTCTTTCTTTCAATTTTTGGTTATTTTCTGTTGCCTTTGGGCTTATCTTTTGTAATGACTCATGGTTTATATTTCCTTTTGGGATTAGTATAAAAGGATGTGGGTCCTTCCAAAACCCTATATTTTTTTACTAATTTACAAAAAAGGTACAAGGTAATAATTTAATGTATCTTGTTTAGATTTTTATGCAAAAATTATTACAGGTAAATCCCATTAATGCATTAAACAATAAGATCAAGATAGTAGGGTGTAATAGACCTAGGTGAAGATCTGAGATTGTTAATAGACTAATAAATGAGAGAATATTGAGTGAGATAAGTACAAAACACCAAGAGAATAAGGTTTAGAGAAGATAGCTTAGGTGAGGTGTCCGAAAAGTAAGAAGAGCACCTACTAAGAAGAAGAAGATGCATACAAAAGCCCATGGAGAGATAAAATTTGAGAGGTAAGAGTACATTGAGCTTAAGGGAAGTGTGAGAGTCTAAAGGTAGACATGGATAGTAAGATGAAGGGATTTGTAGGAGAAACTTGTCACAAGAAAATGATGGGAGATGTCCAAATGAGTAATTTGGACATGGAAAGAGAAATAAAGGAGATAAGAGAGAGGTTAGACTGCCTAATGAATTTACCATGAAACCAAGGTAATGGTTAGAAGATTAAAAAAAGATTCAAATGGCTTATAGAGTAGTTTATTATAATAAGGGTGAGGCATAGTATGATTTCCTTGATAAAATAATAAGAAAAGAAACTTATATCTCAGAGAGATATGGAAAAAGAAGAGGTTAGAGGAAGATAAGAATATGAATATCAGTTCTTGGATTCAGAGGAAGAAGTCTTCATTTGTGAACCATATGAAATACCAATGCTTGGTGAAGAAGAAATGGATTATTGACAAGACGAAGGTATCATGGAAGACTTAAGCGTTGATGAAAAGCATGAAGGAGAAGTACACAACCTTGAGGCATCAAGAGATGAAAACGAGCCTCTAATTTTTTAATCTAATTGTTATTCCAAGTGTGTGTTTCAGAGGTCTTGAATATGAACTAATACATGAGGATGATATAAAGGAAGAAGAATAATATTTTTCTCACGATTACATATGCAAGACAAATGAACAATATAGACTTCAAAAAGAGAATGATGACCAACATAAGAAAGATTTGAATTTCATATGAAATAGATTTGATATGCAACATGAGGATGATGGTTTCTCAAGAACCATGGAGGAAAAAACAAATTTACAAAGTTGAGAAATTAAGAATTCAAGTACATGGCTTATGGTAGTACCTCAAGAAGGTAAAATTTCAGGTCCGAAGGAGCAAGAGTTCAAAGGAAGGAAATACATTCCAAGAAGAGGTATGGAAACTCAAGAAATCAATGCATTTTACTTATAAGCAAGAAAATTAATAGAAGTATGATGGAAGACCAATATAAAGCTTTAATGAAGGTGATGTAGGGTTCATTCAATAGTAAGATAAATGAATTTTATGGCAAGAATATGACTATGTTTTTATGGATGCAAGACATATAAGGGAGAAAGGTTAGAAAAAGGATAAGGATAAGTTATAATTTCTCAAAGAAGGACAACATGTGGCAGGTTTTTTGAGGAAAAAGAGATAGAGATTCCTTTAAGGATCATCCTTTAGCATGAAGAAGCTTTGAAGGGCCAGGAAGGAGTAAAGAAACATAAGAAGAAGGATGAAAAACACTTGGACGAAGAAAGCAAGAATCTAGGAGTTGTTTAAACACAAGTGTTCATCATAGCATGCCATGAGAATGATGAATTTGTAGGTATGGTTCTTGAATAGAAAGAATACTATGATGAAGATAAGTTGATAACACCAAGAATATCATCTCAATTGGACTAGAAGCAAGAAAGAATAGTGAATAACTCCAAATTATCATGAAAAGTGAAATAGTGATTATAAGGTTGAAATTTTTAGTTTTTCTTCATTTCATGACAATCATGATGGATTGGGGATCACAAGTACTTGGGTTATGTATTCTTTTTCTCTTCATGAGAATCAAGTGATTGACGGAGCAAAAAGAATCTTAAAATAATGTTCATTCAAGATGACAAATTGATGAGTTTTAGGAAGCAAGAAGACAATATTTATAGGGAATATGAAATAAAATTGTAGGTATAGACCTCAAGGGGTCATGAGAACCAATATGGGAGAGGTATTAGGTTCATAACACCTTAACAATGTAGAAAAAATAGTATAATAGTAACCAAGTAATGATAACACAACCTAGAAAAAATGAGTGATGAGTTATAGAAGCATGGACCGTAGGTAAATGATGAAGAATTCTCGGGTTGTGATGATGATTTTGTTTTCAATATGCTAAGGAAGGTAAAAAACAAAAAATAGTAAATGGGTGTCGATTTGAGTTAAGAAGGTATGTAGGAAGAATGAAACTTTAAGAATACCAAGAAGGAAATGTGCTAAGAACAATTACATGATAAGTGACAAGGTGAAAAATCACAAAAAGGGAATAAAAACCACTTCCGATTAAGAATGAAGTTCTCAAGACCAAAGAGAAGCATGGATTAGAGGAAAGTCAATGGAAATTCTTTCCTTTCATTGAAAAAACAACTGATAAACATAGAGGAAGTTCAAATAAGGATAAAATACAATAAAACAAATTCATATTTGAGTGAGCTCATACAACAAGCAAATGAAACCTTTGCATTTCTAGATATTACAAATCAATAATAAAAGAAATAGTGTTTTGAATGCAAGAAAAGAGGAGGAAGGAGGAGTGAGTCAAGTGAATGAATAAAATGATAATGAAGCTTATGAGAATACAAAAGAGAGGAACTATGCAAAGGAATGGAGTAAAGAGCATTGAAAATAAGTGTTTCTTCTAATATGTTTGTTCCATGTACAACTACAATCGAAGAAAGGATGAAGACTAGAAAAGAGAAATGTTGCTCATTTGAAGAGCATGGCAAATGAAGACAATTTCCATCATTCAATGAAACCATGGAGTTTACACCAACATTGAGATCACAACTTAATTTCATAAGTGACAGAGATGGAAAAATCATGAACAACAAAAACAAGATCAAAAGGCAATAAATGATAAGGAGTCATGAGCAGGAGCCCATGAACAGTTTCAAGTTGGGAAATCAGATGTAGGAACATGAGAAAGAATGGAGTAAATGGATCTTAGAAGGTGTCAATAAGGATGGAAAAGTGCTTACAAGTCATCAAGAAGGTCAAAACACTAATAAAGGACCTTGGAACAAGGTTTTTCCATTTTCCCTCCAAAATGGACCATTTGAAAATTTGAATTGTAAATGAATTATGAAGGTCATAGGAATAAAAAGGAAAGTATCAAGAGTTTGTAATGACCTTAATGGCCTTATGTGACTTATTTATATTTCACCATGATGTAAAACCACCTTGACATGTTGTCAAAGGTGAAAAAGTGAGATGAGGGATAAAAATGTAATTTTGACTAGGTCTAGATAGACAAGTACTAATACGAGTAATCAAGTTTAACAACTTTGAACCCAAATTTTTAGTTGTTGATCCGAGTGATAAATTCATGGAGAAGCGTGCTATAAAACATAGGAAGTAGTTGAATTATTCATGGAGTTATTGAGAGCATCTAGGAACACCTTTAAGAGTGTTCAAAATAGGAAAACTTAGTGTTAATAGGGGATTCGAGCTCAAGAAGATCATGGAGTGTGGTAACTAATGTAAATAGAGTGCATTTTATTAATAGAATAATGATCGAAAAGCTTGGAGTGAAAACCATATTTTTTGCATACATTTTGTTGAGTTTAACAGACTATGTAACATGTTACGTGACATGACAACAAGCTAGGAGGTTACAATCAACTTGATATAGCCTTTCTCCCTTGAATGATAAGGCTGATAGTTAGAGGAGGATAAGAAACAGAAAAAAATTTATATCAAGCCTTAAAACTCAAATTTGTGATTTTTATAGCTGTTTTTACATTCTTAGGCCCAAACTAGGGCAAGACATAATAAATTATTTTACCCTGTGGAAATTGAACAAAATTTGTATTTATGTCTGCCCCATAGAGGAGATAAGATGTATTTATGCTTTTATTGCGTTTCCGTCGTATTCGACCTGCAGGATAAGCTTCTGTCCTTGGGAGTCGGGACCCCACGACAAGGTTTTCCGTGCGGAAACAACTTTTCGTTATGCTTGATAGACTCATATCCTAATAAGACACAATGTCAAAAGTCTAGATATGTGGGATACGAGTCCATAATATTGGTTAGTACATTCGTGCAACTTAGCTTTTTGTGCCCAAACATCTTATCCCTTTCAATACCACCTACCAACATTATGTACGTAAACTAAACAACTCACATAATCCAAACGAGATTAAACACCGTCAGCCCTCCAGTGATGACAATAATTTCATGGCCATATTGTGTGGTTGCGTTGGAGATTTTACTAGCAGAAATAGAAAAATTAAAAGTAAACACCAAAGCCTCTCAATCCTCTGACAATAACAATAATTTCATGTCAACCAACTTATACCATGCATGAATTTTTTTAACTCGCACTGTGCGTGAGCCTTTTTCTCTTATTTTCAGTTTGTTTGGAAACTGACCAATAATTTACACTACCGACACTTTACATAATTATATTAAAATTATAATAATAATTAAAATAATTATAATATTATTATAATTACAACTATAATTATTATTATTACTATTATTATAATAATAATACTAATATAATTTTTATTGTTATTATATAATTATAATATATTTTAAATAATATGATAATAATTATATAATATAATAATAATAATAATAATAATGTATCAACTAAACTAAAGTTTTGCATTCATTTTTTTCAATAAAAAGTTTAGGGACTTAGAAATTATGTATCCTGATTTGATGTGATGTTCTTGTTGAAGCCCATTAAGCCTCACAATAGAATAACCCTTCATCATTCATATTATTTATCGGTTGTTAAAGTTGTGTGTATTGATTTTTGACATTTATTGTGTGTTTTAGGCTATTGAAGTTTATTAGTATTGTCGAAGGTAGATTATACTATAGTCTTCATATTTTCTTAACCAATTATTAGTATTTGTAATTTTCAACCAATTAGGGCTTCTTATTATTTTCATAAACAAATAAACACTTCACACATTAATAATAAGTATTAGTAAACCTACAATTTTTAACAAATTAATTACAAAATTCCATTTATCTTCAATTTGATTGGCCTACAAATTGAGATGTTATTGTAGCCTTCAACAATTTCGAGAAAAGGATGATGTCATGATATTTATTACAATTTATTTAAATACTCCCAAAATAGGAAGAGTTCTACACAAATCAATGGCGACATAAAGTACCGCATTTGAAAACTTGATACATTACCTACATTGACATAAACAATCAATTTTTTTCTTTCGTATTAAACCAACGTAGAAATATCAGAAGAATTCTTGAGAATAATGTTGCTAGAGGATAATAGAAACTCGGTTGGTTCATCGCCATCAACACTTGTTGATGTATAAAAGAGACCTATATATTCATCATAGTCGTTGTTAAGTGGGATTGACTTAGAGTTAGATATAATGAAGTCTGAACCCTCACCACCTGACGAAGTCTAGGAATAGAATTTAGAACAAATTAGTATTTTTTCCTTAGTGCATGGATAAATTGTGCTTGGCGTTAATCGATTAGGTAAATTGATCATTTTTACTTTGTTTTACATGTATGAAATTGTTGGAATTTTGTCGGAAGTTAGATCTAAATATAAGGGTGATCGTGTTGGTGTGAGATGTATGGTAAGAAAATGCCATAGCTCGGACCCCTATGAAAAAGGGATCAAAAATTCTATGATAAAGTCATCTTAACGATCTACATTTGCCATTTTTTTCTTCAAAACTACCTTATCAACATGTATGTCAAGTGCGGCAGTTTGGTAGATGCGCACAAAGTGTTTGATGATATTATAGAAAGAGATGTACCCTCATGAAACACCATCCTTGTAGCTTACAAAAGACATGGTTGTCCTCACCAGGCTGACACTATTTCACCAAATGCAACAAAAAGGTATATAACCCGATCAATTTACCTTTTCCACCATACTCCCGCATGTGAGAAAATAAGAGCTTTGGAATAGGGTATAGACATTCATCAAAGGATAATGGAAAGGGGATTTTTAAATGTAGTTGTGAATGTACTAGTAGATATGTATACAAAATGTGGAAACATTCTCAAGGAACATGAGGTCTTTGATAAAGTGGATCAAAAAATGAGGTCTCATGGAATGAAATGATTGCAGGGCATGCTCAAAATGGTTTTCTTGACAAGGATTTATTATTTTTTAGAGAGATACCTATAAGGAATGTTGTTTTGTGGAATTCTATGGTTGTAAGAAATTCACAATATGGGTTTGTTGGAAAGTCCATGGAGGCATTTAAGAAAATGAAATTGGTAGGTTTAAAGCTAAAATCCACAACATTTATTAGCATACCCCAGGATATGCCAAAATGGGAGCTTTACAAATGGGTATGGACATCCATCAAAGCACCAATATAGATGGTTAGACTACTCATAGTTAATGGTTTTTGATGTGTAGTAAATGTTTATGCTAACCAATTTATCTAATATATTAATAGACACACAATGCATTTAAGATGTGATTTGTACTCAGGTCTGTAATTAGCTTGATTTTAATACATATCCACATAACAATAATGGTAGCTGGTGAAACGTTTATTAATTGCATTTTTGATATACAATCATTTTTGTAATTAAGGTACCTGAAATCTTTCCATTTGATGAGGTTGCCCCCTTATTATATGCTGGAATAACGGTTTACAACCCCATGATATACTTTGGAATGAGAGATCCAGGGAACCATCTCGGTGTGGTGGGGCTTGGGGGTATCGGTCATATGGCAATTAAATTGGGGTAAGCCTTAGGATTGTATGTGAATATAATAAGTACATCCCTAGTGAAGAGAAGTATTCTAAATATATTTTAGGGGGCAGATCATTTTCTTATCAGCAAGGATGAGAAACAGATGAAGGAGGCAACCAAGACATTGGATTACACAATCGATACGGTGTCAGTTGATCACCTATTGCCCCCTTTTCTCAATTTGTTCAAAATTAGTGGAAAACAACTTATTTCTATAAAACACATTGTTATGTTTTCAAAACCTATAGATAAATATAAGCATTGTCCCTTCCATGAGATCGTGACATAGGTGTGGTTTGATTGATTAATCCTGGGAATTTTAACTTTATAGAAGTAATTCCAATATGTGTTGCGTATTAAGAGGAATATAATGCTTCCATCTTTAAAATCCATCTAATTTGTGATTTTTTCTCTACTAATTATGTTTTTAGCTACATTTTATAAAAATTCTAAGACTTATTTGTGAACAAGGATGTCTATGAAAAATTCCCTACCGTGATTTGTATGGTAATGTTTCTTGGTCGTCGGATTTTATCGAGAACAACTTTCGACATGGGGCTATAGAGTGATCCACTCATATATTTATTTACATTGTTTGTTAACCATAACTAATATCTTCTTGAATCATATCCCGTAGTTATGCTCCATCTATATTGTTTGACTAGACTTCATGATTCCTATTTAGGTTAGTGAAATATATATGAGAAGACAAGAAACCTCAAAGTATGGGAGGGTTTAAGTGACCTCCTGATGTAGATGATGATGAAAATGGTATGGGGAAAAAGAAAGTCCTCCCACTTCGATCTTGATGATATGTACAACCAAGATAGTTGAACATGAAAAATATGAGTAATGGTATGGGTTTCGACAAAGTCGGTCCCAAGAAGTAAAAACTTCCTAGGATGGACGTCAACCTAAGTGATATAAAGATGTTGATAAATGATGATATATGGAAGGATGTAAATAATAAATAGAAAGAGAGAGATCTAATCTACAAAAGATATATTGAAATGATAATCTGATTACAAAAATACTAAAAAACAAACCAAACCTAAATGGGTTGATGACAACCCTGGGTCTAACGAGGACGATCGAGGGTGACCGATGTAAAGATGATTGCGATATAGATAGGAATAGTACTATAACTTTATGTAGAACTGCTTGAATCTAATGTCAAGACGAGGATGAGAAAAAGGGTGGTGGGATATGATAGATATGATGAGGATAAGGAACGGGTTGATGATGACTTGGGAAAATGGTAGTACGGTTGACAATGAATGGTGTAAAGATGATTTAAGGATGAATAGGAATAGAGATAGAATCTACTACAAGGTTATTGAATTTTATGTAAAGACGAGGATAATATAAATGGGTGTTAAAGATGATAGATTTGATAGGGATAGGGAGTGGGTTGATGATGAACCGAGGTTCTCTAGTATGGTCGACGAGGACCGATGTAAAGTTGATAAAGAAATGCAAAAATAGGGGCTGAATGTTGATTTTGATGTCAAAGTGGTGATAAGACATGTAGGATAGAAAAGGATGACCGATTTCATGGGGATAAATGTTAGCTCGATGGCTACTTGGTAGGGTTGATGGTGACCGAGAGGAGGGTATATGATTTTAATAAGTTGATGAGATGGGAGGATGGATCATAGATAACTAAAAGGAGTGGTAGATAGCTAGGGAAACCTGCAAAACTACAAAACAAAAGGAACAAAGAACCAAAGAGATCTCTAAGAAATGTTAAAATAACTCCAAGCTCTAATGATAACATGTAAAGGGATGTCAAGGTGGATCTAGATGATGAAAAAATCTACAAAGATGAGAAGAAGGTAATGAGCACGCAAGAATAACATAGATCTCAAATTTTAGGGGTTTGAAAGGATGGGTGGAGGTGGTTAAATAAGGTTAATGGTGACCCTGATGAGTTCTAGATATGAGAATAGATGACACGTTAAGCATGTAAAGGTCAAATTAGATTTCAAAAGGGGGTTTTAAAATGGCGAGAAAAGTGGTGGTAGATTAATTAAGGGTTGCATAGCTACATGGGGAGAGATTAGGGGGAGGTAGGTGAGAAAATTAAGTGCATTAAATGGGGAAAAAATAATAATAATATAATATTAATATTATAAATGTTAGGAATGGGGTGGGTGAGTGAAATAATAAATGGGTACTTTGATGGGATTAGGAATAATGAAGAATGCTAAATAATAGTAGGTTTAGACTGAAATGAAAATAAGATTTAAGATGGATAATGGGGTGGATAAACATTTAGGAATAGGATGAGAGATACAAATGTGTGTTTGTTAAAGAGGGTAAAATGCATGATGAAGGGACAATATGCCAAAAAATGGTGTCTACATTTTCCCCTTTTTGTTGAGTGGTTTGTGTTAAGCAAGTGGCGAGACAAAAACTATATGTGATGATGAGATATGATGGTTGACATGCTCCCCTTAAAATAGGGATGATGACACGAAAGGGAGTCAATCACATTTTGAAAGAGATAGATGAAGGGATGAGGTAAAAAGAAATGGGTGGGAAAAGAGATATCAAGATGCCCCAAGTGAAGGTGGATCATCATAGATGGGAAAAAAGAAAAAAACATGAATATGGCACTAACCTTGGAAACACATCGGTAGGATCATAGTAGAGCTGCGATGAAGGAATCATTAATGGAATACAAACCCAATGCATTAGAAAAAGTCACTATGAAATGGAGGGAATCTAACAGGAATCTACTCAGATGGATGCACAAGTCATGGGACCAATGGGTCAAAGGCATACATCGAGAGTATGCAAAACTAAATGTGAAGATGGTTAAATCAATGGTTTGAAGGATGGCTGAACAAAATAATGGGGGAAGAGATTATGTGTTATACTGTGTGCACGAGGAAGCACTAATATACATCCTAGGTGGGAATAAGATAAGAGATGAGTGATGGTTCCCCAAGAAGGGAAAATTGATGGCCACAAAGTGGGTTATAGAATATAAGATAGAGAGGCCAAATAAGACAAAGTATGTCATGGGTGACACACAATTTTGAGGTGAAGGATAGGATAATTTCATGAGGAGATTGGCCGGGTAGTATAGGAGGTGATGCCTTTGACAGGAGAGGAGAAGATAACACTTAGAAGGGAGGAGGGTGGAGATGGAGGGTTGGCATCAAAGATAGCCCACTTACAGGTGGAGTTAGATGTCATACATCAAGAGAGGGACTCATCATGAAAGGAGGCCATGGGGATACCATGGAGAAAGACCTGGTTATACAGTAGTGGGACCACTATTGTGGGAAAAGGGAGGAGGTTTAGATTTTGAGATCTTGGATCGATAGTTGTATTATAAGGGAGTGAGACACTAGAGGCTTCATAAGGATATGGCTAGATGGATCCATTTAGTAATATCTCACTAGATTAGTACAAGGCATTGGGGGTGGAGATGCGTTACTATGAGCATAATATAACATCTAGCCTACAAAATGTCCCACAGTATGTGACCTATCTAATAGGAGAGTGGAGACCAGGAGGGTAACATGACATGTGTGGTACAAGGGTTTGAGGCAAGATTTGAGCTCAGTTGAGGGAGCCACGTGAAATAGATAGAGGGAAAGGCTCCCACCCTAAGAGAGTAGGGTTTAGGACTCAAAGTGCCGATTTGTAGTTCACAACTTAGTAGGTGAACATTGTATACAAATGGATTTTGATGTATAGATTTTTAGATAGAGCCCATGATAAGCCTATCAAAGATTTATGGATTTTAATTAGGATATATATGATGATGTGATAGATTAGGAAATGATGTGATATATGATAGATATGAGATAAATTAGATTAGAATATATGTGATGCGTTCAGATGCGTATGTTACATTAGATGTAAATGCATTATGTGATGGATGGATATATGTTTATATGTAAGAGATGATGTAGATATGGGTGATGTTTTGATTTTATAGATGGTGATTTTAGATGTTGATTAAATGTTTTAAGGTGGATTTAAATAGTGTAATAGATAGATTAGACATGAAAGTAGAAGTAAAGATAGTGTGGTGGAGAGGGTGCAACCTTGATAGGGTGACCCAAACATGAGAAAGTACACTTCATAATAGAGGTAATGTACATGGAAAATATGTTTTTCAACTAGATTAGAGGCAAAGTGAAAGAGGGAGCAACACAAATATTACACTTGCAACCTAATACAAGTGTTATCACATAACTAACGATAGTTAATCACATTTAAGATCCTGGGGAAGATGGAAAGTGTGCTTATAGACCCACCTTTGTATACATGACAAAGGGTTTAATATGGAGATTATACGGGAAGAAAATTTCTCTTCAAGTGGTAATTCTATGTCTATGTCACAACTCTAAGAAATATATGTGCAAACCGATCAATGCTCGAGATATATAATCACTCACAATCACCTATAAATCTTTGTATATCATCACCCATATTAACATAAATATGAAATTAAAAGATGTATTAATAGGCTCTAATACTAAAATGGTGCATTCCTAACTCAACACAAATATTTCGTATCACTCATTGCTCCTTGACCTTAAAAACATTTCACCTCATAATCTATAATCCCTTAGAAGGAAGATGATCTTGAGAAAATCAACATGGAGATCTTAAAAATTTAACTTATCATGTAGTCAATAATATATCCTTTTATGAATTCTCATAGTCCTATTTGTATGTTATTGTCTCAATAAGGCAAAATCAGGTTGATTATATGTATAAATATCATGAATTTACATAGATCATGGTGCTTAGGAGTTTCATATAAGAACCTAAATATGTTTACACTGATATATTATTAATCATGTATTTATGCAATGATTTTATCTATTGATAAGAATCCAAATTGTTCTTGGATCCAAATCCTTTAAGATATAACTCTTCTTCAAGGCAATCCATACATTTATATTGACTTGTATGCTTAGTCCTCTATGATGATCTAAAACCAAAAATGTCTAATAAGAAAACTTTAATCTCAATATATACACTCAAATAGGAATAAGTGAGTGTTAAAAATCCCCATACATGTAGATGATTTAGTTATAATATTCTAGCTCTGAAGAACCATCTTCTTATGCACTTCTATCATAAATCTCTTATGATCTTTTCATCCCTATTATAGGATTCTTCTTGTGTAGTAAATATTAGATTCAAATTTTTCTTCTAGATCCTTTACTTAGATTGTGACATTGGAATCTAACCACCATAAATATAAAACTCCTTTTCTCATATTCAAATCATATATAACCCACACAAGGTCACTTGACAACAACTTGTAGAGACAAGGTTTAGTAATCCTCTAATAGGTTTGAAATTTTTGTAATTTGTAACTAAAAAATTAATCATTTCTAACATAAACCGTTAAAAATCCACATCAAAAGATGCCTCACAATATTTCTTATGAAATTTCATATCAATTAGATTTGTTTTCACAAGTTATGACTTCTTATATGGCCCAGATTTCACCAAAACATGCTCTATCACGGTCTAAAAATTTACGATATTGATAAATTTTGTTTCATGTGTCCAACTTCTTTGAAATTTTGTGGACATGATAATATTATTAGGGCAGATATTTTCTGAAAAAAATTTAGTTAACTTGGTTAGGTAGAACAAAATATATTCATTTCCTTAGTTTTTGGCCGAAACTCGTACTTTTCTTATAAAATCCGCTAAAATTGGTATCAAGAACCCAAATAAATTTCGTTTTGTTTTTAATCTCATTCCTTAGGTTTTAGAAATGACATTGATGAGATTTAGTGTGAATTTAACACATTTATGTTTTCAAACTTACTGCCCTGTCAATACCGTTACACACAATCTTCATAATCATGCAAACTATTCATTACAAAGATGATTTCCTTATTGATCAACATCACACACATTATAAAACATGGAAATACATAACTTGGAGGAAGATCCAAATGCCTATGAGGCTCATAAGGTTCATTTCAACATTATTCATGTTCAAAATGTGTTACACAACATAATCCTCATACAAATTTTACACTTTTTACTCAAAATTATCTTCTTCTTTGTCTCTCTTGATGATATTTCGACCTTATCTCCCTTTAATATCATGGTATATCTATTAATAGCCTTATCTCTTGCCTAAATGTCTACATTTGGTGAGATTATATCTCAACCATGCATGCAAGATTCAAGGGACCAATTTTTGCCAACTTAAGACAACCTAGACAAGACCATGTTGACTAGAAAGAATTGTGCAACCTCTTGCCAACCTATAAAACTTCACAAGAAACTTGAATTTCACATCTAAAACTCCTATTTTTACTCTTACATGAAATTTTATTACATAACAAGGTAAGCATTCAAATTTATACCTCACAACATGGAGGGAAAACACGAACTCCTACTACACGGTTTAGTGCCTTAATAAGGCTTATTCAAAGGCTTACTTATGATCCCAAAACATTATGGAGATTCTCTTGCATCATCTTGATGATATTTCTTATTAGAGATGAAATTGCAGAGAGAGACATGTAAGGAGGGAATTTACACTTTGAGAGGAAGGACTTCATATCCATAGATGACAGAGAAAGGAGTAATGCATGTAGAGGTGCAAATGCTAGTACGATAGGCCCAAAGGGTGAAGGGGATGTGAAGGTGATAATTATGTCCTATTTTTGATGGTTTTATAAAAATGTTGTGAAGGGTTTTATTGGCGGTGACTTCGGTTTGGTTGTTAGCTTAAGGATAGTAAGGAGAAGAGAAGCTAAACTTGATGTTGAAAGAGTCACATAAATTATTGAGGTTTTTTTTTAAGGACTTTTTGTTATCGTGATGATTTTATGGGAGTGCTAGAGTTATAAATGATGTTTTTATAAATGAAGTCAAAAATTTATTAGATGTGGTGGATGCGAGTGGAATCACTTCCACCCATTTGGTGAAGTACTTAGTAGTGGTGATGATGGAATGATAATGCCGAGAATACTTGTGGATTCATGAGATCGATGAGATCAAGACCCCCATTATGAGAAAGGTAAAAGGTCTTGATCGGCTGTAATGCTTGGCTAGGTATGCGAGATAAGGTTGGAATGTTGTTGGCATTTAGTACACTTTTCAACATATTCATAAAAATATTTACTAATATTGGGACAATAATAGCATAGAAGAAGGACATGTTTGGTTACAACCAAACCGCTGAAGTATCCACCATAGACACCTTCATAGACTCCTTAGATGGAGTATATTGATTTAAGGAAATGTAGAAAAATTATGTCAAACCCTCATTCGTAGAGGATACCACAAGGATAACACAACAATTAGCGTATTGAAGAAAAGACCTCCTAATGTTTTTGGATAGGTCCGAGGGTATTTTAGATACAAATAGGTAGTTAAATATCCGAGAGTACTACGAGATCTAATTGTCTAGATCAAAAATATTGATATGAGGGAGATCATGGTCATGGGATAGTTATTCAAAGCAATGGAAAACAATGTATAGTTTTGTTTCTTCAACTTCCCATGGGATGAGAGACCCGAGGGATGTCATAGTGTCTCAGTGAAATAATTAGATGAGGGAGGTATGGATTGGATGGTGTATCTTGATCAAAGGCCTCACGGAGAAATTAGACAATGTCCTTATATTTTTGAAGGACTTCATTTTTACATTGATATATTCCCTTAACTTTATTGACGATGAGATGATAATTACGGTAGATGTTAGGGATCTAAATATCATACATGATAGCATTTTGAGACCCGGATGAGGGTTTCATACTCAACCATGTTGTTAGTGCATTTGATGTCAAGTTTTTAAGTGATGGGGATAGGGGTATCTATTGTCAATTTTTGCCCCCCGGGAAAAAATGGACAATATGATAATACCCTGAGACCGAAGATTCTTCCATAAAGATTTCGGGGTTATCAGGATAACTTCAAGCTTTGAAAGCCTTGTATGTTATTCGGAAGGTTTCGGGATCCTCTGGGATTGTTCCTTCTTTTTCATATCTTGGAGGTTCAAATTGGTCTTGGAATGAGAAAATTGCCTTTGGAAGGGCCCATACTTTCTCAACTCAAGAAAGACACAGTTAAAATTGGCATATGTTTTTTTAGGTGTCTTGTCATACCCTCATGTCTCATTTGTTCACAGAAAAGTTTAGAAGTTTAAGAAAGGACAACGTAAGGCTTGAAAATTTGTCAACGCTAATGGGCAAGAGCTAAAAGTGGCTGAGCTACTCATTGAGTTAGTTGGCATGTGTTAGTGTAATTTGTGTAGAGTGAGCTCTGCACCAAACTCATTTCAGTGGTTGAATCTACATTCAGAAATTAGGAAATTGGGACAAAGTGAGCAATGAAGGTCATGGAGTCATCACAGGACCAAAAGCTTAGGAACGAGGTAGGTCGAGTTGAATCAAGCTTTGAGTTTAATTTCGGGGATTATTTCAGACAATTTCATTTCAGAATTTTAGAGATTTTTGGGATTAAAAATGTCAAGCGAGTTGAAAAATCTAAAGCCTAGAACCCCAAAAATCTAAAATTCCAAAAATATTTCGAGAAAAACTTTCGAGAGAAATTTTCAAAGAAATTTTCGGGAAATTTTTGGGAAAAATTTTAGAGAAATTTTTGAAAAATTTTGGAGAAATTTTTTGAAAAATTTTCGAAGAAAATTTCAGAAAATTTTTAGAGAAATTTTCGAGAGAAAATTTTGGAAAAATTTTCAGAGAAAATTTTCAGATCTTTTGGTTTGGAATTTTGGAACTTTTGACTTCGGAGATTTCTTTTGGAACTTTCCTCTGTAGAATTTTAGAGATTTTTCTTTCAAGTTTTTGAAGACTTTATTTTCAGAATTTCTCCAACTTTGGCTTCCGAAACACAGAGCTTAATGTCTACTTCCACATCAAGGGGAAAAGAGAAGATGAAGTAGGTTATTGAGATATACAAGTGAGTTACAGGGTGTGAGAACCACCATTTCTAAAGTGGATGAGGCATTTTATGAAGATAGTAACAACCTAAATTTGAACCCAGATCAAGTTGAGCAGCCATGAGAGGACAAATTCGAGCTCGAATCAGTCAAAGTTGTAGGGTTGACTTGGTCAAACCTTTTGCAACAAATTTTCTATTTTCATGGGAGCATGTTCCCTTAATATTAATGACATTTCTATTTTTAGTTAAATGTTAGTTAAGGGCCCAACTATAATGGCTCAACTTAAGAACTTATAGATAGTGGAATGTTTCCAATTAGTAGATATGGAGATTATTTTTAAGAGGAGTTGCTCTTCAAGCTTGGAAGAGTGCTTATGAGATTATAAGAAACCTTTTAACTATATTCAGAGTTACACCTTGTTGTTGAAGATATGATCTATTGTGTTGAATGTTAATTAGTGTTTACTTTATGAATTTACAATTCCTTAGTGATAGTGATTAACTTACCTTTATTTTAGGTTGTCTATTTCATGTTGTGAAGGAATAATACTATTGTATTTTATGCCAGTTGTGAAGACCTCATTTTCCTTCTACATTAATTTTTATGTCGTTATTGTCGTACTCACGAAATAGATGTTGTTATATGCATGTGTGGTTTAATTTTGATAAATTAATTATGTCGAATATGATTTGATCTACCCTTATGCACACTCAAGTTTAACAAAGGAACGTCCACCCCTGGTTTGTGGTACTTTGTACCCTTTCTAGTTACGATAGGTGAAGGTGGTCAGTGATACAAACACCCCTCCCACATTAACCCTTACAGATGTTAAACATCCCTTAATTCATGGTGCATCACCACTTCTAGTATAGGTTTTATTTCCTTACAAATGTCTTTCCCTAATCCCATGAAATGTTAGCATAGGACTAGTTAGCCATTTTTCTTGCATTAGAAGTAGTGTTGTGTTTAGTTTAGGAAGAGGAATCTAGCCTTCTCTGAAGGTTCACCTCGAGCCCAAGTCCCACAACTTGAGAGGTGATCCCATGTGTCCCAATCACACTGAATGTCATGATTCATTATCAAGCCATTCGGGGTGCATTGATTCAGAACAACAATATCTAAAGGAGGAAATATGATAATCCCATCACTTCCCCCTTGCTGACACTTAGATCCATCAAAGAGTAGTGTCATTTTGAAGAGATTGAAATCACGATCGAAGGTATGAATAGATTCATCTAGAAATTTTTCATGAGGAAGATGGTTGTAAGGAAGAGGGGCTTCAACGAGATGATAAAAATGAATGGACCCTTGATAGATTTTTGTAATATGAACTCTAGATTAAAATTGGTCATGAGCATGAGCCATCATGTGATGCAATCATTACAATAAGGTTTAGAGAGCATTATTTTGAGGAGATTGAAGCTAGTGATGAAAAAGGTTTTATGATTGAAGAGATAATGGAGAAGCTTGGAAGTGGTAAAGAAAAGAGCACAAAATAAATTTTCATCTTCAGTGTAATGGGTTTCATAATTGAGAAGAGTGTGACTAATATAATAGATGGCTTGCTCCCTACCTTGTTCATTGGGGTGTGACAACATGACACATAGAGTATGATCGAAGGCGAGAGATGTAGAGGTAGAAATTCTCCCCCTCTCATGGAGGTGTGCACATAGGTGGTGATAAGATATATTGCTTGAGATCATCAAAGGCCTTCTGACAATTGGCATCCCAATTGAATTGGGTGTCTTTACAAAGGAGATGATGAAAAGGTTGGCAATTATCTAAAAGTTGTGTGATGAAGTGACAGATAGATTAGAGCTGACCGAAGACTACAAAAAAATTTAGATTAGAAGGAAGAGGAATCTCAAGGATAGCTTTGATTTTAGTGGGGTCAGCTTCAATTCCTAGATAGAAATGATGAAGCTAAGGAGTTTTCTAACCAGAACTCCAAACACATGCTTGGAAGGATTAAGATGAAGGAAGAATTGAATAAGATGCACAAAGAGGATATGAAGGAAAGAATTATGGTCCTATCATCATTTAGATTTTCCCAAGAGTTCATAAACATAATACTATATGGTTTTTGGATAAGGTCATGAAAGATATAGGTCGAGTCCACTAATAGATAGCCCCTACATTCTTCAAACCAAAGGGCATGATGAGATAGTAAAAATCTCCCCAAAGGGTGATAAAAGAAGTATTATGTTGGTCTTATTGTGTGATGAGGATATGATTATAACTAGAAAAACCATCCATAAGATGAATCATCTCATGGATGGCTGTCAAGTTGACTAACTGTTGAATTTTGGGAAGGGGAAATTCATCCTTAGGGAAAGTGACATTTAAATCTTGAAAGTTGGTAAAAATGTAAATATTTACAGAGGATTCAATAATGGGTACGATGTTCAAAACCCACTTGTAGATAGTCTATGGGTTAGATGAAGTTATTGAAAATAATGCATTCAAACTCTTCTTTAACAAGGAGGAAACATGGGGATGCATGTGGTGATTCTGTTGTTAAACCTGACTTAGCATCAGGGATGGTGATAAGGTTATGGATAAATATGGATTGATAAAGGCCTGGTATATCGAATTACGAAAAATCTGAAGGCATAATTGTGTTTGGAAATAAATGTGGTGAAGGATTTGAGCTCTTGTGGGTCAAGAGATTGGCTAAATTTTGAGATGCGGGGATTTTTTCGAGTTTCTATGTTGATGTCGATAGTGGATTAATTAAGGAGGGTGAATGTGTCAGGAGGTAAGTTCTTATAAAGATGATAATCTTCTCCCCCATGTAGGAAATGATGGATTCTTCATCGTTGTATTACCAAATATTTATGCTAGGGGAATCCTCCTCTACCATGTCAGGGAAAATGAGAGGAAGGGACCTAGTTTCACCCCCATCCTGGTAAGTGATCGGTCCCAAGATAATGGTGGAGACTAAAAAAATTAGAATGAAGGGACACAATGTCATTTATGTCCATATCATCGTCAGATGGGGGAATAAAAGACGAGGAATTAATTTGAATGGGAGACGTAGGAGAATGCTATGCAAGGGAGTCGAGGGTTGTTGTTTGAACCCCAATTCAAATTTCTCATGAGACTCACGGGATTGGTTGATCACAAGGTTGTGTATACCTTACTCATAACGTCTTAGACCAAATCCCTTCCATGTGCAAGAGAGGTAGGTATAGGAAAAGGATTTGTTATAGAGGAAATCAAATCCATTGGTATAAGGTTTTGTATGAGGTGGATTGTAGATATGAGAGGAAGGAGATCAATACCACTTTGTAGATGAGGGTGATTTTGAGATCCCGATATTTGATTAATACATGGGTGGTTTGTTAGGTCAACCAAGTTTAATGAGGGAGGGAAGAGAATTGAGAGTGAGGAGCTGATACTCCCCTAGAGATAGATGCTACATCACATTGTCAAGGGATTCATCATTAGGTAATTTAGATGTAGGTACAAAATAACTAGTGGATGCTTTGTGAGAGAAGTCTTTCTTGGGAAGAAGCACGTCGTTTAGATGATAGGTCATATGACATGATTTGAATGGCGAGAATGTTTGCATGGGAGTGCATAAATCTTCCCCTTATGTTAATATTTGATGCAATGGTGGAGAGTGAAGGGGATAAAACACATGACATGAATCCATGGGCACCAAAAAATACATTGTATTGAAACTCCCCTTCAACAATGTAGAAGGCCTCATGGAGGATATTTTCACTAACGCAGCGTATTGAAAGGATAACTTTGCCAAAATTAGGGGAAAAATCATCATTAAATGCATGAGAAATATTTTATGATTGGGAAATATTAGACTTGAGAGGTTTGAGTTGATTGAAGGTGTGAGATGAGATGATATTAATGATGACACCATAATCTATCATAAAGTGACAGAGATAAATGTGTCATTGATGCAGACATCGATGAAAAGAGGAAGGATCTTTAGGTGAGATGTCTGGAATCTCCACATCATCAAAGTAAATGGTGGTAGAAGTGGAGAGAGTCCCAATAAGTGTTGTAAATGGATGAGACTCTTCAGATAAGATGGGGATACATTGTAAGGCCTCAATGAGGGATTTTCTGTGATTAGGTGAGCTTTGGATAAATTGTTAAAGAGATATCTTAATGGGAGCTTGGTGTAGCTTCCTTATGATGCTCTACTCAATGGTAGCTAAATTTTGGGTTAATGACATGGCTAAGATGGACACCTAAGCCAATGATGAAGAAAAGGATGGAGTGAGTTCATAAGAGGGAGTAGTGATGATGAAATTTGATTATAGATTGTATAGATGGATGAGACTCGTGATGGTTAGAGTGGGTAGTAATATGAACACCGTCGATGTAGAGAGGTCTGTCCTTAAAAGAGGTGAAGGTGGGATGAGGGATAAAAAATGGTGGATGAGGAAGAGGACTTAGATGTTATATATTTGGTTGGAAGATGAGGTTTGGACGTAGATTGACTAGTAGATGGGAGAGGGTGATCTTCTTTGACGAGAAGATCATATTCTTCACTATAGTTGTTAATGAGGGTACATAGGTAATTACATGCTTGGTGTTGTGTTTAAGGGCATGATGGTAGGTGCACATGACATTGGGGTCAAACCATATGTGTTTTGGTCCATGTGGATCAAAGGGCTTTATGGAAGGGTGATTGCGGATTCCCAAGAAGATGCTCAAATATTTTTGTATAAGATCCAATGATGGTTTGTGAAGATGAAGTGGTATGGTTTTTAGGAGGATTTGATTTATGTGAGGGAAATGAAGGTAAGAGGGGGTGTTTCTCTTATGAGGCATTGTAGGAGCCTTAGGTTCAAATTTCACTTTAGGTATTTATGATCTAGATTGAAGAGGAGGGATGGATGATTTAGATGTGGATTTAGAAGAGGACATAGTAGATGTGGATTTAGGGGGAGGGATAGATGTTTTAGATTGAGGTTGGGTAATAGTAGGTGTTTTGGATGAAGGGTGTGGTCCTAAAATAGAAGGTTGAGGCCCTAAAATAGATGTTTGGATGGTGGATGATTTGGATTGCTAGGATTTAGATGGAGGAAGTTTTAACTTCTTATGTGGATGCGTGAGTGACTTATGAGTAGGAATGTCAAGGTTATTAGACTTATTATGTTAGGTTTTACCCTTTCTTTGAGATGAAAATGATTTAACAAGGGGATGTTTATAGATGTGGCTATATGATACGGGTGTATGTCTTGTTGGAGATGAGGAGATGGAATATGGAAGCATTTTTTGGATAATGTGTTTGATGAGATTAGAAGGGGTCATAGATGGTTTTGAAGATGTGGATATATTAGTGGTAGTAGTCATAGAAGATGAGGATGAGAGTGAGGATGATTGCGTAGTAGATGTTAGAAGGGATGATGTAGATACGGGAGTAAATTCAGGTGGAGTTGTGGTCATGTGGATTGGATCGAAGATGTGGGTGTAGAAGGGATTGTAGGTGTGGATGTAGAGACATGTGTTGACATAAGGGAAGGTAAGGATGTGAAAAATGTGGGTGTAAAAGATGTAGATGTGGTGGGTGTGGATGTAGATTCAAGGGGTGTGGGTGCGAGATAGAGTGGATGTAGATTAAATAGATGTGAACATAGGTGAAGGTTCTAGTGTGGTTATAGATGTAAAAGGAATATATGTGGGTAAGATAGATGCCATAGTAATGGGAACATATGATGTTGTTGATTCTGGTCTCAAGGTGTTAATTGTGTGAGCATTAGGTTTTTGGGATGTGCGGGTGTATTTTTGTTTATTTGCGAGTGTTTAGGGAATGGTTGTTTACAAACACCCAAAGGTTGGTTGAGATGGGATTAAGGATTATTCAAGATGGATATTTCCTCTGCCAATGAGGCATTGGATGAGGTCTTTGAATTTGTGATACATTTTAATTTCGTGGCCTTGGAATTTATGGTGTTTACAAGATTTGTCTTCTTAGTACCATGCGGGTTTATGATGCGTGTCATCAACATGGGAAATATGAGTGAGATAGATGAAATAGGCATCCATGAGCTTATCAAATAAACTATATGACTCCTAGAGTAGGGTATAATTAGGAATAGGTCAAGGAGCCATTTGTGGGGGCTCAGTGTGGGATGTATATGCAATGGAGGATTTAACATTTACCAAATTAAAAATGTTTTTGGATTTTTAATTATGTTTAAATGTCTTGGTGAACTCATATTTTGGTTTTTTAGATCTAAGTTTGACATGGCCTTGTTCAAGGGTGTATAGTTCTAGTTTATGAACCATGGTAAATGCCTCAAAGGTTTGAAAGGATTAGATCTGGAGGGTTGATGAGATGTGTTTTACGCAAGATAGAGATAAAATATCGATAAGATCGATTTAAGGAAGGAGAAAGATGATTGATTGATGATACCCCACCACCTAGCAAATATTTCTATGATGGATTTTTCATCGTATTGTTTAATGTCATAAAGATTTATGATGGTAATTTTATGCGCAATATTAATGTAAAAGTTCTTTATGAAGAGTTGTGTAAGTTGGGATAACAAAAAGAGGGGGTTTTGTGAGATGTCATTATACCAGTCCAGGGAAAGAATGACTAACGATATAGTGAAAGTGTGGAGCATGAGGTCTTGGTCATGTGTGATGAGATAACTGGAATTCCTAAAGGCACAAAGATGTTGTTTAGGGTCCTCCTTATTGTTGAATTTTGAGAATTTAAGGAGTTCCCAGTGTGGAGGATAAGGTTTAATAAGGAACGATGGATGGATAGGCTCATCATAAATTTATTCATACGAGAATGATATTTTGGGACCCTAGGTGGTGACTTCAAGGTTTGCCAACATGTTTAATAAAGCTTGCATAGGGTCATGGGATGGATGGGAGATGGATTAATGAGGTTGTGAATCATAGGATGTGGAAGGGTTAAGTTGAGGATGATATTGATAGTGTTGGGGATAGGTAGGTGTCTGTAGAGGTGGTTGATAAGGAGGAGGTATTTAAATGAATGTGATTGAACATGATGGGAAATAGGGTTTTGCTAAGAGATGAGAATGTAATGAGATGGGTATGATTATGTTTGTTGAGAAGTGGGAATGTTATGTTGGTTCTATGTGGAATGATTGGGGATGTGAGTATAGAGTGGTTGAGAGTTTTTGGTATCTTGATGAGGAAATATATGGTAGAAGACATTTTGGAGAGGGGTTGATGGGCTTGGGTTGATTTTGAAGGATGGGGTTGTGAGGTGATGAAATTTTCATGAATTTGCGATGTGGAGATAGGGATGGAAGTTTGATCATGTTGTCCACTTTATGGATGGAGGAGTCAAGATTCCTATAAATTTTGATTAGGGATGCTAATAATAATAGTGGATGAAGAGGTGATAGGGATGGAAGAAGAGGGAGTGACATTGATATAAGGAATATTGGATTGAATATGAAACACTAGTTGAATAGATTGGTGGGTTTGGGGGATAGGATTGGAAGATTGACAGATCCAAGTTCACATTTCATCGTGACAAGCTCATTCATGGCTCATGGGATGAAATAAAAATTTGGGAGGTGAGGGATTGAGTGGATTTGGGGTGATAAACATAGATTTTTGAAGAGGGGGTACATCGGCGAGAATATTTGTGGATTTATGGATGAGATATTAATGAAGGTTAGTGGGGTTAGCGTCAGATTTCGAAACTTTAAGTATCTGCGAGGGATAGTGGGAGTCTTAAAGGTCTCTAAGGAAGCGACATATGGTGGTGTAGCTAGTTTGGAAGGGACTGAATGATGGCATAGGAAATGATTGGTTTCAATGTGGGAATGAGTCTAGATGGTAAAGAGCTCACTGGAAGGAGATGTAAAAGTGATAAGCTAGGAAAATATAGACGTAATAATAAAAAGAACAAAATATCATGTGGATGTTTGCTAGGTGATGTCATTATAAGTGGGGATGTTAAACAAGGTAGTTTGTTCCATTTTTCTGATTTGGGATTGAGTAAGAACACACATCAAACAAACAAGAACCTATATTGTTACCAAATAAAATAAATACAAGTAACAATGTTTTAATGATCTTGTTTATTAGAAGATAATAAAAAGAAAAGGGAAAAGCTCAAAATGAACCTAGGAAATGGCCGATCTAAGGATGGTTTTAGGATGTGTTGTCATTTCGGTGTCCTTGATATACCCAAAGGTACGTGAGACAAAAATTTGTGTTAACTCCTGTACGAGGCCCGATATAGGAACGAGGCTTGATATAGGGGCCTACCCCCTCACTTCATGCATAGTAGTGATAAGGGTATCGAGAGATTAAAAAATAAATCGATACTCAAGAGTTTATAACGCGGGAATAACACCATGAAAAATTTCCTATTAGGTGATGAAATCCCAATAATTTCACGTGGTAGGATATGTTTCATCTGTGTAATTTTATGTGTGAGTTTGGATGTGTGGAAGAAGTGAATGCAACAAATTAACCTCTTACTTAATCTAGATGCATAACCAAGAATGAATATGTTCCTTCGATTCCAAAATAAAATGTGATGTTTGATGATAACACACACAACAATGTAGAAAGGAGAAAATAGGGAATAAAATGGAGAATACTTGGATACGCTATATTTTATTTAATTTTACAAAGCACATTCCCGATCTAGATAAGTAAACCACCATGTAGCGAACAAATGAAACTTTCACTGTGACGTTAGGGGAAAGAAATAAAGTGCAATATGAAATGAAATGAAAATAATTAAAAAATCAATAAATAGAAATTGTTTTTCCCACCGAGCATGCCAAAATGTTTAACGAGACTTTCTGCTTCCTATTTCAAAGTTAGTGAAAAATATACAAGAAGTCAAGAAACCTTAAAGTATGGGAGGGTTTAAGTGACCTCTTGATGTAGATGATGATGAAAATGGTACATGAGAAAAAGAAGATGCTCCCTACATTAGAAGCTTGATTACTTTCACAACCAAGATAACTAAACATGAAAAATATTAGTAAGAAAGATGATCGATTTCCCAACGAATTTGGTCCTGAGAAGTAAAACCTTCCTAGGATGGATGTCAACCCACATGATAAAAATATGCTACTAAATGATGATAGATTAGAATGCAAATAATAAATAGAAAGAAAGACTTGTTCTACCAAAGATAATGAAATTATAATCTGATTACAAAAAAATTAAAAACAAACCAAACTTGAAATGGTTGAAGATGACTTTGGTCTAACGGCATAGTCGATGGTGACCGATGCGGAGAAGATTGTAGGATGGGAAAATAAAGAAAACATGATACAAAACTATTGAATTTGATGTTAGAATGATTATGAAATAAAAGTGGGTTGGGAGATGATAGATTTGGTGAGGAGATGGAGTGGCTTGACAATGACCCGAGGCATACTAGTATAGTCGATAGTGACCAATGCGCAAAGATGATTGAAGGATGAGTAGGAATAGAGAAAGAATTTGCTACAAGACCACTGAATATGATGTCAAAATGAGGAGAGAAAAAGGTATGTTAGAGATGATAGATATGATAGGGATATAGAGTGGGTTGATTACAACATGAGGTAGGCTGATACGATTGATGATAACCGATGTAAAGAAATGCAGAAATAGGGGCTGAATGTTGATTTTAATGTCACGGTGGTAATAGGAAAGGTAGGATGGAAAGGATGATCAATTATTGAATGGGATAAGGGTTGACTCGATAGTGATTGGGTAGGGTTAATTGCTATCAGAGCAGGGTACATGATTTTAATAATTTGATGAGATGGGAGGATGGATCTAAGAAGGGTCAAAGATAGCTAAAAAGATGGGCAGAGCTCTAGGGAAACCCTGTAAAATAGAAGGAATAAAGCACCAAATAGATATTCAAGAAATATTCAAAACACTTCAAGCTCCAATGATAACATGCAAATGGATGTCAAGGTGGTGTAGACATAAAATCACGCACTTAGGTACATTCTTCACATCTAAATTTTGGTATTTAAAAATGTTATTATTGGTTTTCCAAAATGCTATTATTGGTTTTCAACATTTGAGTTATTGGTCTCCAATAATTGCATTATTGGTTTCAATTTTTAGTTAATTGAATTATGAGGTATAATGGGGGCCACCCATTCTCCCTATTAATTTTCACTCACATTGGAAAAAAAAATCATTACATTTAGACTAATTTTAGTCCAATAATTTTTTCAAGAAGTTCATTATCAGTTTCTTTACATCTAATTTTTTATTTAAATATTAATTTTGGATTTCAAATATGTTATTATTGGTTTTCAACATTTGAGTTCTTGGTCTTTAATAATTGCATTATTGGTTTCTAATTTCTAGTTAATTAAATTATGAGGGAGAATGTGAGGCCACCCATTCTCGCTATTAATTTTCACTCACATTGGAAAAATAGATAAGAAGTTTATTGTCTTTATAATTTTAATTAAAAAGAATGGGAGGTAAATATATTACCTTTTATACCCATATTAGAAGGCTTCCTAGTTGTTCCAATTGTTTTTACATTGCATGATAATGAGAGGCCACACATTCTACCTCTTCATGGTTATTTTGATCTCAAATGGACAATAGGATGTCATCTAGTTTAATAATTTAATTTTTCATAATATATTTGGTTTCCAATTGTTGGTTGATATTTGAGGGAAAATTGGAAGCCACCTATTCTCCCTTTTAATTTTTATTTAGATTGATATAATAGGATTCCATCTAGTTCACTTAAGGATTAGCTCATTTAAATGATGATTAGGAGGCCATCTAGTTCAACATGTGTAATTTCCATATTATTTTTACTCATACAAACAAAATTGAGTGAAAAAATACTACTAAATCAATTGTTTCCATTTTGTTAGTTGAATTCTCTTTACCTTATTGTTATTCATAATATCTATGTCAACACTATTATTATAAAAACAAGAAAATCAACATATACATTTAATATATTTTACATAGAAAAAAGAAGTTCACAATTTAAGTTTCACTTATAATTAATAATCATCAATAGTTAATTTAAAAGTTCTCAATGAATGCCTCAAGTTTTTACAAGCCCCACATGTTTAACCCAAGTACATAGATGGGTTTTTATAATTTTATCTTTCTCATAAGATCCATCAAAATCCCAACTACGTGGGATCTTAAAGTAATTAGCATTTCCAAACTCTTCAAATATGTATTTCCCCTCATCAATGAATAATATGTTAGAATCAACATATCTCTCTCCGTACACATCAATAACATCCTTTAAAATTTTCTTATATATAGGCATCAAATTTCCACTCTGAGATCTCTTAAATGTATTTGATATTATACAATGTTCTCTTCCCCAAGTGAACACAAATTTTGTATCTCGTAACCAAGTAAAGTGTGTAAGAAAAGAATGTACTTCTTTTCTATCTAAAAATGTAAACCACAAAGCAAGATCGAAATGTTCTCTTGCAACCTCTAATAAATTAGGAGAATAAATCCTTTGGAAATATGTATATGAAGCATATTTAAAATCATGTTGTAATTTGTAAGGCTTAGTTCAAAATATCTGGAACTCGAACAACAATCCTTCTACTCCCAATATCAACAATTTCCTTACAACTAAAATCAAATGTATGATATACATTATTATAGAGATTAAATTAATGATTAATCCTATAAATAACCACATCAAAAATTGAACTCCATGCAATGTTATAGCATAAATAACAAGATGTATACTAAATTTAAAATAACTTCCAAAAGTACATCCCTATTACTACAAAAATCAATAAATTCATTGTAATTGAAGTTAAAGATATGACAAACATTACTAGCATTTTAATAATTACACTAGTAAAACAACAAATAAAAAAATTTATGTCAATACTATAAAATAAATAATAATAATACATTATATTAACTTTGGAATGGATTTTATTGTCTTACAATACAACATCGTATCTTCAAAATGATTTCAAAATTTTCTCACAATGAAACTAGCTCAAAATTTTCATTGTAATATCATTTACAATTTTTTAACTAATGATCTTGCATCATTTACATCATTCTCAAAAGATCTCAGGATCTTCCAAACATGAGCCATTAACCAATTATCATCTTGCATATCATCTGAGAAAGAAAAACTTGGTGTAATGAAACAATTTTCTTGAGGAACCCCTACCATTTCAGAACTGATCAATATGGTATTTGTAGTGTCATATGATTTATTATTTGACCATACTATATTCAGATATTTTAACCTATTCACAATCTGTATTTGTGCACATTTCAACACCATAATAAAATAAAGCTCTCTTACTTACCATCCCCATATTTCTTCAAAATCTTCTTCCCTAAATATTTAACATCTTGGCCACATAAACTTGACCAAAATGCTATCTCAAATTTAGTACATATGCATTTTAAAAATTGAGATAACTTTTGTCTTGGAACATAATGACATCCTTTGGTCTGGAAAGATCTAAATATTTTAGAAGTCACTTGAAAAATTAGCACACCTTCCAAATCTAGTATCAATAGAGGTTTTCTACTTAGATCTGCACAAATAAATTATTGAATCATATACTCTAAAAACTACCAATTACAACATTTAAAAAAATTAAAGTAACTAAATTTTCTTATACTATACCTGAAGATTGTGGTATTTGGCCTTGAATTGTTGACTCTCCATCTATATTTTCATCAAGAACTACAAATAAATGTTTCATAGAATTAATCATTTAAATTCACTAATTTGTAAAAAAAATATTATATGAAATTTAAAAGTGAGTAGTTAATTACATGTTTCAAATTGTGTGTATTTGAACCTTGCTCAACTTCTTGATTCTCTATATTTTATGGATATTTTACAACATTAGGTATGATTGGATCTTCTTCTCAGAACATTTTCCAAATCTTTTTTATTAGATATGCATTTACGTTTCTTAGAAACTATTGTTTTGTTGCATCCAAGTCAATACCTTGTGAAACATCCCAAACAATCAATGCAAGTGGTTCTTTATATGTTTCAGAGACACTCAATTCTTGAATTTCACACCTACAAACAAATATTCACTAATATTAGACCAATTATGAAAAAATAATGAAAATGGTAGTTAAAAACATCTTAAAAAGAGATCACAAATTCTTACATCATTAAGTATGTGACCAATTAGATATCAAAAAACATTCATAAACTAAAAAATAATTTGCAACAAAAAAATTCAATTTAAAATATAAATATGTGAAATCAGAATTTTTTTTAGTTCACATATCTGTAAAATTAAAAATAGACTCCAAAATTGAAATAATAAAAAATAAAAAGAATGAGGTCTCATATTCTCCCTCAATGTGATAAAATCATAAATGAGAAATGATGGCTTCCTATTATCTGTTAAAGAGTAAAATAGGTGAAGATGAGTAATTATCTAACTTTTAAAATATTTTGAAGTGAAATTAACAATGAAGAGGGAGAATGATAAGCCTAACAATCTATCTCAAAGTGGAAAAATAATTAAAGGAAGAATGGGAGGCCTCCCATTATCCATCAACATGAAAATCTCATGGAGAATATGAATGACCTCACATTCTCCCCTAGAGTGAAGTAGAACAATCAAAGGGAGAATTGTAGGCCACATGAAAAAAAATTATAGGGATAATGAGAGGTATCACATACTTCCTCAATTTGTCAATGTGCAAAAAATATTATCTTATACAAAATAAACTTCAATTTAAGAGAATACATTTTGATAGTATAATAATTTATTTTTTTCTCTTTCTAAAATAAAAATTATAATCATAGAAAGGTAAAAAACTCACCACGTGCACATGAAGCCTCAATGGTTGAGAGTTCCTTGTAAAATGTCTTCATAAATAACTCTGGTCAACATTTTCAACAATTGATACAAGAGAACGATCACCTATTTTTACAAATGTTGGAAGTAATGTGCATCATGTATAAATGGAGATAATGTTTCTCTCCTCTTGTGTGTGTTTTTTATCAAATTGTTCCAAAAACGCTCCATTCACTCAAATCGAATGGATGCCTTGACCCAATAAGATTAAGATCATTACAAGAAGGAATTTTCACTTCATCTTCATTATGCTCCCAATCTAAATCAACCTAAATTTTTTCTTCCTCTTCATCATGGTTATGGATGTCATAAACAACGCATATTACTAAAAACCCATCAAAACCATGGGAAGTATACAATCTATAGCACCCATAATCAAGCTCTGAAACATTATCCTTAACATCTCTGCAGTATATTGTCACAACTTCTACCACAACTAGTACTTTTAAAATTGGAACTAGAAACACACAAACACATCTACTTGCATTTGTTCCCAAAAATGTGAACATGTCAATAAGGTCCTTTATTGTTACATCAGTAACAATATTACACATATCCATAACAAGAAGATCACATGCAAACATAGATAAACTAGAAATATTTCAATGTTGTTTTGAGTCCAAATGGAAAACTACAACAAGTAAAATTATTTGTATCTGGATCTCTAGCTAGAGTATTGTTGTGAAAATCTTGAATATACAAATCTAATATTTGTGTTGCAGTTGTAGGTATTTTTGGTTCCTTAGCCTCATTTAGTTTTCTTTTTCCCTTTTTAGCAATTTCTTTTCCTTTATGAATTTTTGAATTTCCCTTTTGAGAAGTTTTTTGACCAATAACAAAGTGTTTTTCTTCACCAATTATGTGACATAATTGAGCCAAATGGGTTCTATGAATTCCATATTTATTTACCACATTTTCTGCATCACATTGAAGTCTTGTACAATTTTCACCATCCTTCATGCAAACATATTCAAATATATTTTCTTTTGTGTTTCTTTCTTCCTTAATTATTTTGCAATAATTGGAAATGGTCTCATCTCTTTGACAGGTTCAACTAATGTCCTCAACCAAACACGTCCTTCATATATCTCATCAGCAAGACAATCCAATTCATTTTCATCAAGCCCATGTATGCACTTAAAAAAATTAGCATTGAATTGTTTTATTGAATTTTTTGTGAATTCATCTTGGTTTCTTTTTGGGTGAACATGCTAATCCACCCAATCTATATAGTTCAAAAATTTTTTCCCACTTTTCCCAAATAGAATCAGGAAAGTACACAAATGTCAACTTATCATGTAAACTTTCTTCTTTTTCTATTTCAAATATATCAAGCACCTTTTAATGAACCCTGCATTTAAATTTATTACAAGCATGAGTGTTAATTTCTATTTAACTATAAATATTCAATAAATATAAATTTGAAATAAATTTATAATACACACCTTCCACTTTGTTGATTGTTCATTTCCCCTTCCTGGATGTTTGGGTCTTCCATAACTTATCCATAGCTCTCTTGCTTTTGATATCATATCAATAAATTGTGTCTCAACCCACACTCTGTTTTCCTGATTTTTTTGCTTGCAAATAGCATATATTGTACTCAATGGAACATTGTGGGCCATGATTCTAGCATTTCTCATTCTATAATGATTGTGCACATCAACATATTTGGGATTGCAAAGTATTTTATTTTGGGAACTAATGGTGTGTTTCCCATCTAATATATAAAAATTGATGTTCTCATCCATGAGATCCTCCTCTATTATAATTTCAGCAAGTTGTTTTGTTATCTTGTTGAAAGGAAGAAGTATTGCATCTTGAGGAGTTGTAATCATATTTTGTATCATTGAGGAAACTATTTTTGAAACTTCATCTTCATCTAGCTTCCTGAATTGGATATCTTTAGGTGTAATTTCACACCTTTGAACATCAATAGAAAACACTTTTTCATCAAACAAGAAATGTTTTACCTCTTCACTAAGTTTTCTAGAGCTTTTTAAAAAGAGAGTCTCTACTTTCTTTTCAACTTATTTATTTGGATATTTTTTTCATCTCCTTGAAAGAGGAAAGAGATATATCTACCTCTAATGAAGGTAAATATGAATGCTTGTGATATGTCATTTTTCTGACAAGTGCAGGATTAGTTCCAAGGTGTGAAGACTTTTCTGTTAAGAAGATGAAGAATTGAAGATGTTGTATGTTTTCCATACAACCTTTTAAGACTTTGCATCATACCTCTATATATTTCTTGTGATGTAGCCACACCTTCCTTATTATTTCTATCAGTTGGGAATGGTAAATTCCAACCAAAACCAACACAAGAATATTTAGCATTTTGTATTGACTTCTCCATTAAATATTTACGATAATTGGCCACATAGAGATCCATTTCCAAAAGATAGCATTTTCTTGTGATGTTATCAATTCTCTCAACTTGAACCTTGATCACATCTTTATTTATTGGTTTTACAACTATAACCATACCAATTTTGTTACATCATTAACTATCATCTGAAACATCCATAAGTCATCATGAAATTTATCTGGCTTATGTACTTCAACAAACCATTCTTCATCCAAAATACCTCTTTCAAACTCTCTATCAAATTTTTGTAGTGGTATTTCTACAAATGAAACTTGACCAAGTGTTGCCATATTGTTCCTACAAATTAGACATTTGAACAAAGCTATCTCAATATCAATAATAATGAAAATAAACTACAAGTGTTTCCATAATGTTCATACAAATGAGACATTTGAACAAAGTTATCTCAATATCAACAATAATGAAAATAAACTATAAACAATTCTTGATTACATCTAATTATTTTTTCAAAAAAATAGTAGGGATAATTGTTTTAGATTATCATCAATATTAAGCATTAATAAAATATAAAGAGGCCTACCACTTTCCCTAAAATTATCAAAAACATTTTTCATGGTATGTGAGGCCTACCATTCTCTTCCACTAATATATTTCATGGAATGGGAGGAGTACCATTCTCCTTCAGAGAATATTTTTCAACATCAAAGTAAAAACATAATCAAGAGGGAGAATGGGAGGTCTCACATTCTCACAAATATTAAACAATAATTATGAAGTAGAAAAGGAGATCTTCCTTTTTCCTTAGAGTGGAAAAATATTTTATCTTCCTCAAAAATTAAAATTACAATCAAGAGGGTAATTGGGAGGCCTCGAATCTCCCTAAAATTATAAATCAAATTTTCATGGTATATGAGGCCTACCATTCTCTTCCAATAATACCCTTCATTGGAGGAGAGACCTACAATTCTTAACCAATGATAGTTTTCATCCTTAGAAAAAAAAAAAAAAAGGTAGATTGGGATGTCTCCCATTCTCCTTCATATTGAAAAATAATTAAGAGGTAGAAAGGGAGCTCTCCCTTTCTCCCTTAAGTGAATTTTTTTCCTCAAAGTAAAATTACAATCAAAATAAATGGGAAGCCTCCTAATCTCTCTAAAACTATAAATCAATATTTCATAGAATGAGAGGCCTACCATTCTCTTCCAATAATAGTTTTCAACCTTATATTTAAAAAAAATCAACAGAGGAAAATGAGATGTCTCCTAGTCTCCTTCATATTGAAAACTAATTAAGAGGAAGAAAGGAAGCTCTCCCTTTCTCCCTCAAAGTAAAATTACAATCAAAATAAATGGAAAGCCTCCTAATATCTGTAAAACTATAAATCAATGTTTTATAGAATGGGAGGCCTACCATTCTCTTCCAATAATAGTTTTCAACCTTAGATTTAAAAATATCAAGAGGGAGAATGGGAGGTCTCCCATTCTCTTTAATATTGATAAATAGTAAGGTAAAAAGGATGGTGTCTCTTTTTCCCTCAAAGTGTAAAGAATAATTTTTCTGTCAAAATAAAATTATATTGAAGAGGGAAAAGGGAGACCTCCCAATCTCCATAAAATAAAAACTATTTTTTCATGTAATGGAAGGCCTACCATTCCCTTACATAATATTTTAAATAGAATGAGATTCTTACCATTATCTTCTAATTATAGTTTTCAACATCATAATAAACTAGTAATAGAGAGAGATAATGGAAGGTCTCACATTCTCACTCATATTGAAAAATTATTATATGGTATAAAGGGAGGTCTCTTTCTACCTCAAAGTGGAAAAATTTATTTTTTCCCTTGATGTAAAATTATAAATAAATTTTCTGAGAATATCTTTCATGGAATGGGAGGCCTAACCATTAGGTATTTCTCTTTGATAATAAAATTCAACCTTAGAGTAAAAAAATATTCCAAAGGGTGAAAATGGTATGTCTCACATTCTCCCTCATATTGAAAAATAATTATGAGGTAGAAAGGGAGGCCTCCCCTTCTCCCTCAAAGTAGAAAATATGTTTTTTCTCTCTCAAAGTAAAATTACAATCAAGAGGGTAAATGGGAGGCCTATTAATCTCCCTAAGTTTCTAAATCAATTTTTCATGGTATGTGAAGACTACCATTATTTTATGATAATATATTTCATGTAAACTTTCCAATAATAGTTTTCAACCTCAAAGTACAAAAAAACAATCAAGAGGGAGAATGGGATGTCTCTAATTCTTACTAATATTGACAAATATTATGATGTAAAAAGGAACGTCTCCCTTCTCTCTCAAAATAAAATTACAATAAAGAGGGTAAAAGGGAGGCCTTCCAATCTCCCTAAAAATATAAATTATTTTTTCTTAGAATGGGAGGCCTACCATTTTGTTCAAAAAATATTTGTCAACCTGAGAGTAAATAAATGATCAAGAGGGAGAATGGGAGGTCTCCCATTCTTACACATAATGAAAAATAATTATTAGGTAAAAATGGATGCCTCTCTTTCTCCCTAAAAATAAAATTACATTCAAGAGGTAAAATGAGAGGAATCCCAATCTCTCTAAATTTTATATCAAATTTTCATGGAATGGAAGGCCTACCATTTTCTTATATAATATTTTTATGAAATGAAAGGTCTAACATTCTCTTCCAATAATAATTTTCAACCATGTAGGAAAAATATAATAAAGAGGGAGAATGTGAGGTCACCAATTCTAACTCATATTGAAAAATGCCTATCATTCTCTTCCAATAATAGTATTCAAGAGGGAAAAAATGATCCTCCCAATCTCCCTAAAATTATAAAAATTTTTTTTATGGAATGGTAGGCTTACCATTCTCTTCCAATAATAGTTTTCAACCTCATAGTAAAAAAATAAGAAAGAGGGAGAATGGGAGGTCTCCCATTCTCACTCATATTGAAAACTTATTATGAGGTAGAAAGGGAGATCTCCTTTCTATCTCAACATGCAAATAATAATTTTTATCCCTCAAAATAAACTTACAATCAAAAGAGAAAATGGTAGGCCTCCCAATTTCCTTAAAATTATAAAATAATTCTCCATGTTATGTGAGGCATACCATTCTCTGAATCTGATAATTTTTTCATGGAATGGTGGCTTACCATTCTTTTCCAATAATAGTGTTCAATATCAAAGAAACAATAATCAAGAGATAGAATGGGAGGTCTCCCATTCTCACTCATATCTAAAAATAATCAAGAGGGAGATGGGGAAAGAGGAAGAATGGGAGGTCTCCCATTCTCACACATATCTAAAAATAATTGAGATGGACAATGAGATGTATCCCTTTCTTAGACAATGGGATGTATCCCTTTCTCTCTCAATGTTGAAAAAATAATGTTTCTCTATCAATTTTGAAAAAAAAAATGTTTCTCCCTCAAAGTAAACTTATAATCAAGAGGTGAAAAGAGATTCATGTCATTCTTTCTACTATTATAAATCAAATTTTCACAAAATGGAAGCCTACCATTCTATTCTAATAATATTTTGCAACCTCATAGTAGAAAATAATGAAGAGGGAGAATGATAGGTCTCCCAATCTCACTCATATTGAAAAATAATTATGAGTTAGAAAGGGAGGCCTCCCTTTCTTCCTCAATATAAATAAAATGTTTCTCCCTCAATAAAATAACAAGAGGAAAAATGGGAGGCCTCCCAATCTCCCTCAAATTATAAATCAATTAAAAGGGATTAGAAGACCTCTCATTCTCAATCTCTTATTATATTTTTCCCTTACAAAAAAATTGAATCAAGATGGAGAATGGAAGGCATCCAATTATACCTCAATTGTAAAAATAAATTAAGATAGATAATGGGAGCTCTCCCTTCCTCCCTCATACTTTTAAAAAAAAAAAAAAATTTTAGAAAGGGAGGCCTCTGATTTTACATCAATTTCAAAGAAATCAAAAGAGAATGACAAGCCTCATTTTCTATCTTATAGAGAATAAACATTGATGACATAGAATGGGAGGCCTCCCATTCTTCCTGAATGTGAAAATCAATCAAATTTTTTTATATAAAGTAGAATGAGAGGTCTTAATTCTTTCTTAAAAATCATAACTTTGAGTGAGAATCAACAACCTGCCATTATCACTCAAATACTTTAATTTGATGGAGGATGGGAGGCCTCCCATTCTCCCTCAAGTTCAAAGGAAAATATAATGTCTCACACTCTTAGTCAAAGTAAAATAATGTTAATTTATAATGGAAGGCCTTTGATTCTCCTTAAATTTTAAAACTTTACTAATAGGGAGAAAGTGAGGTCTCTCATTCTCCCTCATAATGATGTGTTTTTAGAATACTAATTAAAAATAATAATGAATATTCTAATATTTAACTTATCAACATTCACCTATCAAAAACATAATATTCTAATATTTAATTTAGTTTCAACATCAATAAAGTTATATTGATTAAACATTGTTAAATTATTACATTAATTTAACATTTGCTAGTTAGTTTAGATCTTTATTTTACAATTGCTAGCTAGCTAGTTTCAAGGTAATTTAAAATTTCAATAACAATATATTAATTTAACATTATTGCAAAAAATATTAAAAATTTAATATAGCATGTTAAATTCAAAAATATACCTAAATGACTATACATTAAATAATATTCACTAAAAATATTTAGAATGAACCACTTAAACTCAAGTATTTGTAACACCTCACTTAATCACACATAAAATAATTTGTCTCTATTATTATTTTAGAATTATTCATTCTACTTCTTATAATTATTATTTTTGACCTATTTAAATTTTTATATCAACCTATTTTTAATTGTTATTTCATCATATTTATTTTTATTTTCATTAAAATGGTGTCTAGCTATATTTAATTTATTTCCACTATTTTAATTTATGTATCAATTTTTTAATTTTAACTTTCAAATTCAATCCCCATCATTTTAAATTTCAATTAATATTGTCAAATGTAAATCATTTTTTGTATTCACAAGTAAATACATAAATGTGTATTGAATAATAACTATCCCACCTATTTTTATTTTAAAAATCATAATGAGGTAAAAATGTAATTATTTTCTAAAAAATAGATATCCCACCTATTTTCATTTTCAAATTTATCTTGCCTCATTTTGAATTTGAAAGAGTTTTCTATTATAAATTTTAAACCCAACATGTTTTATTTTCAAATTTTTACAGGAGTAAAAAAGTGATTATCTATTAAAAATAGTTATCCCGCCTATTCTCATTTTCAAATTCATCCCACCTATTGTCATTTTCAAATTCATCCCGCTTATTGTCATTTTAAAATTCATCTTACCTATTCTCATTTTCAAATTCATCTTGCCTATTTCAAATTTGAAAAATACATGTAAAACATCTAAAACAAAATAAAAAGAGTTTTAAACAAAGTCAAATGTTTTTTCCATTTCTTTTTGATAGCATTACCAAATGATGAACTCCCAATGCTAGTGTTATAATCATGGAAGTGACAACAAGATTTGAAATTTATCTCAATAAAAATAGAATGTTCATCAATGGAAGAGGCTACATGATTTGAAGGTGATCTCAAGATAAAAAATGTTCAGTCATGGTAGTAACTACATGATTTGAAAATGATATCGAAAAAAACTAAAGACCGATCTAACAAATATGAAGTTCAACTCAACTACACAAGACATTATTTAATATTATCTTTGAAGTGGAATATATCAGAGTTATATGCATCTCAATTTCTAGCTAGGAAAAAACAACTACATATTAATACAAATACATGTTTTACAGGTACCATTTCTCTATATTTTCCATATTTATTTGAATATGATTAAATATGTTTTAAAAAAGAAGAATACATGTAAATATTTGCTTCTACTATCACTTCCAGTTTCAAAAATTCTTGTTATCTCTTCTCTTACGTATTGAGAAGAAAAAAAAATCCTTCAAATTATTTATTTATTTATTTATATTAAAAGTAAATAGTTTTGAAGGAACTATACCCTGTTACAACAAAGGCTCAACATCTAGATCAACATGAAAAAATATCAAAATAGGATCTGAATCTAGATATTATGATAAGTTCAATAGTAGTAAAAAAGAAGCTACTAATAAAAAGTAAAACAGGGACATAACAAGTAATTAAACAACAAAAAAACAACAAACTATCAGAAACAAAACAACTTGAACTCCTCCAGCTTGCCCAGAGGTATTATTTCTTCAAGGCCCTTTCAATCCTTGATTTGATCGTCTATAGGGAGGTAAAAAGCGCCAGAGTGGTGACATGTGTTGGGTCATTAATGTTCAGTTGTGAGATGACCCAATTTCTCTCCTTTTCAGTACCCCAAATATCCTCAGGGACTCCACTCAACAATGTGATGCTTCTGACATGTTGTTCAAGAAACTCACTTATTGCTTTGAAGATGGCCATATTATGGTCGTGTCTATCCTTATTTCTCCCCAATCTATTATCCAAAGTGAGTTTAATTTTTGTAAATTTCTTCATAATTGATCTGTGTCAAAACCCACATCATCATTTATCTTTCTTTTTCCCTTTTTCTTTTTTAGCTGATGTATCTCTTTCTTGATACTTTCTACCTCATTTTCCAGCATTTCCATTCTAAGGAGAATATTTTCCCTCTCCTGCTAGGAAGCGTTGTCTTGACTCTGCATTACTAATATGCAAGAGATTGTGAACCATTTCCATATCCTTGTTACTCTCGAAGGACACAACCAGAGGGAGGTGGGGTCTCTTTTGTGGGGTGCAGGTTCTTAGCCTTAACATTCCTAATATTGGAAGAGTTGGTCAAGTTTTAGGAGTTGGAAGCCTTGAAATTTATTTTTATTATTAAACTTACCTATAATGTAAAAAACCATGATTAAAGATGTTTAAAGAAATGAAAAATACTGTAAATTTCTATATCTTTTGGTATGACTTTCAGTTTCAAATATTCTTGTTATTTCTTCTTCTCTATTTTCAAAAAAAAAAAAATCATGTATTGATTTTATTTTTACTATGAAATTTATCTTCATTGTAATGAACTATTTCCAAACTCCCACATTTTTAAATGTAATGCATGAGAAACAAATATTTAGAATTTAGAAATTGTGGGTTTTTAAGTTTAGAGTTATATGCATCTGACTATTTAATGTTAAAAGAGTGATATTTTGACTTCAACATTCACATTGTAAGATTAAATAAAAAAGAATATGAATCTATAAAAAAATATTAAATGTATTACTTTATTTGAATAAGTTCAATGTTTTTATTCTCATTAACCATCAACATAATTTAAACATTATTTTTCACCTTGAAGCATAATGGGTAGCTTCCCAATCTCCCAATCTCACTTTTAATATGTTTTTTATTTTGAAGAAGAATGGGAGACCTTCCATTCTTCTTCTCCACTCTCCTTCATAATTATTTTTTAATATGAAGGAGAATGAGAAGCCTCACATTCTACTTAAAATTAAAAATAATAATTGAAGGAGAATGGGAGGCCTCCACTCTCCTTCATAATTGTTTTTTTAATTTGAAGGAGAATGGGAGGCCTCCCATCCTCCTTCAAATTATGAAAACAATTATGAAGGAGAATGGTAGACCTCCATTCTCCTTCAAAATATTTTTTAATTTGAAGGAGAATGGGAGGCCTCCCATTCATTATTTTAATTTTTATACTTTAAACAAGAATGGGAGGTTTCTCATTCTCTAATTTTTCACATTGAGGGAGAATGAGAAGCCTCTCATTCTCACTATTTATTTTTATCAACTTTGAGAGAGAATGAGAAACCTCCCATTCTTGTTTAAAGTATAAAAATTAAAATAATGAATGGGAGGCCTCCCATTCTCCTTCAAATTAAAAAAATATTTTTGAAGGAGAATGAGAGGCCTCCACTCTCCTTCATAATATATATTTTTTAATTTGAAGTAGAATGGGAGGCCTTGTGTTCATTATTTTAATTTTTATAATTTAAACAAGAATAGGTGGTTTCTCATTCTCTCTCAAAGTTGATAAAAATCAATAGTGACAATGAGAGGCTTCTCATTCTTCCCAATGTGAAAAATTAGATCAGATTCTCCTTTAGATTGATTTTTCACAATGAGGGAGAGTGGGAGGCCTTTGATTTTCCTTATTTATTCTTTTTATTTTAAGGGAGAATAGGCATCGTATTATCTCATAATGTGAAACATTAAATCTAAGTGAGAATGATAAGCTCATCATTTTATTTTAGATTTGATTTATCACTTGGAGGGAGAATGGGAGGCCTCTCATTCTCCTTATTTATTGTTTTTGTTTTTGAGAAGAAAGAAAATATTTTCACTATGAGGGAGATTTGGATGCATCATATTTTACCCAAAATTATAAACCTTTCTATTCTCAAAAAAAATTAAATAATAATTTTTAAGGAGATTGGGAGGCCTTCCATTCTCCCTCACTCTCAAAAATAAATGTTGAGAGAGAATGAAAAATTTCTCATTCTCTTTTCACCCTTTTGTTCTTAAATTTTATTCCCACTTAAAAATTATATTTGGGGCCTCTCATTCCCACTTAGAGTGAAATATTAGTTCAAACAATCATTCAAAAGAGATATAAAAAGACATAATTCTCACAAAGTAAACAAAAATATACAAGGAGAATGAGACATAAACCCTCAAATTAAAAAAATAATGAAGATTGGGAATGGGAGGCCTCCCATTCTCCTTGAAAGTGATCAATTATTAAAAGGGATAACATTGGAATCTCATTAGAAGACATATCATTATCCCTCTTTTCACTGCAGAGTAGAGATAAAATAGATAAGGGTAAAGGTGAGGAGGAATACCTATGATTATTCAAATAAGGTTACACATCGTCAAATGTTGATGAAGCTGATTGTGAAGAGCTTCCTTTGGCTAGGAGGACCAACTTGAAAAGAACACAAGACCACAAGATAACATTAATAATATAGGATGGTGGGACTGCCAGCGAGAGTTAGATCGGGAAGCGAGGTGATTCTTAGAGGGCTAAAATCAATCCATGTTCAAATAAAACTTAATGTAGAAAAATAACATAAATAAAGGAAATCCTACTTTAGTTGTGTGGCTTAGGTATCTCACACGAACACAATAAGCTAGATTTAATATAAATAATTCATATAAGGCTAATCTATAAAGGGTGGTTGAATTTCAATGCCTGTAGGTGTAGTAAAGAGTGTTACAAAGATTTAGGTGAGATTTGGTGGGGTTTCAAGAGGTTTTTGGTTGGGTTATAGGCTTACTAGTTTGGGCAAAATGTCAGGTACAAAAGATAATCTTGGTTAGGTGACTAATATCGGTATAGGGTAATGGCCAACACCGGTTAAAGTAAACCGACATCGGTAGGGGAAATTAATTAAAATGGTAAAAATGAAGCTGTTTGGTAACTCTTTTTGATTGCATAAAGAAGGAGTAGGGTTTAGGGAAGGTCGTAGGATTTTTATAGAGACTCGAAACAATAAAATAGGTGTTTGGACCAGGTATGAAGGTACTTTTGGTAGATGGTTGGGGTGAGGTAACGTGGAGAGGACCAGGTATGGTAGAAGTTGGAAGGAATTAAATAAGCGATAAACAACTAATCTATTCAAATCAAAAACAAAGAAGAAATATACTTACTTGTGAAATTGAGATAAATTACAAGAGGTGGTGATGGTTGCGGGATAAAGTGGTTCCAAATAAATGCAATGATAACAGAAGGCACTGATGCTTTGCTTATGTACACTATCTAAAGCTCGGAGTAACAAGATGGTTCTAATGAAGAATGTGAGTGCTCACGGTTTTTGTTTGATTACTTGGATGCTTGATATTTAGAATGCAAGAATGTAAGAAGACAAGATTCAGAACCCATGTAAAGAGTTGTATTTCCTTATTTACTGGGAATCGACGGTGGTTAGGTGACCAACATCAACCAAAGAATAATCGACATTGATTAGGGAGAAAAGGTCATACTTTTCCAAAAATAGCCTTTTCTTCCCAATTTTGGCATGATTCATAATTGATTCTAAGTCAAGAGTGTGGAATGATGCTAAATGGAGTGGGAAGTTAGTTAGAGGAATGATAGGTAATTAAGGTTAGGGTTATAATGAGTCCTAATTAGTTAAGGTGAGTGGGGACTTAGTCTAGGTTAATTAATAGACTTGGAATAGGTATAAAATGAGGTGGAGAGATTAATGGTGGCTAGGTGAGGTGGAAATTAATTTAATTTTGGTAATTAAATTAATAATGATGCAAGGAGGGGTCATGGTTAGGTGTATGTTAAATTAATTAATTGGAAGGGGCTAGAAGGGTTGTGACCCAATTTTGGTGTCTACATTTTCCCCTTTTTATCGCATTACTTGTATTGATAGGTGATAATGAAAAAAATAAGAGGTGGTTGCCCAGGTATGGATAAAGATTAGGTTTCCGTAGGTATGGGTGGAGGTGATCCCCCTCAAATTTGGAACTGATGAAGTAGTAGGAAAAATTGGTGATGGGTTTTATAAAATGGTAGGTGATGAAAAAAATGAGGTAAGGTACAGGTATAGAAAATGGTGATATGGGTATGGGTAATAGGTGGGGGCATTCAAATGCATGCACACATATAGAATGTGACAAGGCACTAGGTTAAAGAGCTCACAAACTCTACATCATCAAAGGTTGATAGTTTATCCAAATAAGGTTGATGTGGTCTAGGTATCCAAGGTATAGGATACGGTCCTGGAAACACAATGAGGCTAGGTGCAAGAATGAGCATTAGGTGGGTTCCAAAGCACCAAAATGTTTGGGCTGGTCAAGATAAACATCACAACATAAGGCAAGGAAAAGTCAGTAGGAAAAACAAAAAAGAGTGTCGTCATCGCAAGGTACATTTGAGTAAGTGAATTCGAGTGTTAAATGATCAAGTTTAGGTTAGGTGTAGTAAAAACATGCCCCAAAATGGGTGGGAGTTGAGTGTTAAGGCTATTAGGTGAACATGTAGGGATGAGGTAAGGTTTTGTCTACAAGAAAACGGAATCATGTAGTAAAATTTTGGTAATTAGGAAAAATGAGTTAGGTAGGGTTCTCGATACCGGTTGAGCTATAACCAATGTTGGTAAGGGTGGTGACTCGATCACCTTGGGCATGACCTAACCGATGTAGGTCATGTCGATTTTGAGTTAAAGTTACAAATCCACGTTAATATAGCTCATTTGAGAATTTTAACTAGGTGAAAATGACAAGCAAGAGAGAGAAATTCTTGCGAAAATGACAGAGTGATTACGAGAGGTGATTTGGCAAGAAGTTAGTGGGTGTTGGAGTGGAGGTTACAGGCCCACAATATCTATCGAAGACATTTGATTAGTTTAGAAATGAGATATTAATTGAGACATGACAATAATAACAGAGGGTGCGGGTGGAGGAAAATTCCTATTTCTTAGATTCTACCACAAAGGTGGCGGTGAGTTGAGGTAGGATTCGAGCTCCATTGTTGTTTTTGTAGAGAATAAGGTAGAATAATTTAAGAAATTGAGGTTTTGAAATTTGTTTTGTAATTTGAGTAAAATGGGGTGAAATTGGGTATGGGGAGGGTCCAATTAGTTTAAGTAGGGCATAAAATGAATGTAGGGTCCATTTTGAGTAGGTTAGGTGGGTAATTTAAGTGTTTTTTTACAAATTTTAGGAATGGGGATGCGAGTGGTTTGGCCCTAGGGCCGAACTAGTGACTGATGCAGGTCAGCAACCACCAACGTCGGTGGGTCTACCAATGTCGGTGGGTTTGGGTACCAGTATTAGTCAAAGGGGTCGATGCCGGTCAATGTAAAAAGTGACAAAGTGTGAAAGAAAGGTTAGTTGGGGAGCCTGAAAGGTAGGGGAAGGGCTGGTAGGTTGGGTTTAGGCTATGTAAGGGTAAAGTGAGGAGTAATGAGAATTTTGGAAAGGTTGGGTAGGTTTCATAGCATAATAAGAATAGGTGGGTTTAGGCTAGTTAGGGATGGGTTAAGGATAGGTAGGAATAGGTTAATGCTGATTAAGGGTAGGGACAAATCAAAGGTAATGGTCAAAAGTTGAGAATAAGTGCAAGGTGGGTGAGGTATGTTAGGTCAAATAGGTGAAAGGGAGAAATGGATAAAATAGATAAAGGGTAGATGTTTAGGCTAAGTAGAATGAATGTAGGAAAGTAGGATGGGTAAAGGTAGGTAGGCGAGGAAAGGTGTAGGCGGGTATCGACTAGGTAGGGTTAAATAAATGATCGTAAGGGCCAATTGATTAATAGGTGTGAATTTTGATGATGTAGGTGAGATAACAGTTGACTATGAGAGAATAGCGCCACCTCTATTGGCACAAATGAGACCCAATGTCACTAAGGATTAATGGGATCATATGAGGGATGTCATGCTAGAGTTGTTAGACTATATAGATGGATTGTCGAGATTATAGCTTAATGGTCACCCTCATTGATAGATGGGATCCGAAAACCAACACATTCCACCTATCGACTGGGGAGATGACAATCACATTGGAGGACATCTACAGGATCCTAATGCTACCTATTTTTAGGAGTCGTTATATCATATCTCTTCGGATGCATCATTTGATCCTATGGTTATAGTGTTTGGAGATGCCATGCGAGATTTGTCTTATCATAGTGTGAGCATTAGCTATGGAGATATATATGCCGCATGTCCATAGGAGACCTGGCTTACAATTTTGATGATGGTGGGGATTGGTTGTTTTACACTCTCATACTCAAAGGGTAGGAGATTTCCATGGGTATTGATGGGGATTTTAGAGGATATGATTAAGGAGATAATTTGTGTTGCATGGGCACTAACTTACGGTATAGTTGTATATAGAGCTGTGGGCATATAAGAGGATTCAACGGTTTCGGTTATGTTGCACGTATCTTCTACATTGTTTGGATTATGAGCACATAGTGTACCTATGTCCTCCCAACTTAACATGAAAATACTAGTATAGAGGTGTTTACATAACATGGTTCGGAGATAGGGTCAAGATAGGGGCACATGCATGAGTAGATGTGATGTCACAATATGTAACATATTACATGTGCTTCTTTGGATTGGATATCAATAGTTAACATTTTGTGGTGGAATTATGTAGATTTCCCTTCATAAGGAGGCATCGCGAGGAGCTAGTAGGCTTACACTTGGTTCGATAGATACGGGGACGGTGACCAAGTTTTCATAATTTTGAGTGAGTACGAGTGAGGAAGTGGAGTCTCAGTCACTTCTATCTATTTAGTATACTTCGAGCTTGCTCAGTATATTTTGAGTGTGCACCACCTCAAGCCCAACTTATGCAACTAGAGTTCCTTGCTCCTTCCTATTGGATTGTTCATTGAATAATCCTATGTGATTTTGATTATGTTGATCCTTATGGGAGTATGGAGGAATGATTCGAGGAAGAGATGATGATAATTGCATTATTTGATATACTCATTTTTGGTTACATGTATATTTTACAAGTGAGGCTTGATGTCTGAGTGCCAAAAACTCGATGAGCACCCCTTTGGTGGCGGTATGAGGCCACATAGTGATTGTAATGTGCTATTTTCTCCATACATATTTTATTCGTAAATTGATCATTATCTATTTTAGCTAGAACCAACCATTTTTCTTGATTGACATGTTCTTATATTTTTGGCATTTATTTGATTGTTGCATTAACATTAGGATATTGCACTAACCATGGCTAATTAGCCATTTAATTTTCTTAGTTTTAAAACTTTCTTGTCATATTTAAAAGTTTTGTAGCCTAGCCCAAGGCTCATGATTTTGCCACTTGGCATTTGAAAGGATTGTTATGCTGGTTCTAATGTCATAATGTGTTGGAATAGGGTCATGGGATTAACCATGGGTGGTTGAACCTATGGACCCACTTCGTCGTATGGGGGTACACCCAAGGAGTTACTGAGATAACTAGCTAGTTGTTGAATCACGAGTTATTATGTCACTTAGGTTGTGGGTGACAGGGCCCTATGTGCCTAGGGCAATAGGGTGACCTGACCTCATTAAAAGGAGAAAGGATATGGGCCTCTATGGTTGAGTGACCTGTTATTCTTTATGGCACTCTATGGTTGAGTGACCTGATATTCTTGATGGGGCTCTATGGTTGAGTGACCCGACTTGGTTTTGGCACTATGATTCTTTCTCTTGGGGAGGTATATGGAGATTATTTGGTGATGCTTTGGGGAGGTGTATGGAGTTGTTTTATGATGCTCCAGGAGATATATGGAGTTATTTCTTGATATTTTGAGATGTGTGGAGTTGGTATAGTGAGTTATGTGTACCCTTGTGAGTCTTTTTGACACTTTTTATGTTTGAGGTTTGACTCTTCTCCTAGTTGGTATGGACTATTAGATATTGGATTGGAACTATGTTGTTATAGTCATGGATTGTTTTGGGTCATGTGATACCCGTTGTATATGTATCAGCGTGTTGACCCGGTTTGTCAGTCATATGTGTGTGCTAGATCTTTGTCTATGACATAATTGTCAAAAATTCCTTCCTAATTTGTCTACTTGTTGTCTTTCCATGGTTTGGTGAAACCCTTGTGGTGTGATACGGTCGTGAAAGTATGTAAAAGTATGCTTGTGAAATTTTAGTGTTGTGTATGACCCCGGTAGGGTGTTACAACTGTAGTTCATGATGGGAACCCACACGAATTAATAAACTAAAACTCTACAAAAATGAAATTCTAAAGGATTTGAATTAAGAATAATGTTAATAGAATGAGATTAAAAAAATAACGAATAAGAGGGAACTACCAATCTTCACAGAACCTTGAAAGTTAAAATTTCTACCAAATGTTCCTAGGGCCACCCCGTAACCATGATTTTGTATCTGAAATCTTAACCTTAGAGCTTACCCTCACCATTTTGTTCCTTGTTGCTTACCATTTCTGTTTCTTCATTGTATGTCACATCGAGGACGATGCTTTCTTAAGGGGAGGAGAATGTAATGCCCCGTTCGATGTTCCCCTAGTCCCTGACATGATGACCCTATTTGCTAAGCATGGGAGATTTGTGTGCATGTGCTCTCATTGACCGTTGTTGACTTTTTCCTTGTCGCAGTGAAGATTTTTCACCTTCCCTCTCCTTCTTGCCTTTCGGGTCATTGTCGACACCCCAAACTATGGACCTCGTAGCGTCATGGATGACTATCTGGTTAAAGGAAAATCTGGTTCTTTGTTCTTGAGATTATGCGGTTGTCGCCATTATTAACATGATTAATAATTATTATCATTATTTTAGCCGTAAAATCATTAAAATAATGTTTATAATAATATTATAATTTATATTGCCGACTTACGATCAGTTGCTTTTGTGTCAAAATTTTATCACTGGTAATGGATTAACTTTAAGCTATATTTTATTTATTTATCTACTTTGTTTTAGGGTCTTATGACCTTTTTAGATTAAAACAAACAAAAAGAAATAAATAAATTAATTAATAAAATTTAAAAAAAGGGGGCATGAAAATTGGGGCGGTTTTAGGGCAAAAGGGGGCTCAGGTTTCATGGGTTATGTTTTGTTTTCATCCTTTGTTTTTGTTGAATGGAGAGAGGGAGAGTTTTCCGCCGCCATGGAGGAAGGGGGAGCTCTAAGCCAGTCTGCGCACCACCAGGCATGAGGGAGGCCGTGTTTTACTTTGTGGAGACATCCACGCATGGCATAATGCCCCTACACCGCTTCACCTCCTTCCACGTGGTCATAGCTTAGCATGTTGGTGGATTTGTATGGTTGGCGGCTTATGTGGTTATACTAATGTTTGACCAAATGAAAAAATGAGACAACTTCTCTGGAATGTGATTATTGCAGCATACAGAAGGCGTGGGTTTCCTCAAGAGATAGTCACACTGTTTCACGTGTGCAGCAAATAGGGTTCCAACCCCATCAGTTTTCTTTTGCAGCGTGCTCCCAGCCTGTGCCAAATGGAAGCTTTGAAGCAGGGTATGCACATCTGTCAATGCATAAAAGATAGAGGAATTTTTTCAGATGTGGCAGTTGCAAACACAGGTTAAGGATGCCCATCAAAGCATATTGGAAATCTGATTTTTTATGTCACCTTGCTAGCTCCTCCCAATCTGTGCCAAAATGGGGATCTTCTTACCATTTTTTTGTAGTTGCCATGATATGAGTATTGGTTTCAGGGTATTCATAGATGAGCTTGTTGTAAAGGCCTTCAAAAATTTCAAGGAGATGTATTTGAAAGTTGTAAAGCAACACTTAACAACCTTTTTCCAACACCCTCTCAGCTGTGCCAAAATAAGTGTTTTAAATTGGGTATGGACATCCTTCAAAGAATTATAGAAAAGGGATTTTGACATTTTTTCAGTTGGAGAAAAACATACACACAGGGTAGGAGAAATATTTGACAAAATGCCTCAAAGAAATGTTGTCTCAGGGAATGCCATGATTTCAGGTTATGCACATAATGGATCTGTTCAAAAGGCTTTAGAAAATTTCAAACAACTACACTCGCAGATGTAGGGCCTCCTGTTTTTTGCCTACATTCTCTCAGGCCGTGTGCAAGAATGGAGCCTTGTGCAGGCCCTACAAAATTGTCAAAACATAATGGGTAACGTATTCTATTGGAGAACTTCAAGTGATCGGGAAGTTTGTGTGACATTGCGAAGGTTAGATTGAGGCTCATGAAATGGTTGACGAAGTGTCCAAGCAAGATGTTGAATCGAAGCCCGGGTGTGACCGACTCCGTTCCTCCCAGGCATGGTTCATCTTCCCTTACCTCTCATAATTCTCATGTTTTTAGTTCTCTTTTGAAACTTAATAGAATTTTAAAATATTAGGATTTTAATACTATTAAATGTTTATTTTAACTCGTTGCAAAAAAATAATGAAATGTCGTGTCAAAACTCACTAAGTCAAAATAACCCGTTTGCATTAAAACATGAACTTCCACCCTCATTTTGAGGTTATTTAGAAGAATTCCTACCGAAATGGATCACTACAACTTTGTTTTATCGACCGGACAAAATCGATTTCCCAGTAATAATATTGATCATCTCCCGTATTAAATAGTTAATTTTTGCATTTTTTGAGAGACTCGTTTAGTACCCTTTGTAACTCTGAAAACGAGATGTAAAGCTTAATTCATGTACTTTGTTATGCGAGGAGTCACCTTGGCCTTTGGATTGATCACGAGCGAATATATGTGATCCTTTTAACGCTCTTATAGGAGCCCTGTTACACTAGTTTACACCATTAGGAAGTTGTTAGATCTAGAAAGTTGGCTTTCGTTTTGAACCGCCATTTGAAACCTGGATAGAGAAATTGTTTCCCTTCTTTGCAAACCTCTAGTATTTATACTATAAAATCACATGGAACATTCAGTTTAGGGAAAAACACTTCTCTAGATAGTTGGCAAAGCCATTTTGTAGGCCTCGGTCACGTTTGACGAGTTTCAACTAGACCAGTTTAGACTTAATGCTCAGAAAACATGTCGCCATTTGAAAATGGTTTTCTAGTTCTCGATCTGTCGACTCTAATGAATTTTCATTATAGAGGGAAATTGTAGGAAGTGTCTCATTTCATGCTCATCCATTGAACGTCATTTTGGACGTGGCTTTTGAGCCCTTGAGCTAACTTTTGTTCAATTTGCACTGGGCCAACTATGACCAGTGGCCCCGAAAAACTAGCCAACAAACACAAACCATTCACTTTTTCCCAATTCCGCCAGTTGCTATGAACTCTTGGTATATCTGGGAACACTTAAAAAGTTTATCGTGGTGTGCATTCTCATCGAAAGGTAACTTTTGGAAGTGGTTTCTTAGCCTCGAGGCCATTTTGAACGTTTTGTAGCTAGTGAGAAAATGTAAAAATAGAAAGTTGCGGGACCCTCGTAGGGTTGCCAAACCACCCTGAAAACTTTTAACACATGCAAATAACTATTTAAAACTCTATAGTGTAACTTGTATGAAATAGAACTTTTGACAAAATGGTGTTTTCTCTTTCTTCCCTCCTCTTTCTCTCTCCTATGTTTCATAAAGAAGTAAAATGAAATGTAATGAATACATGTCTGTAAACCTTTAATTTTGATTACAAATTGTAATTATTATCATATGTAAATGGGAAACTGAAAAATGATAATTATGTTACATTAGGGTGGATGCCATGCCAACGAATGGTGGCTAATATCATACTCACATGGTTTTACAGGATGAAAGAATGATAACGAAAAGGTGATGTGTAATTCATTTATTTGTCATTGTAATTTATATATAGTTCTTGTTAAATGAATAAATGTATAATGTAGTCTCATGTTACGAAGGTTATATTTGACAATTTGTTGATACGTATGAGATCTTTGGTTTCAAGGACATCTAGGAAATGTGCATTTAATCGAGTTCAAGTTGATTTATAGTACACTTGGTTGAAAGGGTTGATATTTATATAATTTAAATGAATTTGAAGTAATATCTTGTATTGCATATTTAGTGTTCAATAAATGATTAATGAGTCATCTTGCACATTAATACTTTGTAAATGTAATAAAGAGAATTTAATCAAAACACTCTACCCTTGTTCAATATCAGAGCATAACTTGTTTTCATGTGTGTTACTTTTTACCCTAGAAGACATTGAAAACCGTAGAGTGAACTTAAACCCTACACTCGATGGAAATCTCCTAGCTTGAGTAAACAAGAGCCCAAGAATGGGTTTATCGTCTTAGTCAAGTATGGTTAGTGACATTGTCATAAACCTGGTAGATAGGAGCGATACAGTCAAACTTCATTTGGAGTAAGATGAACTAACCCTTCCTTCGTATCCTAGTGGATTACCTTGTTTTTCCGAAGATAGATTTAAAAGTAAATTTCTTCATCGAATGAAATCCCTGTTGGATCCAAATGACATAAATGGAGATCGGGACATAGTTGTTCTTTGCCTTGCACTCTTGTTAATGAACCCCCTTGGCTCCGCATAGCTAAATGTGCTACCTTGGTTCCTATCAACATAACACCTTGGTCCTTTTTGGAAGGCGGTTTAGCATAAATTTGTCCTCTCGCTTAAAACTCATATACAGTTGAGGGGTAGACCCTTACTTAAAATTGGAATAAATCTATACCTCAGTTGATTTGGAAATTAACTTAGGATTCATGTGTAGCTTCAAGTCTTCTAATCATTCATGTCTTCAATAGGTTAAACATACACTTTGTAACTCCTTGTACAAGGCAATGCTAAAAATAAGGCCATAACGTGACGTAGAAAATAAAGCATATAAGAGTAAAAATGAGATTTGAGGTTTAGAATGATGCCACTTTTGGGAGACCTTATAATTCAATTAAATATATTCCTTTGTATCAAAGAATATGAATTTCCTTGTTGTGATCAAACTACGAGAAAACAAAAGATATATAAACATAAAAAGGAAGTCATTAAGTCATTGATTTAGAATAACTATGGTAGGAAAATAACTTTTCCGTGATCGAAGAATGTTTTGTGGTAAAAATCTATCTTGCAAATAAATCTCTGTTAAATCCTAATATCACTTTATGGACACCAAGTCACATCCACTTGAGTTGTAAGAATTAAAAAAGAATAAAAAGTAGAAACTGAATATATGTTCGAGAAGAATATTCTTAACATAAGAACAAGATAATTAAGTATTTTGTATACTTTTGAACTACGCCAAATAAGTATGCAAGTTATGGAAACTTTTGTAAAGAATAAGAAACCAACTTAAAAGGGGTGAATGATAATTTAACCATGGTATGAACTTAAGAACCTATCGGTGGACAAATGAGAAATTTATCCTTGCACAATAATGTTCTTGGAATGTTAATCGTACTAAAATACAATTAAAGAAAAGATGTGTTGTGGGTTTTCCTATCCTTGAGTCTTCTTTCTATGGTTGGGGCATTGCTAGTATTCTTTTGTTGGGAAAAGTGTGGCATCGACATGCCTATGTTGTTTTCATGTGTCTATGTGAGTCGATGACCTATGTGATTGTCGTGCGAGTCAAGTTTTGGTACTTGGATCCCATGTTCATTGTTTGTATTGAGTAATGTAAGTAAAAAAATTATCTTGGTATTTTATGATTGTAATTGTGTGTGAAAAAGGTGGGCACTACAAGGGTTATCGATAGGTAGATTGATTTTATGGGCACGTCGATGGGTATAGTCATTGGTGGATAGCCCACTACCGAAATCATTATCGAGGTCTAAAAATTAGACTCAGCTCTTTGTTATAGTACATAGGGACCAGTTATAGGGGTAAGTGATAGCTTTTACAATGGCGGTTAGCTCAAGTATAAGCACATGTGACTACCTTACATGGATAACTAGTACGGGCCCAAGTGTAGGCAATAAGTTATGACACACCCACCGATAGGGGATGGTGGGTAGGTTGTAGGACTATAGGCTTAGGTAACTAACTACCTTATAGGCACATGTGGCCACATTACAAGCACAACTAGGAGCTACATAGGCATTGATAGTGGGACATGGTCCCCATTGTGTAGGAAAAGGCATCGGGATAGGGTCCCGTTTACTGGGTAGCATCTCACGAGCCATTGGTATAGGTACATGGTCCACGAGGTTGGGGTTAGAGTGATGACACAACCATAGGTGATATCTAGGATAGGTACATAGGTAGTGTGTTTGAGGCCGGGTATTATCGGGATCAGATTACAAATTGGTCTCCGGGTTTTTTCATATGCGATTACAGAGCCAAGATATAACTAGTGTGAGGACCATCTCATGTATTACCAGCAACTCGGGTAGCCACCGGTCTAGGCAAGGCGAGCGGGAGGTGACTAGTTCACTGAGTCCGAAGTTGGATGAGGGTACATGAGAGAGTAGAAAAGGTGGAAGCCCTCTTGACGATGATATGGAGATGGATATGTTGATTATTTTTATTTTTGATTTGTATTTTTACCGGCGTTTGTGTCGTAGATGTGAGATGTATATGAGATTTTTTAGATACTTGTATTTATATGTATATATTCATCTATTAATATATAATATTTTTGGTGTATAGATGGATGATGGTATTTATAGATGTTATGTTGTTTCATTTCCATTGTATTGTTATCATGGAAACTAGATGTGTAGGCATGGTTTATGTGGTGGTTTATTTTTATTTCCAAGTTATTTATATGATGGAGATTAGATGAGAGGAATGGTTTAGTTTTATGATTATATGATTGAATGGTTTTAATTTCCTTTGCATTGATATTATGGAAATTAGATGATTAGGCATGGTTGAGTTGATGTTGTCATGATTTGAAATTGTTGTTTTGGATGATTTGATTTCTAATTTATTGATGTTATGGAAATTAGAAGATAAGTATGGTTTGGTTTAATGTATGAAGTGATTAAAGGGTTTAAATTCCTTTGTATTGATGTCATGTAAACTAGATGATTAGGCATAGTTGATTTCAATTTGTTTCGATTTAATTTCCAAGTTATTGGTATTATGGAAAATAAATAATGATGTAGATGGATGATGTATGTTGATTTTTTGTTAGCTTCCAAGTTATTTTGTTTTCATGGAAACTAAATAGGTAGGTTTTAATTATGGGGGAAATATAATGATGGGGAAAATTTTAGTGAGCTAACCTTCAAGGACCCCATGCCCTCGGAGTCTTTGCCTACATAGCTCTAACGAAAGGGGCCTTAGGACGATGTAGTTCTTCCTTAAACCAGGGTAAAATGAGATTAGGCTAGGTAAATTTAGTAGGTAATTTTTGTAGGTAAACCTGGGTAAGTAGGTTAGAATAAGTTGGTTAGGTAAGGTATGTTTAGAAAATAGGAAATTTTGTATGATGAATAGGTAATAGGAAAGATGAATTAAGCATCGGAATATATGACGGTGTTATGATTGATTCCTTTTCAATGGTCTTGTCTTGTTTGAGAATCAACAAGTAAATAAATAAGAAAAGAAAAGAGGTGGCCTACCCATATTTGACAAGGACCATAAGTGTCATACCCCTAGACTTATTGAACATAAGTCCCTAGATATATTACATGAGTGATATGTCTATAGGTGAAAGAAGTTATGTGGTCACAATGTTTAGAATACATGCCATGTCACTTGAGTTGATTTAGGAGATAATAAGAAGAAGGTAAGGTGGAAAAGTTAATTTAGCGTAACCTTGTTATGGGACAACATACTCCTTCTGCAAGATACCCAAAACTAGAATAGGTAAGTCCATGACCAAAAGTTTGTAGTTTTCTTGAATTTTTATTTTTGTTTGTATATACTTGATTGATGTAGGAAGTCTATATTGGGATAAATAGGTTCTCCTTGAGGTCTTTGTGAAGTTGATAGATGCGGGAAAATTCAAGATAGTTTTTGTTTTTATAAGTATAGATTAGTCTTCTTTTTGGATATAATAAATACAATGAATAACTAAATTTTTATAGTTGTCCTTCGAGGGAGCAATATACTTATAGTAGAAAGAGAGAGACATAGATGTCCTTTTGAGGGATTCATCTATTTGTAAGAATTTTGACTCAAGGAGTAAATTTTTAGGTATCCCAAGTATTTTGTTTTCTTTTATTTTTGTACTTGAAGTCATGGACCAGACTATAAATGAGTATAAGCCTCTTTTATGAAGGAAAAACCATAGGACAAAAACATTATCTATGAAAGATGGGTTTTAAGTGACAAATGACCATGGGATGCCATCACGAAAAGGATGAAAAGTATCTATGAGATTCATGCCACGCGTAGAGTCATGGTAGTCATATTTAAGATAAGAATAAATGGGTCATAGATAATCACTCACACAATTTTATTTGAGTCATTGGTCATGTTGTTGTAGAATCACAACACCCATGGAATTATTAACTTGATGGGTTAAGATCCTCAATGTGACTACACAACATGGAGCATCTCTCAAAGTGTGGGACTTTGTGAGTTGAGAGAGATCTTCAGATGAAGTCCAGATCCTATTCCTCTGTTCAAGTGCTCACATTCAGATTATAGAGGGTCTATCCTAAATCCTATTCTAACTTACCAAGGAGACATGGTTAAGGAAATATAAGAAATAAAACCTAAACTAATAGAGGTGATGCACCAAAGGAATGTTGAACATTGACTTTTCTATCAAACATAGACCATTAAAATGTAATAAAACTACCATGCACAGATAACCAATATTGCAATGAAAGATTAGATAAAGGTAATGAACACAAGATAGGGTTGAAATCATCCACATACATGTATTATTCCTTCAAAAATTGATACAGAGCATTACAATGGCCAAAAGGCAAAAAACTTACATTACACTATTAATAGAAGGTTCGTACTCCATGAATTAATTTAGAGACCAGAGAAGAAGGGAGGGCACAAAACCAAAATGTCCAACCCTTTATAATGAGCCAAGATCTTATCTTTATAGATGAAGTGAAGAGAGGAGAATAAAAGAGGTGAGAAACCTGATTTGGAGCTCATCTACAAGCCATCAATACCCTTGTGAATCTAGCCACAATCTATCAAGTCCACCTTGATTGCATGTTTGGAGTGTCGAAGAAGGAAGAACTACAAATAAAATCAAATATAATCTAGTTTTTGAAGCAATCAGATCATATATTAATGACATGAAGACATTTTCCTAGTTTTTACCCACCAAAACTTTTCAAAATTAAAGTTTAGGATCCCATGGCATGACAAGGTCGAGACCTTTCCAATAGTACCAATTTTTTTGAATTTTGAGCATTGGATCGAAAAATATACGCATTTGAATGCTTGAATTGGATCCGTATAAAAAGATGAAAAAATAGTTTTGCATAACGGGTCCATGGGCCTGAATTTCACTTTTCACCTTATTCGAAAAATGCCAAAATCACAAAATTTCCCACACCCCCACAAGCCTAAAATAAAATATTGGAAAAATTTCCTCTGCGGCCCCATAGACCCATTTAACAAAAGAAATCATCCTGGGTCCGTCGGCTCGTATTTTCCCCTTTAGAAAAAAGTCCTCCTGAGTCCGTCGGCCCTCTTTGGTAAAAAATCCTTCTAAGGACCACCTCCCTGCATGTATTTTAGGCATGACATGTGGCTTCTCTGGGCATCGGCGGAGGTGCGGCTCACTTTTATACTTTACACCTTTTGAAACAAAAGCCAAAAAATTCAAACTACCTCCGGTGACCCACCTTCCCGCTTTGACTTGAAACATTGCCACGTGTCCCTTTTGTTTGGTTGGGTGATATGTATGAACCTAGAAACATGGAGGCTCAGTGCACATTTGGGACCTACCTCTAGAAATTCCCTTTGAATTTGTGCAGACGAGGCAAGTGGAGGCTTCCGCTGATCCTTGTATACTTAGTCGATCTAAACGACTGACTTTGTCTCCTTTTTTACTATTGGACACGTGGCAAGCTTACGCTTGTTTTGAACTGGCCTTTGGGTTTAACCTTTGAATAGGCACAGATGAGACACGTGGAGGCCTCCACTAATGCTCTTATACTTGGCTGATTCGGGGTCTCAAGTGAACACCGCCTCATCGGTCAGGACACATGGAAGCTCCATAGTCATTTGGAGACCTCGCTTTTGGATTTACCTTTGAAGTTGCATGGAAGAGATACGTGGCTTCTTCCAATGGCTCAAAGACTTATCAATGGTAGGTGAAAATTTTGGGGCTCTAGATAGGTGGAGGGTTGACGCTAGTTTGGGGACCGCCTTGAGTTGATCTTTGAAGTTGTGCGGAATTGACGCATGGTACCTTCTACTGGCTTTGCCCCATTTTGACTTTTCAACTACCGAATTTTTCTCCTTTTCAAAATTGGGACACAAGGAAGCTCCATACTTGTTTGAGGGACCGTATCTTTCTTTTACCCTTGAAGGTACGCCATTGAGACATGTGTAGGCTTCCGCTGGTTCTTCCACACTTAGTCAATTTGGCGATTTCAACTTTCAGTTCTACCCCTTTTTGGCTCTTGGCTACATGGCGAGCCTGTGCTCATTTGGCATCTCCATTTTGGATTATCCCCTTAAATATGCACCAAGATGACACATTGGGCCTTTAACGAATCTATTTATACTTGGGAAATTCGGGCCTCAAGTTGAATTGTATGTGAAGTCCGAAACTTTGAGCCCCTTGATTCAATCTTATTCTATCGAGCTCTGATCTCCTTTAATGTTATTTGGCCCCATTTTCTGACCTTTCTCCTCCATTGTAGAGCCCACCTACCCCTTAAATATTGGACTTGAATGTGAGCTCACAGGATAGAGTTGAACCTTAGATTTTTATTTTGTGCAGGATCACGTTTGACCAATTTTGTCGGGGGTAAAATTGGGATAACAATTTGGTGACTCACGAGAACATCTTCCTACTAGATGAAGAGACCAGTAGCCTTGGAAGTATCTATTGGGCATGGAGTCTACCTGGTAATTTCAAAATTAGTCTGGATTTCCTTTCGTTGCATGCACACTTATCTTTGCAAGAAAATATTTGATTCAAGATTTGTGAGAGTAGAGAATTATCGAAATGTGGAAACTTCTCCCTATTTAAATTTTAGAAAACTTGGTCTATTGGAGTGCAATGAAAATATACAGACCTAATAAAATAAGGATACTCTACAAATTTAATTTATTATGTTCAAAATTCTTTTCCATGAGTGATATGAACTATATACAAGCATACACTAGAAGTAATAGAGCATGTGCACCAACACTTAGGGAAATTGAAACCTAAACTATAACAAGACAATGTGCATACGCACTTGGAGAAATTGAAAACCTAGGCTAATATTTACAAGGGTGAGAAATTTTCCTTTTAGTAGCAATGTTTGAGGTAGATCCCATTGATTGGAATCTACAATTCTTCACCATCCAACTTAGCCAACCGGAAGGCATTGCTACTTGTACATCTTGTGACCATGTAGGGGCCACTCCAAATGGCATCAAACTTGGAATGCCTTCCTAGTTTTACACGATCTGCATCCTAGTTTAGAACTAAGCCCCCCCTTGAAAGGTCTTTGTTATTGCTTTCTTATCAAAGCTCTTCTTGATCAATGCTTGATCTTTCTCCATGATCTGCATTACATGTTCTCTTGCTTCTTCTACTCCCATTAGCTCTGCATACTTGATTTCCATAGGTTCAAACTCGACTAGTTCCAACTGTTTCATGAGCTCTAAAGTGGGAAGCTCCAATGATATGGGCAATACTACCTCTTTTCTATATACAAGCTTGTATGGGGAGATGCATGTAGACCTTTTGGATGTGATTCTATCAGTCGTTGAGTCAATTTGAGCTTTGTATGCCAAGTTATCTTATTTTCATCAAGAGTCCTTATAATTCTTAGTAGGTTCTTGTTTGTGGACTCTTCTTGGCCATTACCTTGAGGGTAATAGTTTGATGAAGTGCTAAGGTATACACCATTCTTGACAACCCATTCAAGTGATCCTTGTACCAAGGAATTCCAATGCATTATCGATATGATATTGGCAGGGACTCCAAACCTGGTGGCTATCCCTTCATAGAAATCCAAGATGTTGGATTCATTTGCCTCCTTAAGTGCCATTGCTTTAGTCCACTTGGTGAAATAATCTGTTGCTGTAAGTATCCACTTGTGGCCCTGGCTTGAATTTGGGTTGATTACTCTAATGAAGTCTAGTCCCCATTACATGAATGGATGATCCATTGAAATTGGACGAAGGGGCAGGGCTGATAACTTTTCCTTCCCTATGAAGAATGCACACTTCTTGCACTTCTTGATCCATGAGTAGCAATCACTAAACACTGTAGGCCAATAATAACCATATTTCATGATTTTGAGAGTTATTACTCGAGGAGAAAAGTGGCCTCCTACTTCTCCATCATGGAACTCATGCAACACCCTCTTAATTTGGCCTATCCCAATGCACCTCAATAGAACACTATTGATATCCTTCTTGAACAAGACACCACCGATAAGCACATATGGGATGGCTTGTAGTCTGAAAGTATCTCCTCTTTGCTTTGTTCCATTCGGAGGGCACAAAACTATTTGGAGATAATGCACCAAGGCTTGAGTCTAACATGGAATAGGTGCATCATTAGCTAGATGCTCTTGGTCATTCTGTAGTAATATGACAACCTCTTCTTCATCCACTGACTCAGTTTGTTGCTTAGAAGCGAGATGGTCACACAAACCCTTTCCACAAACCAGCTTGGTCACTTTGATTTCAATATCATACTCCATTACACGAGTGATCAAACATTCTCTCTTCTCATTTAAGTCCTTGTTTAGGAGAAAATCCTTGACACCAACATGAGACACTAGCAGTTGAATCTTTTTGTTCGAGACCAAGTGTCTGAACTTATTCAAACTCCTAATGACAACAAGGACATGATTTTCAATGAAATAATACTTTACCTTGTAATCCTCCAAGCTTTGACTAAAGAAGGCTATGGGCTGTTTTGAACCTTCCTTGTTAGGCTGAACCAAGATAGCTAAGATTGTGTCTGACCCTCCAAAAGCATACAACATGAAGTTCTTTGAAAAGTCTGGGTTAATGAGAGTTGGGGCTTGTGATATTGCAAGTTTGATGGCCTCAAAAATATCTTTTCCTTTTATTTTCCATTTGAATGCAAGACCCTTCTTTAGCATCATCGTTAAAGGCTTTACAAGAGTGGAAAAATTAGGCACAAACTTGCAGACAAATTTTATCCTCCCTAAGAAGCTTTGGAGGGATTTCTTGTGATGTGGCAGTGGTAGTGTTCTAATGGCTTCAACTCTTTTAGGGTCAATTGTCAACCCTTATCTTGAGATAATGTGGCCCAAAAATTTCCCTCGTGTGCCAGAAATACACATTTATTTGGATTCAATGACACTTCGAACCTTCTACACCTTTGAAATACTTGCCTGAGGTGAAAGAGGTGGTCTATTGCATTCTTTGAGAAGATAATGATATCATCTAGATATACCAGCACCATCTTGTTGATCAAGCCCTTGAATTCCATATCCATAGCTCACTGAAATGTTGCTCCAACATTGGAAAATCCAAATGGAATCTTCTTGTAAGCATATGTGCCCCATTTTGTGGTGAAGGTTGTTTTGTATTGATCTTCCTCTTTCACCATTATCTAATTATAGCCTGAGTATCCATCTAGCAATGAAAACCTTTCGGAGCTAGCTACAACCTGCAAGATCTGTTCCATTAATGGAAGTGGATAATGATCCTTGAATGATGCTCTGTTTAGATCACAAAAGTCCACACCTAGTCGATTTCTCAATTTATTTTCCTCATAAGCACCAATTTTGCAACCCAACTTGAATACTTGATAGGGAAGATGATGTTGGCCTCAATTATCTTGTTCAACTCTTTCCTCATGAGAGGTTTAATGTGAGGATTTATTGGCCTTTGCTTTTGTCTGAAAGGCTTAGATCCCAGATCCAGCTTGATAGTGTGTTGTACCAACTTTTGGTTGAAACCTCTTAAATCCTTGTAAGTCCAAGCAAAGACATTTGTGAATTCCTGAAAAAGTTTAATGAACTCATATTTTTCTTGTTGGGTACTTACTTTCCGATTCACAACGTTTTGCCTTCATCTATGGAAATGGGCTCGTATCTTCACCATTTACTCGAATGTTTGATTTCTCGTTCGAAATTAATCATTTGGGTTGAATATTGACTCCAAGGTTACAAGGTCCTTTGGTAATATGTTGGTTCTCAACTACACCACTTGGTTGTCATACCATTTTTCTAATTTTTCTTGGTTTCTGGAGGAGAACTCAACTTCTTCTTGTAAAAATTAACAATTTGTTGATCATTCTCAAAGACTTGCCAACTTGTATTGTTATCTAAAACAACTGGTCTCACAACCACTCTAATATGGGGCTGATATTTCTCTCTTGATACTCTCTACTACATCAAATGCCACCTCGATTGCTACCAATCTGTCCACTACTTCATTTTTCTTCCTTGGGATGGAATTGATGCTAAAAGCTTCAAAATATTCGATGAGATCCCATACTTGATTCTTGTAGTTTTTAAAGATCATTCTTGGCAGCATTTTGTCCTTGAACTTGATTCGCAACCAGCTCACTATCACCAAACACTTGTAAGTTTTTAATCCCCCTCTTTCTTGCCTAATGTAGTCCATGGATTAAGGCTTCATACTCTGATGTGTTGTTCGAGCAAGCAAATTAGAAACGGAAGGTGAGTAATATTTCATACCTCTTTACTTATTGAGCCATCAAAGAATAATTGTAATACCTCATTATCATCCTTGTGGTCTAGCTTGGGGATGTCAGGAGGAGGATGATTCTCTTCATGCAAGCAATAGACTCCTAGCTCCGCTTCTTCCATTTTCTTATAACGGTCAAAAGTATGCCTCTTATTTTCCCATTCATCAAGGGTCAAGTCTAGTATATATTTGACTTTAGTATCAACTTCATGGGTGCTTGGATAATATTCTTGATCAAGGGCTGAACAATTTGCATTGATTGGACTTAGTGTATGAGGATCAATATGGAAGTTTGCAATAGGCTCAAATCTGATTGTAGCCTTAGCTCTATATCTTGTTCTAAATAACATGTGTGACCAATCATTAGACAAATATACTCGATATTAGCAAAGCAAATTCCCTAGACAAACATAATGTAAAGTGTGGTGGAAAGTCTATGACTGATACATTTTACAAGATAGTCACATTAGGACATGCATGTAATGTGAGGCTCAAATATTTGATTACCCCAATCAATTGCTATCTGCTACACCTCTAAAAATGACTTTATATTGAAGACCCAACTAATCGGCTATTTTTTTGGCATTACAGAGCTACTTGCTCCCGAATCAATCATGCAATTATGTACTAATTTTTCCCCAATGATCAATGAAACATAGAATAGAGGGGGTTTCAGATTCTTACCTTTGTGATCTCTATGATTTCCTTTAGGATGAGCTACATTGGTAAGCACTTTCTCTTGCTGATTGGGTGACTGATTTGATGTTGACCAATTTTCCATAGTAGCTTGCAGTAGGTCTCTTTGTCCTGGGATAGCCAATGAATCTCACATCGAGATGTTTACATTTTCCTCTTCATCTACTCAATGATGTTAAATGGAGATGATCTATCCTTTTTCTTGCCTTTTCCTTGCACATGGGTCATTATAACCAGTTCTTGAGCAGGTTTGGAAGGTGGCTTGGGATGAATTTGCACATTAGGAGCTATACCTTGATTGCCAATACCTTGTGGAATAACAGAGGGTTGTGGATTACCCGAGTTTGATGATTTTCCCTCTATAATATTCCTTTTGTTGGACAATGTATTGGCAGCTATAATTTGAGAAGGGGCTTGGTTAACTCCATAGAATTCTTCTATTTACCAGTTAACTAGCATAGTTTCAGTTGGAGGTGTCTCTTTTTGAGCTTCTTCTTTGTTGATTTTCCTCTTGACTAGGTTCTTGGGACACACCAAAGGTCTGTACCATCAAGGCCTAATTTAGTGCACCGTTGGAACACGTTGATTGACAATGAGGTAGTCTATAGGGGTAACACCAGTCGTACTCTGTGCCATGTTGTTTTGTGTTAGAACTAATGCTTTTGATGTTGAAGCTACATTTGGATTATATGGTCAGAATGGCCTGGTAGCTTGAGGTTGTCCTTGGTTTGAATTTTGATTTGTAGCATGAGTTGGTGGTTTATTTTGCTGGTATGGGGGCCTAGCTTGATACTGAGTTTGAGGCTGATATGGCCTAGAAATTTGAGTTTGTTGTCTCTCGATAGTCACTATCTTGTTTCCTAGGTTCTACAGTTGTTTCAAGACTTCTTAGAGCTCATTTGAGGAGCTAGAAGATGAGGTGGAAGATTCAGTTGAACTTTGATTCCTTGGAGTAGGTATGGGAGCTAATGTGGGTGTTTGACTAGTGTTTAGAGCTTCTAGTTCTAGATATAGAGGCATAGGTGGCCTAGGTACAAGTTTACCAACTTGAATTAAACAATTTTCAGCTCTAATGGAAATGCTATAGGTTGTAGGTAAGGTTACACCTCCCATGGATTGAATCATTAAGGAAATATCAGAATTTAAAGCTCTAAGGAAGTATAGAAAATCACCTTCGTCTGTTGGTCTTACGGCCACCAGAATCCTATCTCACGTCTGCTTTGGAATCTAAAGTGTAAGTCGGTTAAGCTGCTCATTAGGATCCCTCTTTATTTTTTTGATTATGCCAACAAGGATAGATTATCTCCCTTCTCTCTAAATTGATTGTGAAGATCTCTACACAAATTGTCCCAATTTTGAATAGAGCCTATTGTTAGACTCCTGAACCATTGCAAATCTTTACCCTTGAGTGAAGAGGCTAACAATTTAACTGCAATGTCCATCTCTTTGATTTCATGAATTGCTCATATATTTGCAATGTCTTGAATGTGGTCACTAGGAGTAATCTGGTTCTCTCTAGTGAAAAATGGAATGCTCTTCACTATTGTAATCTTCAGGACCGGGTTTTTGTATTGAGAGCGAGTGGGCTTACGCAGGTGAAATTGACATAGGGGTTGGATGTTTGTATCATTATGATTAGCCTAAGAACCCTTGTTGATTGGATGAAAGACCTACCGGGGAGGTGTCAAAAAGGTCATATTTGGTGGAGATGGAGACCTTTGAACTCTTCTCCCCCTTATCCCTCTATCTGGGGACAAGTGTAGATAGAAAAACAATCCTTCTTCTCTAGTTCTTGATCTAGTCTGGATTCTTCTCATTAATCGCCAAGCTTTGGGCTATTGAAACCAGTGGACTCGCCTCTTTTGGAGCCATCATATGTGCAACTTCAAATCTTCTTAAAATCTGAAAAAATTGTAACAAGTGCAGCAAAAACTATTGTTGCAGAATCACAAAACCCCTAGAATCAGTAACTTGATGGGTTAATATCCTCAAGTGTGATTGTACAAAATGTATTTTCTCTCAAAGTGTGGGACTGTCCGAGTTGAGAGAGCTCTCGGATGAATGCGACTCTTATTCCTTTGTTCGGGTGCTCATGTTCATATTACAGAGGGTCTATCCTAAATCCTATTCTAACTTACTAAGGAGATAAGGTTAAGGAAATATAAGAAATAAAACCTAAACTAACAAAGGTGATGCACCAAAGGAATGTTGAACACCGGCTTTGCTATCAAACACAAACCATTAAAATGTAATACAACTACCATGCACAGATAACCAATATTGCAATGAAATATCAGATAAAGGAAATGAACACAAGAGAGGGTTGAAATCATCCACAGACATGTATTATTGCTTCACAAATTGATACAGAGCATTACAATGGCCAAAAGGTGAAAAAATTACATTACAGTCTTAATAGAAGGTTTGGACTCCATGAATTCATCTGCAAACCAGAGAAGAAGGGAGGGCACAAAACCAAAATGTCCAACCCTTTACAATGAGCCAAGCTCTTACCTTTATAGATGAAGCAAAGAGAGGAGAAGAAAAGAGGTGGGAAACTTGATTTGGATCTTAGTTACCAACCATCAATACCCCGTGAATCGGCCACAATCTGTCAAGTCCACCTCAATTGCCTATTTGGCGTGTCGAAGAAGGAAGAACAACAAATCAAATCAAATCTGATCTAGTTGTTGAAGCAATCGGATCATATATTAATGACATGAATATATTTTCCTATTTTTTACCCACCTAATCTTATCAAAATTAAAGTTTCAGGATCCGATGGCATAGAAAAGGTTGAGACCTTTCTAATGGTACCAAATTTGTTGAATTTTGAGTACTAGATCGAAAGATATGCCCATTTGAATGCTTGAATCGGATCCGTACAAAAATGGTGAAAAACCAGTTTTGTAGAATGGGTTCATGGGCCCAAAATTCATTTTTTACCTTACGTGAAAAAATGCCAAAATCTCAAAATCCCCTACAGACCCAAGCCCGAATTTGACTTTTGGAAAAATTTCCTCCGCGGTCCCACGAGACCCGTTTAGCAAAAGAAATCATCTCGGGCCCACGACCCACATTTTCCCCTTTGGCAAAAAGTCCTCCCCAAGTCCGCCGGCCCGCTTTGGCAAAAATCCTTCCAAGGCTCACCTCCCTACATGTAATTTAGGCCTAACACGTGGCTTCTCTAGGTGTCGGTGGAGGTGCAACTCACTTTTATACTTTACACCTTTTAAAAAAAAAAAAAAAAAAAGCCAAAAATTCAAACAACCTCTGTATTGTAGACCAAAGAGAAAGGTGAAAGGAATGTGCATGTGCCAATCCTTACCAAAGTGTCATCGATGACTTTCATAAGAATTTGTTTGAGGGTTTTTTTGGAAATTTGGCTTGTCCATTTATCCGTGGGTAATGGGTGAAGAGAAACCAAGTTTAATTTCAAAGTTGTCACACAATTTGTGTAGGGTTTTTTTTTCAATTTTTTTCCATTATTGGTGATAAGGCGGTGAGGAACACCAAAATGTAAATGATATGATGATCGATTAATTATATTATCTTTTCAGCTTTGGTACAAATGAGAGGAACAACCTCTACCCATTTTTGTAGTATTCAATCATTGTGATGATCCATTGATGAAGTTGAGAAGAATGAGGGTTAATCTCTCCGATGAGATCCAAACCCCATTAAGAGAAAGGCCAAAAGTCTCGATGACTTGTAAGGCATGACTTAGGGTGTGGTATAGGTTAGTGTGCTGCTAAAACTTCACATAACACTTGATGTATTCACAATAGTCTTGGTTAAGGGTTGGCCAGTAATAGCCGAGGTGAAGGATACATTTAGTGATGGCGAGGCCACTAAAATGTCCACCATAAATTCCATCATTGATTTATTTAATAGTGTATGGCATTTCAAAACCAGTGAGGCATCGTAGGATGATACCATTAAAGCCACATTTTTAGAGAAGACCCCCCATGATGACGTAACTAGAGACACTATTTAAGAAGGATCATTGTCCATTGTGAGTGAGATCTAGAGGCGAATCCAGAGGGAGAGGTAGTTTGTGAAGTGTTTATACTAAATGTCACATGGGTCAATTTTGATTCTTCCCACAAAATTTATGCCTTAGGTGATATAAGAGGGTGACTAAAACCATTGTAATGTGACCAATATTTTAGAGTATGAAGGTGAGGCAGGTATTTGTGAGGTGAGGCATGCCATAATATCCACAATTTTTTTAGTGGATACCAGAGTGGTTTGAATAAGGTAGGTTTCAAACGTGGTCAAAAGTATGTCAACATGATGTTTATACTTTTGAAGGATCTTGTTATGAAACTAGTACAAACCATTGACTTGGTTTATTACTAGTTGGTAATCACCAAATATATCGATGGATTTAACATCTAGGGCTATGGCAGTTTGAATACCCAAGACAAGTGCTTCATACTCGACAATGTTGTTGGTGTAATCAAAGTCAAGTCTAAGGGATAGTGGCATAGGCTCTCTATCAAGAGGAATGAGGATGAATCCTACACAACCCCCATGTTGAAATTTAGAACCATTGAAGAATGAGGTCATCTAATAAATAGTGTCATTTATGTAAAGAGTGGAAATGGATTCTTCAGGGAAATCAAAGTTAGAATATTGATTTCTAGGAGGGGGGCCTCTTCAATTTGATATGTTATGGTTTGTCCATTGAAAGACTTTTGATGAATAAATTCTAGGTCTAGGTCTATAAGGAGAATGAGCTAACATGTGGTGCATTGATATTGGTAAGGTTTAGTATACATGTAATGCATGGGATTAGTGTTGATGACCATAAAGAATAAGGCTATGCAGAGCTTTTCAGGTGATTATACCTAGTCTCATAGTCTAAAAGAGTATGGATTATGTAATAAACCACTTTCTCCCTATGTTTCTCATCGCGATGAGTGAGCATGGCACCCAAGGAATGGTTAGTGGCAAAAATGTAGAGGTAAAAAGGTTTGTCATCTTTAGGTGGGATGAACATAGGTGGTTGAAGAAGGTATTTCTTCAACACTTGAAAGGATTTGTGGTACTCATTGTTCCAATTGAAGAAGACATCCTTTTAAGAAAATGATGAAAAGGGTGACATCGGTTAGAAAGTTGGGAAATAAAATATCAAATGGATTACAATTTTCCTTGCAAACTATGAAGCTATCGAAGGTTAGTAGGTGGAGGCATCTCAAGAATAGCCTTGATTTTGGTGGGATCAACTTTGATGCCCTACAAAGAAACAATGAAACCAAGGAGTTTTTTTGGAGAGAATAACAAAGATACACTTCTTTGGTTGAAGGTGAACACAATATTGAATGAGATGATCAAAGATGACTTTAAGGATTGGGAGATGTTCATCACAAATTTTGGACTTACCAAGAAGGTCATTGACATAATCTTCCAATATGTAATACATAATATGAAGATGAATTTTCTTATTTGATGAGGGTAATGTGAGCCTTCTTGGGAGAATTTTGTGAACAAAAACCCTATCCACAACAAATCTTTGTGTTTTTAGGTGGTGTAAAGTATGACTATGTGATGACCTTTCTTATAAAGACCAAAGCCAAAGCCCTTCTAGGCACATCAATGAAGAATAGTGTGGGAAAAGCAGCGTTGGTGAGGTATTTGAAGTCGGATGAGAAAGCCTAGGTTTGGATAGGTGGTTCGGGAGAATAATAAGAAGTGTATAGTCCCCCATATTACGGAGTTAGTGCAAAGGTGGGGAGGACCGTATGAAAAATCCTCTTCTACACAATTATCATAATGTGGGTGATGGTGTAGGCTTCACGTACTCTGAGGGGTAAGGAAAGTGTATATTTTATATAAGCGGTACTCCCCTAGGGTAAGGCAATCGAAAAACACCTGTCAAAGGGTTAGAGGTTAGTACTTGGGTAGCGAGGGATGGATGAACTAGTATAAGAATGTGGATTGAAAGATGGGATATCTTTGGAAGTAGCGAGCAGCGATGGGGATGGATGGGTTGGTTATGGAAGGTGTAATGGTAGTTGTGGTAGATGTAACAAAGAGAGGAGATAAATGAGTTGAATATAGAAGATGTAGTGGCTGAAGTGGTAGATGAGGCATCAAAAGAAGATGAAACAGTAGGGATGGTAGATACCTTGACTGGAACAAGGACATGATTTGGGTGGTAGAGCATGTTGTAGGTTTTGAAAAAGGAAGGATCCTCCTTAATGGTGTAGGGGTTCCCTTCATACTCAAATTTTATGCAACGGTGAAGAGTTGAAGTGACACACCCCATAACATGAATCTAGGGTCAACCAAGAAACAAGTTATATTGAAATTCCCCCTCTAGAACATAGAATAGTTTAGGACTGGTGTGGGGGCCTACACAGATGTGGAGGACTATGGTGTGAAGGGTAGAACTCAAGGCATAATTGAAATAATGCAACATAACTAGGTTTTTATGCATGTAGTGGGTTGGTATGCACATGTGTTTGTATGCATGGGAAGAAATGTTATTAATTCTAGAACCTCAATTAATCATAACATAAAGAATGTTAGTATCATTGATGTAGGAGGTGATGAAGAGGATAGGATCAGGATCATCTTATTGGAGAGGGGTAATCTCATAATCATCAAAAGTGTTGGTGGATACTTGAGGAGAAGTAATGGGGACAGAAGTTAAAGGTGAAGTGGTGAGGGAAGCCACATGATGAGGGGTAAAGATGGTGGCTATAGGGGTAGGATTATTTGGTGGAACCTTGGTAGATTATAGGACCTCAATGAGGGCTTGACTATGAGAATCAAAGGTTTGAATTAATTTGTATAAAGACATATTCAGAGGAGATTGATGAAATTTTTAATCATAGTACAATGTGCGACTCTTTCAGAAATAGGATAAGCCAGCCCACAAATGGTTACCATGGGGGTAGGTGCAAGTGGAATGGCAGGTGAAAATGCACATGATGGGATACTAGTTTTCTCTTTTCTTTTATCCTTACAATCGAGTGGCTACTCCAACCATGTTTATTTCAAATATCGGAGGAGAAAAAGAGGGTTGTGGAGATGTAGGTGAATACCGCTGAATAGAAATAGAATTATCCTTTGTGGTGATGGTCAAAGGGGGAGAATGGAATTCTCCTCCGGAAGGTCATCTTCATTGAGAGAACATCCTAAGTACAGAGTTTAAGGAGAATTTTTTTAAGGGCCTTACAAATTTTGACATCTTACCTTGGTGAGTGATGACATGCACATATTTTAGAGTCATCAAACCCTACTTTTGGTTTGGGTTTGAGGTGGTCACAATGCTTAATGGGCATAAATGTGATAGTTAAGGTTTCTAACAACCTATTGAGGATGTTAGAATAGGATCCTACTAATGGATCACAATGGGAAGTCAGAGTGGTTTTGGATGAAGGTGTGGATGATTTTTTGAAAGAGGTGGAGTTGGGGGTTGAGTTGGTTTAACTACCTTTTTGGTAGAAAGTGTGGTTTTTGGTTTGGGTTACACATTATTGGGTAAAGGTTCTAGAGTAGTGAGTGAAGAAGAATGGGATGCAGAAGGTGTAGGCATGTGAGTCAACCAAGGTGATAATGAAGGTGTGGGTAAGATCATGATCGAGGGTAATGTAGAAGGTGTAGGTAAAAGATAAGGTAAAGGCTTGAGTGATGAGGAAGGTGTGGGTAGAATAAAATATTGAAGCAAGGTATTTGTTTACCTCACTTTAACTTTTCCTTAAGGAAAAGGTATATTGACCAAGGTTGATGGATGTGGGCCTAAGATTGATGGAAGAGGCGAAGGTGAATAAGAAGGCATGGGAGAAACTAGGGTGTGAGGCTTAAGAGGTTGGGTCTTCCTCTTAGGTGTGGGAATAGACTTGGTGGTGGTTTGTGAAGAGGTGGTAAAATCTATCTTCATATAGGGATGGACTAGACTAGGCATCAGAAAGACCCCAATGTAGTGGTAGGTTTAGGTACAGGTGAAGGTTTGGGTGTGGATATAGGTTTGGGTATAGGCAAAGATTGGGTTGAAGGTGAGGTTTTTGAAGAAGAGGATGATATAAATGACTTAGGTGTGATAGATTTGGTTGCCTTGAATACTTTAGGATAGATATTTGAAGTATCTAGGGACAACATTTGTATTTGGGTGGATACTGGGAGTTGAAGGTGCCCCCAAAGTGTGGAGTAATCAACATACTCTAAGTGATCAGCCAAACAAGAGAATGACATAGAGGTAGAGGAAGATGATGATGACTTGGTGGTAATCCCTATGAATAATTCTGAGGTCTATGAGACAGGGAAGTTTTTAGCTTCTGAATCTATAGGTAGAAGTGATGTAAGAAAAGCTGGAAGGATCTTGGAAGACCCTAGGAGAAGCATCACTTATAAGAAGATAATATAAAAGTGTCTCCTCTATGGGTCGAGAAGGGAGCAAGGTAGGTGGTGTAGACTCTTCCTTAGGTGGAGAAGAGGATAAGATAGGATCTTCTATGGGTAGAAGTGTGGGTAGTGCCAACTCCTTGATAGGTGGAGGGATAAGTGGGGTAAGCTCTTCTGTAGATGGAGTAGGTGAGGTAGGATACTTGGTAGGTAAAATAGTGGCTAGGGTAAAATCCTTCATGTGTAGGAAAATGGGTGAGGTAGGTTCCTTTGTGGGTGAAGGAGTATGAAGGGTAGGCTCCTCCATGGGTAGAGGAGTAAGTGAAATAGGATCCTATGTTAATAAAGGATCTCACACAAGAATTTATTCAATAGATGCGATGGGAGACAACCGAGCTGAAGTGATGGGTATTGTGTCGAGGATGGCATGAGCCTCACGAACATTGGTGTCACTAATAGAGGTCTCACCAACTGAGTTTGATGATGGGGTATGGTTTGGAAATTTTTTCTTAAACATACAAAGGTTTTGATTTGTCAGTGTGTTAGGGTTATCCAAGATGAGATCTCCATTATCTAACATTTCTTTTACAATTTTCTTGAAAGTTTTACAATTTTTGTCACTATGTCCCCTAATGTGGTGATAGTTACAGTAGTCATTCTCCTTATAAAATGTGGGTATAGGATGGAAAGGGTCAAAACCAGTATGTGATTTGATAGGTGGGAGGGTGTGGCTCCCGCTTTTTTTAAAAATTCCAACAGAGAGGAGTAAGGTTCTCCTATGGGCAAGTAACATTTATGTTCATACTTGTACTAGAAATTATGAATAGGGGACAAATTAGGAGGAGGTTTTGGTTGGTGTGATGGATGAGAGGGGCCAGATTTCATGATCGCCTTGTTGGCATATCCTCTCACCTTAGAATGATTTTTGGAATGATTGGTTTATTATTTAGAAGACTAAAATGAGTCATTCAACTTAAACTCGAGTAGTGTTGTTGTGTAACTTGATCCTTTCCTCTCACAGGAACAAATATATATATTTTGAGCCATGGTGAATGCCTCTTCAAACATTCATAATGTTTGTACCTGAAGAGTTGGGGAAATGAGCCTGACACAAGCCCTAGTAAACAACTCTATTAGCTCGGATTGTGGAAGTTGAAAGGTGAGATGATTAATGAGACCCCGCTAACGTGTAATGAAGTCAATGATAGACTCGTCATTGTATTGACGAATTGAATATAAATCAGCCATGGATACCTTCTTAGAGACATTGATCGAGAAATGATCAAGGAAAGTTTGGGTCAACTGATTAAAAGAGAAGATTGAGTTCCTAAGAAAAGCACTCTACCAATCCAGAGAAAGTCCTATCAAGGACATGGGGAAATTCCTAAGGAGTAAGGAATCGTTATGGGTGGTCAAATAACAAACATGTTTGAATGATCTTTTTAAGGGTCTTCCTTACTATTAAATAGATTAAATTTAGGTAACTCCTAATGTGTGGGATAAGAGTGAATGGGTATGGATGGATGAATAGGGTCATTAGGTATTTCATCATAAGTCAAGGCATTATGAGAGCCTGAAATAGATGCTTCGAGGTTTTGCATCTTATCCATCATCATATTTATGAGATAATTTGTAGAATTAAATTGAGGAGCGTCCCTGTAGTATAAGGGGTGGATGAGATAATAAGTCATAGACAACACATCCATGTATGGTGGTGCCAAATAAGAAAACCGAGATGGCGGTATGTAAGAGGGAATGAATGAAAAAGGCATATACCTAGAATAAGAATGGAGGTGACCGAGAAGTTATTGAGGTAGGGTGTACGTGGGAGGAACTTGTGTGAATACCCTTGTGGTGATGAGAGAAAGAGTTTGGGTATAAAAAGGAATAAATTATGAAAGGGGGTATAATTTGTTGATGCCATTGGCGATTCTAAAGTTATAAGTATTGATGATGTGGGAATACCTATACTAGGATTCGTAGATGAAGATATGGCAGATGTTGAGGCATTGATAAAGGTTGGTGGAGTGAAAAATGTCAAAGGTATGATAGATGCCGAAGGTGCAACGGATATTAAAGGTGCAAAGTGGATGTCGAGCATGAAGTAGGTGACGTTGACACTAGATTAGGTAATGTTGAAGTAACATTCATGGATATGGTAGGGAGCATGGAGGAAAGCATACCAAATAATGGCTAGCACGATGAATCGTAGTTAAAAGAGTGGGTGAGATAATGTTATAAGGCTATGAGATTATGATAAAGGAATTTATTGAACCTCGTCCCCGTAGGCATAGTAGTAGGAAGCGTTGGGGTCTATTGGTGAATAGATAGATGAAGGTGAGAGTGAAGAAGGAAATGGTATGTAACTAGTGTGGAAGGAAAATGCTCGTGCTTGTTGGCAAGTCCAAATCATAAGAGAAGATGTTAGATGGGTATTCTAGGCTCTTCAAAACTAACAAAAATCAGAAATAGGTGTTTGGTGAAGTTGGGAAAATGAGAATAGGTCACTATCTATGATAAAAATAAAAACACAATGACCGATGTCGGTCGCTTGACCAATGTCGGTTAATGTAAAAATAAAGTAATTTGAAAATTTGGAGAAGGAAAGTAGAAAATGGGTATAACGGGTCTGTTAAGGGTGTCAAAGACTAAAAAATAAGTGTATTTAAAAATATGAAACACGAGAAAGTTGGTATGTTAGAAGAAAATGTTGTTTTGATAGAGAATAAAAGACATAAAGATGAATTGATGGCGGTTAGTTAATCGGTACCGGTATGAGAAAATAAACGAAGTTGGTTGCTTTGGAATGATGTCGAGTTCATTGAGATTTTTGAGAAGAAAAAGAAAATTTTAGATTTGGAGTGAATTAAGTCAAAGTAAAGCCAACCCAGAAGTTTTGTATGGCAAAAATATATCCTATCGACTCAAAAAACCAAAAAAAGTAGAGATAAAATAGATAAGGGTAAAGGTGGGGAGGAATGCCCATAATTAGTCGAAGAGGTTATGCACCGTCAATTGTTGACCAAGATGATTGTGAAGAGATTCCCTTTGGCTAGGAGGAACCACCTGAAAAGAACACAAGACCATAAGATATCATTAATAATATAGGTCGGTGGACTGCCTATCGGGAGCTAGATCCGAGAAGCAAGGTGCTTCCTAGAAGGCTATCAATCCATGTTCAAATAAAAATTAATGTAAAGAAATAACATAAATAAAGGAAATCCTACTATAGTTGTGTAATTTAGGTATCTCACACGAATACAATAAGCTAGATTTAATCTAAATAATGCATATAAGACTAATCTAGAAAGGGTGGTTGAATGTCAAGGCCTGCAGATATAGAAGAGGGTGTTATAGAGGTTTAGGTGATATTTGGTGGGGTTTCAATATGTTTTGGGTGGGTTTATAGGCTTTTGGTTTGGTAAAAATGTCATGTACAAAGAGCAATGATGGTTAGGTGACCGACGCGTCGGTATAGTGTAATGGCCAACATTGGTTGGGTGACTGACGCGTCGATAGGGGAGTTAGTTAAAAGAGTTAAAATGGACTCTTCGGGAACTCTATGTGATTACACAAAGAATGATGGGGGTTTAAGGAAGGTTGTAGGATTTTTATAGAGACTCAGAGACAATAAAATAGGTGTTTGGATGAGATATGAAGGTCCTTTGGGTAGATGGTTGGGTGGAGATTCTATGGAGAGGATCGAGGTATGGTAGAAGTTGAAAGGAAGTAAATAATTGATAAAAAACTAATCTATTCAAACCAATGACAAAGAAGAAATATACATGTGAAATGGAGATAAATAGTAGGAGGTGGTGATAGTTGTAAGAGAAAGTGGATCCAAATGAATGTAGTGGCGGTAGGAAGGCATGATGTTTCCTTGTGTACACTATCGAAGCTTTGGAGTAACAAGCTAGTAGCTGATAAAGAACATGAGTGATCCGGGTTATCATTTGATTGCTTGGATGCTTAAGAGTTAGAATGGAAGAATGTCGAAGCCAAGATTAAGGAACTCGAGAAAAGAGTTGGATTATTTTATCAAGGGAACTCGATAGCGATTAGGTGATCGACACCGGGTGAGGAATAACTAGCATTGGTTAGGGAGAAAAGGTCATACTTTTCAAAAATAGTGTTTTCTTCCCAACAAAATATTGAGAACAATATCCCTCAAATTATAAAAAATAATCAACACAGAGAATGGGAAGCCTCCAATTATTCTCAAAAGTGAATAACAATGTAAAGTCTCTTGTTATCCCTCAAAGTATAAAAATAATCAACACAGAGAATGGGAAGCCTCCCATTCTCCTCAAAAGTGAATAATTATTAAAAGGGATATTGGTGGCCTCTCATTTGAAGGCCTCTTATCATCCCTCAAAGTAAACAAAATAATCAAGATGGAGAATGGAAGGCCTCCCATTCTCCCTAGAAGTAACAAATTATTCAAAAGTATATTTTAGGGCCTCTCATTCCCACTTAGATTGAAAGAATAGTTCAAACAATCAATCACAGAGATATAAAAAGACATCATTCTCTCAAAGTAAACAAAAATCTACAAGGAGAATGAGACATAATCCTTTAAAGTAAAAAAATAAAGAATTAGAATGGGATGCCTCCCATTCTCCTAGAAAGCAAGCAACTATTAAAAGTGATATTCAAGGCCTCTCATTGGAAGACCTCTAATTTTCCTTCAAAGTAAACAAAAAAATAAATATGGAGATTGAGATGCCTCTTATTTTCCCTAAAAGTGAACCATTCTTAAAAAGGATATTGATAAGTATGTAATTTCTCTCATCATCCCTCAAAGTATAAAAAAAAATCAGCACGGAGAATGCGAAGCCTCCTATTCTCCTCAAAAGTGAATAACTCTTAAAACATTTATTGGTGGCCTCTTATTTTAAGGCCTCTTATCATCTATCAAAGTAAACAAAACAATCAAGATAGAGAATGAGAGGCCTCTCATTCTCCCTATAAGTAATAGTTTCTTAAAAATTATATTTCAGGGTATCTCATTCCAACTTAGAGTGAAAAATAATTCAAACAATAATTCAAAAGATATAAAAAGACATCATTCTCTCAAAGTAAACAAAAATATTCAAGGAGAAAGAGACATAATCCCTCAAAGTAAAAAAACAATGAAGATTGAGAATGGGAGGCCTCTCATTCTCCTTGAAAGTGAGAAATTATTAAATGGGATATTGGGGGCCTGTCATTTGAAGACCTCTCGATGGAGATTGGGATGCCTCTGATTCTCTCTAAAAGTGAACCATTCTTAAAAATGATATTGAGAACAATGTAAGGTATCTCATTATCCGTCAAAGTATAAAAATAATCAACACATAGAATGGAAAGCCTCTCATTCTCTTAAAAATTTAATAATAATGTAAGGTCTCTGGTTAGCCCTTAAAGTATAAAAATAATCAACATGGAGAATGGGAATCCTCTCATTCTCCTTAAAAATGAATAATTCTTAAAAGGGGTATTGGTGGCCTCTAATTTGAAGGCCTCTTATTATCCCTCAAAGTAAACAAAAATAATCAAGATGGATAATGGGAGGCCTCCCATTCTCCCTATAAGTAATAAATACTTATCAACTATATTTTGGGCCTCTCATTCCAACATAGAGTGATTTTTTTTTTAAACAATCATTCACAAGAGATATAAAGACATCATTCTCTCAAAGTAATAAAAAGCTTCAAGGAAAATGAGACTTAATCCCTCAAAGTAAAAAAATTAATGAATATTGAGAATGGGAAGCCTCCCATTCTCCTTGAAAGTGAGCAATTATTAAATGGGATAGTGGGGGCCTCTCATTGGAAGACCTCTCGTTGTCCCTCAAAATAAAAAAAAATAATCAAGATGGAGATGTGGATGCCTCTGATTCTCCCTAAAAGCGAATCATTCTTAAAAAGTATATTGAGAACAATGTAAGGTCTCTCATTATCCCTCAAAGTATAAAAAATAATCAACATGGAGAATGGGAAGCCTCCCATTCTCCTAAAAATTGAATAAAAATGTAAGGTCTCTTGTTATCCCTCAAAGTATAAAAATAATCAACACAGAGAATGGGAAGAATACCATTCTCCTAAAAAGTGAATATTTCTTAAAAGAGTTATTGGTGGCCTCTAATTTGAAGGCCTCTAATCATCCCTCAAAGTAAATAAAATAATCAAGATGGAGAATGAGAGGCCTACCATACTCCGTAGAAGTAATAAATTCTTTAAAACTATAGTTTGGGGCCTGTCATTCCCACTTAGAGTGAAAAATAGTTCAAACAATCATTCACAAGAGATATAAAAAGACATAATTATCTCAAAGTAAACAAAATCTACAAGGAGAAAGAGACATAATCCCTCAAAGTAAAAAAATGAATATTTAGAATGGGAGGCCTCCCATTCTCCTAGAAAGTGAGAAATTATTAAAAGGGATAGTGGGGGCCTCTCATTGAAGGACCTCTCATTATCCCTCAAAGTAAACAAAATAATCAAGATGGAGATTGGGATGCCTTTGAATTCTCCCTAAAAGTGAGCCATTCTTAAAAAGGATATTGAGAATAGTGTAAGGTCTCTCATTATCCCTTAGAGTATAAAAATAATCAACATGGAGAATGGGAAGCCTCCCATTCTCCTCAAAAGTGAATAACAATGTAAGGCCTCTCATTATCCCTCAAAATATAAAAATAATCAACAAGGATAATGGGAGGCCTCTCATTCTCCTCAAAAGTGAATAATTATTAAAAGAGATATTGATGGCCTCTCATTTGAAGGCCTCTTATCATCCCTCAAAGTAAACAAAATAATCAATATGGAGAATGGGAGGCCTCTAATTCTCCCTAGAAGTAATAAATTCTTAAAAAGTATATTTTGTGGTCTCTCATTCCTAATTAGAGTGAAAAAATAGTTCAAACAATCATTCACAAGAGATATAAAAAGACATAATTCTCTCAAATTAAACAAGAAAATGTAAGGAGAGTGAGATACCTTATATTCTCGTTCACATTGAAAAATAATAATTGTTAAAATGGAGGCCTCACATTCTAAATTTAAATGAAAAAATAGTCAAAAAGTAAAAATGGAAGCTCTACCATTTTACATCAAATTGAAGAAACAATGAAGATGTAGAAATAATCAAGAGTAATAATTAGATTCCTCTCATTCTACCTTCAAAGGAAAAATAGTTAAGAATGAAAATGAGAACTCTTCCATTCTACATCAAAGTGAAGAAACACTTAGGATGTAGAATGAGAGGGCTCTTAAAGTGAAAATAAATAAAGATAGAGATTGTGAGGCCCCCATTTCCCTATTGTATTTTTGAATTTAAATTATGTTGCATTAAAAAACATGTAAGAACCATAAAACATGTTTAAATAAGAAACATATAAATCTAATTTAAAATGTGTACTCGATATTTTGGTTTTTATTAGCTATACATGGGAAATTTCATGTTGATGGGAATTATAATTTATACTAACAAATATGTCAACTTTATCACTTTGATTTTTATTTGCTTTATAGTTGCCTCTTTTTTATCTATATATTATGTTTATATGTATTAATCTATTATTTTTTTAATTTATAGATTTCCCACAATGCCTCATATATTTGAAGAAGCACAACATGTTGATTTATTTTCAAAAGGATTGAAAGTTGTTGAGGGAAGAGTTTATCCAAGTAGAAAAAACTACATTGCAAAGTAATGGGAGAAGGTTTATTTTTCATTACTGTAGATAAAGTATTGGATGGGAAAGCTTGGTTTCCTTATTTTGTTGATGAAGCAAAAACATTAGTAGACATAGAAAATAAAGGGTACTATATTGCATGGGATGAGAAGAAAATGTTAGCACATGATGATTCATCAATACTTGATATCAATGATATAGATGAAACATTGAATTGTAATTCAATGGATGTAATTGATTCATATGATGTTGAAATTAAATAAAATGAGCACATTAATAGCACATTTGAAAAAGATCAGATCCAATTTATCACAGAGAATGTGATACTTCAACAACATTGTTATGCACATGGAGATAATATAGTCATGGGTTTTATATCAAATGTGATTGAGGACCACATAGTTCAAGGTGAGAAGTTGGGTCCTCTAATGTTTGGTGTGATGGTGGAGAAGATATTAATTTCTTGCAATATTTGTTCATCATCACTGAAACCAAATAGTATAATAGCATGGCCAATAGAGAAATTGGTAAATCAAAATACAGGGTTTGCACTTAAGGTCAAAAGAAGGTTGCATCAGAATGTTTGGCCTCATCAAATACCTATGATCACAAATTTAAATTTAGAGGGCTTCAAGAAGAGTTAATCCATCTTTTTCAAAGGAGAACAAATATGTTGGAGAGGGGAAAATTACAAATGTACTTGAAGGAGATATGGCTCATTTTAAATTGTTAGATGAAAATCAATTTAGTATTATTGTTAATATCATATTTAAACCTTCTTGTTCCACATGCACCATTTCAAAAGGTTCTCTGATACAATGTATGTTAAATCAACTAGCATAACTTAGTGGTTCACTGATGGATGTGAAAATGAAGGAAGTTCCAAAGGAGATAGAAGTCAATATGTGGAGTGCATTAGAAGAATCACTTCCTCAATTGGCATGTCCAATTCCTATTGATGTCATGAATTACACATATACACAACCTTTGACAAGAAGGCCATATAGACATCACAAACATTTGAATCCCAATGCATCAAATGTCAATATGTCAAATGCAAGATCTACTAAAGATGAAGATGAATTATATTTCTTGGATAAAGTAAGAAAGATGAATTGTTACAAAAATAAATGTCTTGTGTCCCTAATACCTAGCCGATAAATCACTACGGGTTGGGAAAGTTTAGATATATGAGTGAGGGTTAAAGAAGAGATTTTGTGTTGAATGCATTGGGAGAAAATGGATCCATAAAGAGAAATGACATAACAAGGAATAGAAACATTCTTACCATGAAGTTTGACACCTTTGATGTATGTAAAAATTCTTGGTTTAATGATTTTGGAATACCTAGAAGCAACTTCTTTAAATACAAGAAATACTTTTAAATGGTGATATCAAGGCAGTGAATGGTAATGTTGGTTTACAAAAATCAAGGCCAAATATTATGGAAATGATTGCTAGTATCAAAAAAATAGTTTATGAAAATTCAGATATAGCTCCTCATTTGAATCACTCCATAAATCATGATGGAATAAGTGTTCTTACAAGGATTTTGCCATCAAATTATACCCAATGTTCAATTCTTATAAAGTGTAATGCAGACCTAGAAATCCTAAATATCCCTCCAGTGTTACAAAGTATAAATTTACCTAGATATGAGCCCAACATTTCCAAGATGTTTCAATTACAAAGAATAAATTCTTTACAAAGTGTGATGAGTGTGTGGATACTGCAAATAAATGAAAAGACAATACTGATCAAAAATAATCAAGCAGTTACAAAAGTATCAAAAATGTCACAATCATTACATTACAAGTTGTTGTGCAAACTATTACGTCCACATGATTGAATCCGAGGTAAAACCTGAAAAATTCTTAAGCATTGTGCATGATAACTGATGAGCTTCTGTGTGGGTTAAACTACGGGAATCCTTATGGAGTTATGGGAGGAATAAATCCTAAATCTTTATTACAAATGTGATAGGATATTTTGTGGTTGTTGATCCGATTATAAGGGCATGAACAAGGCTAATGTATGCTCATTTTGAGTGAATGCTCCTTTTGGGAACTTGTTTAGAAAAGAAATTATACTCCAATCAAATTTTGGGGTTTGGACCCAAAGGATTGAGTATGAGGCTTCGCCTCTTTTTTTCTAAATTTTTTAGAATACGGGGCATGAACAAATAAAATGTAAAGAGGCCAAGAAAGGAAAACAAGTGCAAAAAACTTGGGAGAAGAAAGAAAAGGAGGTGGAGAAAATATAGGAGAAGAATCAAGTTTCCCAAAAAATTTCCTCATTAAAATTTGATTTCAAAGTGTTAGAGATAGAAGATCCTAACATTGAGAAAAGTGTTCGGATCAAGCTTTGGATGATCAAGATACGTAGGTTCGAGATCCATGTCCGGAGAGTCCCAAGGAGGAGGGTCGCATAGAGTTCAATAAGGAAGTATCTAAGGAGGAGGTTCCCAAAGAGATTCTGTGTAATAATGGAGTGAATGATCAAGTTAAGGGGGCAATTCATCTTCAAAAGAAGAAGTTTGTATAGATTCGAGTTTTTACCTTATTCGTTGAATTTGGAAAGGAATTTGGAGGGGTTAGAAGAAAATAAGATTAATACTAGGAGTGTTCAAAAACAAGAAAAAGCTAAATCGATCATGTGGAAAGCCCTTCTTAAAAAGAGTTAATATATCAAATAGGGGAAAAGGGAAAAACAACGGCTAAGGAAATTTATTCAGGTAAGCAACGCTCTATTGAATAGAGAATTTATCCAAATAAGAAAAGATGAAGATCATTTCTTGGAATATTAGGTATTTAAATAATCCCAATAAACAAAATATGTTGTCGAATTTTAGGAAAACACATAATCTCGATAATCTTTTGATTCAAGAAACCAAAATGAAGAATAATTAAATGGTTGATGTCAACAATAAGTTGTGGTTTAGATCAGATATGCAAAGTGTGTGTCTTCTATAGGTGCTTCAGGAGGAATTTCTACTTTTTGTCTTCAAAAGGATAGGGATGGTTCAGTTATATATAATTCTCCTCATCATCTAGTCATTTTGTTTAGAGATAAGGAGAATAGTTCTTTATGGATATGTTCTAATATTTATACTCCCAATTCGGTTGTTAAGATAAGAAATATTTGGGATGATATCTTGCATTTTCATTCTAAATTTAAGGATTCATAATTGAGTTAGGTGGGGATTTTAATACTCCATTAAGTCTAGAGGATAAAAAATATGGTTCAAATGTTTATAAAGACACTATGGGAGATTTTGTAGACTTTATTGCTAATCGTAATTTGGTGGAAATTAACTTGTGAGGTAGGAAATTTACTTGGTCAAATAGGTGTGTGGGGGAATATATTATTCAAATAAATTTGGATATATTTCTAATAAATATTTCTTGGTTTTTGGCTTTAGGTGGTTCTTTATCCGCTTTGCGAGAAATTGGGTCGATCATAGCCCTATTTGTCTTCAAATTGGTAATAATATTTATTTCAAAGGAAGACATTTTAATTTTTTTAAAAAGTGGTTATTACACCCTTCTATTAAGGAGGAGATTCAATCATTTTGGAAAACTAATGTAAAGGGTAGGAAAATGTTCAAATTGGTGTCTAAATTTAAGAGTGTCAAAGCTAGAATGAAAATTTGGAATAAGGAAACCTTTGGTAACATTTTTTCCCCAAAAATAGAAATTTATGAGGATTTAAAAAGGTTAGAGGAGGTGATGGAAGTTAGGGGATTAGATCAAGATCTCAGAATAAGGAGAAATCTCTTTTGGTTGAATATCATAACTTGGAAGAAAAAGAGGAAGTGTATTGGAAACAAAATTCTAGAGTTAAGTGGTTAAAGGAGGGTGATAGAAATACAAAATTCTTTCACTTGACAGCTTCTATGCATAAACATGGTAACTCTATCTTGGAAATTTAGGACAGAAGAGGAGTGAAATTGAAAAACTAGTATGAGATTTCAGAAGAATTTATAAGTTTTTTCAAAGATTTGTTAGTCTCTTTGAAAGAGAGCCAAATATAGTGAAGGAGAGAAAAATAAGCGGGTTTTTTCAACTTGTTATTTCTTATCGGGAGAATGTAAATTTTGTTAAAATCCCTTCTCCTCAAGAGATAAAAATTGTTGTTTTTGATTTGGAAGGAGAAAAATCACCTGGGCTAGATGGTTTCCCTACTTTCTTTTTTCAGGATTTTTGGGACATTATTCATGAGGATGTTGAGGAAGTTGTCCAATATTTCTTCATGAATGGTAAGTTATTGAAAGAGATCAATAGTACTTTTTTAGCTCTTGTTCCTAAGATTCCCGGGGCTGATAAAGTTACAAATTTCTGACCTATTAGCCTATGTAACACTATCTATAAAATTATTACGAAGATAATCTCTTTAAGGATCAAATATCTGTTGGAAGGTTTTATATCTCTAAATCAGGGATCTTTTGTGGAAGGTAGACAAATTATTGATAGTGTCATTAATATTCATGAAACTATCCATTCAGTGGATGTCTCAAAATGGGAGGCTATGTTGTTAAAAATTTATATGAATAAGGCATATGATAGGGTGTCATGGATATTTCTAAGAATAATTTTGGAAAGGTTGGGATTTCATGTTCATTTTATAAATCTGATAATGGAATGCATTTCTACTCCTAAATACTCTATCCTTATCAATGGAAAGTCTGAAGGTTATTTTTCTTTGAGGAGGGCAAACAGGGGACTCTTTGTCTCCCTTTTTGTATATAATTGCAGCAAAATCCTTAAATAGACTTTGTGCTGACCATAGGAAAAGGAGGATTCTCAATGGTTTAATTATTTCAAATGGTTTGGATCTTATTTCTCTACAACAGTTTGTGGATGATACATTCTTGTTGGGCAAGGAAACTATTTCAAAGCTATGGACTTTAGGGATATTCTTTAAGATTTTGAAGAAGTCACAGGTCAGCTTATTAATTTTTGAAAAAGCTCAATTATTTTTTTGAATGTTGAGGAAGAAATTCATAATATAATTTTTTTTGTTTTGGAGTTCCCTATCATTTCATTACCTAGTTTATATCTGGGTATGCCCATTTTTAAGGGGAGAATGATCTTGGAAAATTGGAATACTCTTGTTAGTATATTTCAAAAACATTAGAAACATGAAAAGAGACTTTGCTTTCATATGATGGTAAAATTCAATTATTCCAAAGTTCCTTACAGAGTTTACCGGTGTACCTTATTTCTATCGGGGTAAGTGCACCAAGTTGGTGGACAAAAAAGGGGTCATAAGTGGACGTCATATTGCAAAAAACAACAAAATCTCAACTTGTAGGGATTATTAGCAATACACGCACTCAAAATTAGAAAAATTATATAAATATGAATCATAGCATCTGAAATCTAGTTTCTAAAATACTATTTTTTTAAAAACGGACAAGTTTAGCTATATTAAACACTTAAAATTATATGACTTGGTTTTGTTTTTGAAAAAACCTATAAGATTGTAGTCCATTTTCCTGCGATTTGGATGACCAAATCTATTTTTGTTTTTACTTTGGTGAAAAGTTAAATGTAGTTATCTATCTTGGGATGGATTTTATTTTTAATTTTTCAAGCAATATTTTTTTATGATTTTTTCGGTGAAAGTGGTCTAAAAAGATTTAGAAAATAGAGTGCTTTCCATTTTCCTGCCATAACTATATCAAAAATATCGAAATCAAATATTTTTTTAACGTGTATAGAATTTCTCCACACTTGGGATGGTATAAGTTTTGGCACATTTTAATAAGCGAAACAAAAGTTGCAGTCTTAAACATAGACATGAACATTCATGGGAAAAATGTCTTAAAGACCTATTGTTAGTAAAAAATTATAAAATGATATTTATCTTATTCTATTCACTTTAAAATCAATATTTATACAAAGCTAACAGTCTCCCCTACGCGATGGCACCATTTTTGTGAAATGTTTTCAGTTTTTTAGCATGGTTCAAGTTTGTGGAAGAGAAAATTTGAAGTTTTTGACCCTTTACACTTCATAATGACTTTCCATAGCTTTGGTTATGGAAAAACAAAGATTTCCTGAGCCTTAGGGTTAGATTTGAAGATACAGATAGGACCATGCTCGCGGTTTATAAACCAAAATTGTGGGTTTTAAAAAAGAACCATGATCACACTTTATAAACCGCAAGCACGGTTTATAAAGTGTGATTGCATTTTATAAATCATATTTATATGCATCCTAATGTTCTAATTACCATGTGATTTTTACTGCTTGACTTTACCGTACAAATTACTATGAAATTCTATCATTTTCTACATGTTTTTCTTATCACCGGAAGTAAAACATCATGGGAGACAAGAAACAAAGTCAAAAAAGGAAGTCATTAAGTAAAAAAATACCAAAAGAATTAGAGGAAAAAAAAATTCAAAATGTTGAGTGAATGCGGAATCTTCATGAATCAAGAAGAGGTTCATCTTCAACCCCTACTATTGTAAGTAATGAGGAACCAAGTAATGTTTCTACTATCAATGTTGAAGTTGAATTAAATACTCATGATGAAGATGTTTTTACTATAAATGTTGAAAAAGAATTAAATACTCGTGATGTAGAAAATGTTGAAATTGAAGGAGACAATGAAAATGTGAATAAAGAAATTCAAGTTGAAACTGTAGACAAACAAAATTTGACAAAAAAACTCCTAAGATTTTCCGTAAGAAACCTAATTATTTTATTGAAATTGATGAAAAATTTTGAAACCAATGTGTGACAAACTTTCTGAATGGAAAATCAGAAGAAAAGCCACTAAAATTTGGGATAATCATTTTGAAATTTTAAATGATTCCCAAATATGTCAGTTGTTGGTTAGTTTGATGAAATTGAATAAAATGAGACCTACATTAAACACCTTAGGATTGACAACATCTAATATACGTGGTCACACCTCTAAAATTGTTGAAAACCTTTATGATGCATATCACATTGTTGGTGTCAAGATATGCACTAGGGATAGTAATATTGTGTGTCATGTACTTGCTACTAGTGTCGTAAGTGAATCAATAAAAAAACAACATTTGATTACGCAAACAAGTCGAATGTTGCAAGTTAATCGAAAAAATCTAATGAAAGCAATTGAAAGACGTAATATCCTTCAATCACTCAATAACACCGATTTTTGGGCATTTTCTGCTAGAGCATCACATAAGGAAAAATATAATACTGATGCTATAAGAGAAGTTTTTATTCAATTTTGGTAGGATAACACTAGAGTTTCACCTAATATAAGAGATGTTGTAAAATAGAGAGTTGGTTCTATTAATCGTGAACCGCATCTAAAGCATTTATTAGATATGACTCAAACTCAATTTTTTCGTAAGTTTGAACAAGAGCATCTGGAAATTAAAATTATTCAATGTTATTTTGAAATGTTAAAACCATTCTATGTGAAAATCAACCACACTCGCACCACTTGTTGTTGTAGGCAACATGTTGAATTTGTTATGTATTATGCTAAATTTTTATGTATTCGTTCTATTTTGCATTCTGAAACTATGTTATCAAAATGTGGTGTTCAAGTTCCACCAATATCTTCCAGGGATTTCATTCCTACGATATTTTGTGAAAAATAAGTTGGATAATTTTTTTATAGTCAAGATTGTTTAGATGGAAGTTGTGGTACATGTGGAAGATTACCTAAATTGGAAAGTTGCATCCATGAGAAAATTGAAGGTGCAATAGGAAATAATTTAGTTGATTTTGATATATATAAATCAGTTTCATACCAGTTGAAAGATGGAAAAGAGTCTAAATGGTTTGAGCTAGTTATAAAACATATGACTGTTTTTTAATTTATGAGAAAATTTAAGGTTGAAATTTTTAGGAGTATGTTAGGCATACACACGAGAACTCAATGGTTGGATGAACAATTCAAGATATGCAAAGATACATTTCCTATTGGTACTATTATTGTTACAAAGTGGTCAATTTTATAGAGAATTACACATTACAACCACAAATGGAGGTTCAATCACAATATTACAACTTAGTACAAGTTGCCATTTTTATGCATATAGCATTTATATATTCTCCTGACAATATAGAGAATGATTAAATTTTTTTAAGAGAGTACCACTTTTATATCAGTGATGATCGTACTCATTCTACTGAATTTGTGTAAGGGTGTTTCTAGTTATTTTATTAAAAATTGTCTGATAGGGACATCCACTTCAAACAACATTATATATGGTCAGATAATTACATGTCTCAATTTAAGAATGCACAAATGTTTTATTAGATGATCGGGATGCACATCGAGATGGGTGTGCAACATATTTGGAGTTTTACTTGAGGTTGGACATAGAAAAGGAGAGCATGATGGTGCGAGGGGCATGTGTGAAAAGAGCTCTTCTAAGAGAAGAGTTAAAGTACAAAGATGGTGCTAAATTAAAATATGCAAAGAGCATAGTGGAATGGTGTATTGACAACATGGCCCGAGGTTCTCAAGAAATTTCCACGGTTCATAGATAGTTTTTGTTGATAGAGGAACAAAAAATTGTTAACTAAGACGATTATATGAGACTCACCGATTCCAATGATATGCACTTATTTTGTAGCTCGACGCTACTTCGTGGGCCACATGGACAAGAAAGTTGACATGTTATTGTGCATCTTGTATCAAATTTGTCACCTGCTAAGTTTGATTCACAAGAATGGGTCGATGGATGGATTGTAGGCCTCTAACTCCGCTTGTTAGTTATCAACCTCCACAAGCATTACTAATTGTTTTGCGAGATGAAGTTGTAACATCCAAGGAATTTGACAAAATTTCAATTTTGGTATGAAAAGGTATTTATGGTTATTTACAATTTTTGTATTGAGTTATGTCCATTGAAATTTTAATATGTACAATATAAATTTGAGTTGAAACCTTTTTTTATAGGACATGTGTTTACAATTATTGTGACAAAAGACAATGAAGAAGGAACAGACTATTTCTTATGTCATTGCATCGAGGAAATAAAGAAGTTGACTTCTCCTGTTATAGATGGTGAAGATATTGAGTAGCCTATAGGGTCAGTGGTAGTTCTTTGAAACTTGGCTTTGGCGGTATCCATTAAAAACTCCTCGGTTTGGGTGTATGAAGACTTTAAGACACACATGAAAATACTCTTATATTCCCATCTAGTTCTAGCAACAAATATCAGCTATATAGATATCGAGGAAGGCCTAATAACAAGATTCTTTAGAAGGTTTGAGAGTTAGATCATGAAGCAATCTTGTCCACTATTCAGAGTAGATCTGATCCTAATGGTTCATTAGAGTGAATTTACAATGCTCATGTCTGGTATATATAATTTCTTTGGTATATATATAAATTTTTAGTTAGATAAATTTAAGTTCATATATTTTATTAAATTTGTGTATTTTTTTATATATCTAGTATGGTTTTGATTTGAAACTTAAATTTATTTGACTAACACTAGAGAACCAAAACACTACCTCCCAAGTGTTTAAAAGACTATCCCTACTCATGTGCATAGTCGGTTTAGTGCTACGACCCTTTGTTTGCAAAATATACCATTTGATAGCCTTACAATGTCTCAAACTACACTATTCGGTGCGTTTGCAAAGAATAGGGCAGCAATAGCATCGATTCGAGACGGAAAAAACCAAGACAAGATATTGTAGAGGGTCCTTACACTGAGGTGTAAAATCAGATGAGATGTCTCTAGGTGCCATGGAGTGTACGTAGTCACCCGTGGAAGTTGAACAGTTTTTTGGTCTCAGGGCTCTTAAGGGACTACACCCAAATGAGGTAGCCTAGAAGAAACAACATTGTCACACACTGAAATGATGCCTCCTCTAGTGTTCACTTGGTCACCCAAACATGTTCACCATGATCGATGCGGTGCCACGACCCACCGTTTACACAATATACCATTTGATTTCCCTACACTATCTCAAACTACACTATTCGACGTTTACAAATAATAGGGCAGCGAGAGTACCAATTGGAGAAGGAAAAAACTAAGATAGGCTATTATAGAGGTTTCCTACACCTTTGAGGTGTAGGATCGGATGAGACATCTCTAGGTGTTACAAAGTGTGTGTAGTCACCCCTGGAAGTTGAATGATTTATTGGTCTCAAAGATCTTGAGGGACTTCGCCCAAACGAGGTAGCCTGGAAGAAATGACTTTGTCACACACTAAAACAATGCCTCCTCTACTGAGACATGTCCATGCATTTGGTTTAGTTCCATGACCCACCATTTGCAAAATATGCCATTTGGCAGCCTTACACTATCTCAAAATACACTATTCGGTGCGTTTGTAAACAATAGGGCAGCGAGAGCACCGATTGGTGAAGAAAAAAAATGAGATAGAATATTATAGAGAGTCCCTATGCCAAGGTGTAGGATTAGAGGATATATCTCTAGGTACCACGAAGTGTGCATAGTCACCCGTCGAAGTTGAATGATTTTTTGGTCTCAGGGCTCTTGAGGGACTTTGCCCAAATGAGGTAGCCGGAAGAAATGATGTTGTCATGCACCAAAAAAAGCCTTCTCTAATGTTCACCTGGCCACTCAAATGTGTGCGTGTAGTTGGTTTGGTATACGACCCACCATTTACACAATATATTTGATAGCCTTAGACTTTCTTAAACTACATTATTAAGCGCGTTTGTAAACAATAGGGTAGCGAGAGCACTGATTAGAGAAGGAAAAAACTGAGGTAGAATATTAAAGAGGGTCCCTAAGCCAAGATATAGGATCAAAGAAGATGTATCTAGGTGCCACAGAGTGCGCTTAGTCACCCGTCGAAGTTAAATGATTTTTGGTCTTAGGTCTCTTGAGGGACTATGCCCGAACGAGGTAGCCGGAAGAAAGCGACATTGTCACCCATAAAAAAATGCCTCCTCTAGTGTTCACCTGGCCACCTAGACATGTATACATAGTAAGTTTGGTGCCATGACCCACCATTTACAAAATATATCATTTGATAGCCTTACACTGTCTCAAACTACACTATTCGGCACATTTGCAAATAATAGGGCAACAAGAGCACCGATTAGAGAAGGAAAAAACTGAGACAAGCTATTGTAGAGGGTCCCTATGCTGAGGTGTAGGATTAGATGAGACATCTCTAGGTGCCACGGAGTGCGTGTAGTCACCTGTCGAAGTTGAATAATTTTTTGGTCTTAGGGCTCTTGAGGGACTACGCCCGAACGAGGTAGCCCTGGAAGAAACAAAATTATCACCCACCAAAAGGATGCCCTCTCTAGTGTTCACCTAGCCACCCGGATGTGTCTGCATATTTGGTTTGGTGCCATAACCCACCATTTACAAAATATATCGTTTGACAACCTTACAATGTCTCAAACTACACTATTCAAAGACGTTTGCAAACAATAGGGCAATGAGAGCACCGATTAGAGAAGGAAAAAGCGAGACAAGGCTATTATAGATGGTCCTTACGCCAAGGTGTAGGATTATATGAGACATATCTAGGTGCCATAGAGTGTGCGTAGTCACCCCTTGAATTTGAATGATTTTTTGGTCTCAGGGATCTTGAGGGACTACGCCCGAACGAGGTAGCCGGAAGAAAAAACATTGTCACGCACCAAAACGACACCTCCTCTAGCATTCATCTAGCCACCTAAACATGTTTGTTCATTCGGTTTCATTCCATGACCCATCGTTTACAAAATATACCATTTGACAACCTTACACTTTCTCAAACTACACTATTCGGCGTGTTTGCAAACAATAGGCAGTGAGAGCACCGATTGGAGAAGGAAAAAACTAAGACAAGATATTGTAAAGGGTCCATATGCCAAGGTTTAGGATTAGATGAGACTTCTCTAGGTGCCATGGAGTGCATGTATTCACCCGTCAAATTTGAATAATTTTTTAGTCTCTTGGCTCTTGATGGACTACACCCGAACAAGGTAGCCGGAAGAAAGCGATGTTATTGTGCACTAAAACGATGCGTCCTCTAGTGTTCACCTAGCCACCCGGATGTGTCCACATAGTTGGTTTGGTGCCACAACCCACCATTTTGAACTTTTTAAATAATTACAAATTTTTCAACAATTACAACTTTTTTAACTTTTTCAACAATTGTAACTTTTGCAACAGTTACAACTTTTTCAAAAATTACAACTTTTTCAACAATTACAAATTTTTCAACAATTACAACTTTTTCAACTTTGGAAAGTGAGCTAAAAATGTTGTCATACAAAGGGATCTAAAATTTAACTTTGTTGTCACATATCTTATAATATCCACCTTGATAACCAATCCACTTTATATATTACACGACCAACTTATCACATTTTCTACAAATGAATAGAAGATAAACACCATTTTTACTTCTATAATAGTACTAGTTTTGTGAGAATATCAACAAAGTTTTCTATGGTGTGTACCTTGTCAAGTGCTATTATCCCTTCATCAATAACATGTATAACCAAATTATACTTAACTAAAATATGCTTTGTCTTATTGTGATAAGCTAGATTCTTGGATAATTAAATAGCACTTTGATTGTCACACAATACCTTCATCTTCTATTGATATCTTCAAAACTCATCCAATAAATTTTTACCCAAATTACCTCCTGACAACTATGATAGGCAGCTACATATTCTACCTTAGTAGTTGAAAAAATTGTAATATTTTGAAGCTTTGAAATCCAATTGATAGGTCCAGTTATGAGTGTAATAGCATAACTAGAAGTCGATCTTTGTTTTTCCAAATCACTTACAAAAAATGAATCAAAATATCCACAAATTGAATCACCAATATTGTTATAGGTGATGCAATAATTTATTTTTCCTCACAAGTAGTGAAACTCCCACTTCACTGTTGAACAATGTTCTCTACTTAGATTTTCCTAAAATCTACTGACAACTCCAACAACATGTGAAATTTTAGTCCTTAACATGTACATGTCATAACATATATAAAACTTATTATTGTACTAGAATATGGTACATGAGATATATGCTTATTTTCTTCTTATTATTGCACCATAGTTTTTAATTTTAAATCACACATACATATAGAATTAATATACATAAAATATACATACATAGAAAGATATCATGTGTAATGAATTCGAATCAAATATAGAAATAATATTGTTATGAAAACCACACATGGATATATAATGTATCAAACTAAGTGTGCTAAATGTACATCTTTGAAAAATATAAGTTCATAACATGTGTACATTTTGAACCAAGTGTTTCATACATATAAGACCACATGCGGGTGCATAAGGCTATATACTGATGTCCTATGAAGAATCATGAACTTGGACCAACTGGCCCATATATATATCTATGTGTACATCCACGTCCTATGAATCTAATCATGAAACATCTTCACTCTCTTCTCCCTGCTAGAAGTAGCATGTCCATGACCCGGGGATGTAGTGGAGGGAGATGCCACTACGGATTTCATCCATGTGGTCCTAGGTGTCTCTAAGCAGGCCTACAACCTAACTTGCACGTTCATAAACAACAAGTTTTTAACACCCATATTTTAAAAATACATTCAAAATTTAGAAACTTAGAATTTAGTTAAAATGCATGTGAAATCTTACTGCAATGTCATGATCCCTATTAATTTTTTGTTGACACATGGTAGGGACAATAGTAGACTCATGAGAAGTAAGCTACATACAAATAATTAAATTTCAAATTAAATATTTCATGTACAAAATTTTATATTATAGATTTAAGTAAAAAGAAATAATTCCTAAATAAATTTAACAAATATGAAAAATTATACCTCAGTTAGTGGATCTGTAGATGCTATGACAATATCTACAGCAGCCTCCATAGTCTGCATATATGGAGGAGTCTCTCTGGTAGTCATAAGCTATACAAAAAACATGTACAAATCAATATTAATCTACATATTTGCCACATAACAGAGTCAAAGCATAATCCATGTGAACTTCCACAATTATAACCAAAGTGTAAAGAGAAACTAACTCGCATAAAAGTCACGTGAGGTGTGCCAATATCCTCATTTCTCGAGTAGATGATGACCCACGGACTCCTGCACATATAAAAGACAAACATATATTAATATGTATATGTACAGTGAAACATTATAATAATAAAAGTGCACAATCAAATGAAATTTGAAATTTAAGTACTGACTTGAAACTTACGTTTATAACATGCCTAGCTATAGTAGCTAGCATGTAAACCATTTCGGATGTTTCCTTCACGACTTTTGCTATTTAAAATAAAATAAAAAATTATTTTTACATGTATGTAATTAACGTACAATGAAATACATATATATTAAAATCTCAAACATGAATTAAACTATTATATATATATATATATAATATTTATTTGACATTTACCTATGAAAGACCAAGATCCATTGCACCAGTTCTAAAAACATCTCGCCATCATCTCATCTAGAGAAAATAAATCATGTGATCCAAGCAAATGATGTCTCACCCATGATGCATGCATATGACACCACATGATCCACGGTGGTGTGGTGCGCTAGAATTGGCGCCTATACAAACATCACCAAATGCAATATGCTCACTATGATGGGTCGAGTGTCGGTGAGCTCCATGAATGCATGTAGTGTATTAATCTCTATAACCTCCTTCTTGTAAGAGGGATAAGCGAAGGAAGTGGAGGTTTTGGGCATGGGGATCCTTGGTTGACCTAAGAATGCACAAGGTCTACTGCTGCAGAGCCACCACCTCGCCCATAAAAATCAGAAAAGTCAAAATAATTTGGGACCTCATTAAGCATAAACTTGTAATATAATTTCTTCAAAAAATAGGGAACCTCATTGTTGTTGCATGGTGGATAATCAAAAACCATCCACCATTGGTCCCAAAAATTTTCTTGATTCGGTCATCATGGCACCAATGGATTGGGAACTGTTTGCAAGTAATTGCAGGTGGGGCATTGGTTCTTGGTTTAGTAAATAATGAACAAATGCAATATTTTTCATTTTTTTTTGTCTTTTATGACCGCATGGGATAATTTATTTGCATACCATTGCCTACAATCACCTCTAAAGGTATTCCATCTATCTATTTGGTTGGTTGTAGATTTAACTTCACTAATCAATGTTTGCAATGTGTTGGCTAAAGTCATGTGGGATGGATTTGTGGCATGATTTTGTCTTATATTCTGAATAAGGTTCTCAATGGAAATTTTATTTTGTCAGATTTTTCCAATGATATCATCTTGTGTTCCTGTTGGTTCCGTGGGGACAAAAGGAGCCACAGGAGGCAGATCTATGTTTAGAGGAGGGTTTTCTAGGATGTTTGGAGGGTTTTGAGGAATATTTTGATTGTTTACAAGATTACGAGCTTTTCGAGCAACTGAAAAAACAAAAAATTGTATACATAAACAAAAATTGAAAAACCCATGAAAATCACAAAAAACCTAAAATGTAAACAAATTGATCAAAATTGAGGGCTTACCTCTTTGTCTTGGTGGCATGGTTAAAACTATCATGATCCACAAGTCGAAGAGTAATTTTGAGGGGGTATTCAAAGCGCGAGAGCCAAAGGTGTAGGAGAAATCGTAGTTGGAAAGGAAAAATGAGGGAAATGGAGGAGTCATGGGTCTATATTTTTGTCTCAGAGGACCGCGATCATGGTTTGAAATCGCACTCATGGTTTGTAAACCGTGCTCGCAGTTTGTAAACCAAAACCATGGTTTTAGGTTTGGAAATCATTGAGCCTATAAAAAGCGCTGCACCGTGAGTGCGGTTTATAAACCACGCTCGTGGTACCTAAATTTTGGGTTTTTATGTCCACTTAATTGTCCACCATCTTGGTACACTTACCCATCATTAATATACTGTAATAATTACAATTTCCATTACTCGGATCCAATGTAGGTTTCTTTTGTCGGGAATGAGAATCAAAGACACGCTTCCTCTTATGTCTGAGATATGGTCACTCTTCCAAAGAGTGCGGGTGGTTTGGGGTTGAAGGATATAAAAAGTATGAATCTAGATTTAATGGCTAAAGTGGGATGGAGGCTTATGCGGGATGATGGATTATGGGCTAAGATTATAAAGGATAAATATATGTTCACTGAGAAGGTCTCTTTTATTTCAAGGCTCATGCTTTTGGAATGGTTTGGGTAAATGCAGGGGTCTATTGATGAAAGGGAGAAAATGGGAGATAGGAGATGGTAATCAGATCAATTTATGGTAGGATTGGTGGTTCTCTGGTGAACCCCTTATTAACCAAGATTAGTGGAGAAATTTAGCAAATCATTTCATTTCCACTGTGGGCAGCCTTATAAGATATTATTGGGTTAGAATTGAGTGGGGATGGTCTTGGAAACCTCTTCAATGGGAAGGATAAGATGTGGGTATTAAGGAGGCAATTCAAAATTTTAATATTAATTTGGGTGGAGAGCATATTCCATGAAATCCTAAATAGTATGGTATTATTTGGGGAGGGACTAAAGATCGTGAGTACTTTGTAATAACTAGCTATGTTGTAGCTCGTAATGTACTGTTATCCAAAATTCACCCCCCAGAGTAAATTTTGATAACATGCATTGAATTCTCAAGCCCCAGGCAAATTGATTGATTCAGGGAAAAAAATCATGTTTCTAGGGTCCCCTCAGATTTTTTCTAACTCCCCTGGCCGAAGAAGAAAAGAGCAAGTTCTGAGAAAATGTGAAAAGTTGCAGAAAACAAGCTTGGGCCAGGAAAAATCATGAAAAATGGCTAAGTCCTAGTCCTCGCAATGGTCGGGACGTGAGGGACATCGGGGCACGAATCAGCCGAAAGGCCGCCAGGCAGTCTGCAGAGCAAAGGAACATCCGGGCCGTCGGGACGCGCGGACGCGAAAGCAGTTTGGCGAAGGAGAAGAAAATTGACTAACTGCTCTAGGACATTTGGGACAAGAAGACGCGAAGGACACTGGCGGCAGTTTGGCCAAAATGGGGAACTCTTGTACTGGGACATCCGGGACAAAGGGACGTGGAAGACACGGATAGCCAAAAAGCGAGAGCCAATCAGATCATGCCACGTGTCACCGGTAGAAAAGGACAGGGAAGTCCATTTCGGGCGGATTGGAAGTTTTGTCCCGAGGCAACCTTTGGGACATCTGGGACAAATGGACGTGGTGGACGCGAAAGAGCCGGCAGACCCGCGAGACCAACCAAATCATGACACGTGTCACAAGGAGAAAAGTCCAAAATTCAAAGGGTGAGGTTTGAGGGGTCAGCCCGAGCCAATCAAAAGAAGACACGTGTCCTATGGAGCAAGGAATGCGGAGCTCGGGGAGGAGTTAGAGAATTTGGAAAGAAGTTCACCCAAAAGCTAAAAGTAAAGGTTTTCCCTGCACCCCTGATGACCAATCAATGCATGCCACGTGTCATCCAGGTGGCAGAGCGTGGGAAGAAATTTAAAAATCCGTTTCACCTGTTTTGTGCCCTAAATCTTCAGATCTCCATATCTTTTGATCCAGAGCTCAGATTTGCACGTTCTTTATATCAACCGAAATATTATGAAATTTTCTACGTGATTCAGGGGTTAATCTTGAATTTTGGTGTGGTCTGAGAGAGGAAATTGAGAAAGCGGCTCGACACGTGTTCATGGCGAAGTGACATTTCGGCGACAGATTTAATGCAGAATGGGTCGCATTCTCCTATAATTAGGTCAAAATGACAGGGTGTGGGTTTGTAAGGTCCCCCTTGCCATTTTAATGCACCTACGGTCAAGAAGGAATAAGCTCTCACGTTTTTTGTACGTTTGTCTCTAGGCTCGACCCATGTAATGTAAAAGGTAGATTTGGCTCATAACCAAAAGGGGGAACATTTTTGGGCATAGAAAACTTCTTCTTTCACCTCCGGCAAGTGATTGAGGCAAAGATCAGACCTCTCAAAATATTATATGAGTTTTCCTTTACCTCTACGAGGGTGTAATGCGTGTTTTTGACACTTTGAAATGATAATGCAAGCTCTGTGAATGGGTTTGATCCTTTGTTTGTATTATTTGCTTCATTTCAGATCCTAAATTATACCTTATCGATCTGTGTATGTTTTATGTTGTGAACTTTTGTCTTTGTCCATTTGCATGACAAATATGTTTCACCACTCCTTTTGGTTCATCATCATCTTTAGTTAGTTTCAATTTCTTACACTTCTACCCCTGTCTCCTTGCAAGTTAGAGTAGGATTAGGATTTGAACCTCTGTAGTTGTGTAAGCATTAGATCTAAATCAGAGGAGTTTGAGGAACCAGCCTCTAATATGGAGATTCCTCTCTTAGTTTCACAAGTCCCACGCTTGGAGAGAGACTTCCATGTTGTGCAATAACACCTTTGGATGCTAGAGTGATCAACCTAGAAGCTGATCGCATCCGGGGGTGTTGTGATCCTATAACAACAGTTTTGGCATGCCGGTGGGACACTAGAGGTCTCATTTTTATTGCAGCAAAGTTTATGTGCATCTGCTACAATTTCTTGCTTAAAAGAGCTATTATTTGCATATCTGGCGACTCCTAGGGGAAGAATCGATTGGTTCTAAGTGTAGGCCTGAAAAATCATGAGAAGAATCACCACAATGTCAAGAGTTGGAGAAGAAGAAGTGCTTTGTTTGAATACTGCAATTATATCCAAGAGGAAGGCAAAGAGGAAGAAGGATTCAAAGGTCTCCATCTCCACCAAATAGAACTCTCTCAACTCCTCCACCTAGTAGGCCTTTCATTCAGTCAACAAGGGTTTTAAGACCAATTAGAATGGCTCAAAACAATCCCTACGTCAACTTCACAGGCCATAGTCCACTTTCTCTCAATGCACAACATCTAGTTCCGATTGTAGCCTTGAAGAACATTCCCTACTTCACTGGAGAAAATCAGACTAATCCAGGTGATCATGTTAAAGATATTGCTAACCTTTGTGCAATTCATGAAATCAATGAAATGCAAGTGGCTAACAAGTTACTGGCATCTTCCTTCAAGGGTAAAGCATTACAATGGTTTAGGAGCCTTGGAGCTGGTTCTATCACAAACTGGAATCAGCTGTATATTGCACTTCATGAGTAATTTGGAGAGAATGGAGACAACTTGTCTCTTTTGGAGCAGCTAACAACCATCAAGAGGGCTCCCAATGAGCAGCTGACCGATTTCAACTTCAGATTTCAAAAAACTTGGGAGAGGATTCCAGTGGCAGTCAGGCCAACAGCAGAAGGTGCTTTTCTATACTATCTCAAAGCTTTAAATTCTGATATTTCTATGTTGATTCAGTCCATGGGAGGCATAACTATCCCTATGGCTTATAGCATTGCCATTAGGGCTGAAAATTGTTTAATCCAAGCTGGCAAACTTGCCCCTAGACCTCCCATGCCATTGTTTCCAAGTTTAGAGAGCCCAAACACCCATCAAGCACCTAATTTGACTCCTTCTCCCACTCCTAGAAATCAGAGTTCAAATGAAGCTTCCACTTCATCTCCAAGTGCCCCAAATGAGCTTCAAGAGGTCATGAAGCAATTGCAAAACCTAGGCAATGAACTAGTTACTCTCAAGAGGTAACAAGCCCAAGGTTTCAGACCTTCTTATCAACCCCAAGCTCAGCCTAATAGACAGCCATACCAACCAAAAAGACCACCTAATCCAGCTGTAAATATGAATCAAACAAGGCCTCCTGCCAATAGACCATTCCAGCCCTATAATCCAAATGCCATATCTGCCTCTAAGGCATTAGTGCCAACACAGAACAACATTGCTCAGGAATATGATTGGTGCTTTCCATGCAACAAGCCTCATAACCAATCCATGTGTTTCAATGGTGCTCTCAATCAAGCACTAATGTGTGATAACTACGGTGTGGAGGGTGAGGGCGTCGAGAAAGCTTGATCAACAACAAGAAACATTCCAACAACAATCAGCCCCAAATGACACCACATTGGTGAACCGCAAGCGAAGATTTACGTGGCATGAATCAAGCATTTTCTCAAGGTGTTGCAGCCAACACAAGGTCAAAGAGGAGAAATTTGGGTGAAGAACAGCCATTAGCCCTCAGCCAATCCACAACCTTCCACGGCTCCACAAATGATTGGCAAGCAAATTACGATTTCAAATGCACAAGGGCAGCCAAGAACAACCCCTAGGCCAACTCAAATGCCAGCTGTTGCTGCCCACGTTCAAGGAGTAAATGTGCAAACCAAGGGATAGTAGAGAGATCCTTCATCACCATTTAGTATCATTGATCAGATGAAGAAGACAAACGTCAACATATCAATGTGGGAATCCCTATCTATCCCAGGCCAAAGAGATCTGCTGCAAGCTGCCATGAAGGATTGGCCAACTTTGAATCAGCACGTTCAGATGCAAGACAAAGTGCTTACAAATGCTGCCCAGCCTGAAGGAATTCATGGAGGGAAACAAGGTAAAATGTTGAAGCCCCATCCTTTCTATGTTTCATTAATCATTGGAAATCAGCTAGTACATAATTGCATGATAGACTCCGGGGCAAGTAGCTCAGTAATGCCTAAACAGATAGCTGATCAGCTAGGGCTCCAATATGAAATAACATCTAAAGGGGTAGTGCAGCTAGATGGGACAACAATAACAACAGTTGAAGTGATTAGAAATTTGAGTCTTACCTTTCACGCATGTCCAAATGTTGATGTTTTATAAGATGTATCAATCATAGACCTTCCACCACTCTTTTCCCTTTGCTTGTCAAGGGACTTCTCACCAAGATTGGGGGGTATTTGTCTGCTGATTGGTCACACATGCTATTCAGAACAAGATATGGAACTAAGGCCACAATTAGATCCGAACCTATTGCAAACTTCCATATTGAGCCTTACACTCCAAGTCAGATTAATGCCAATTACTCAGCATTTGATCAAGAAGATCACCCTAGCACTGATGAGGCTGACACCAAGGTCGGAAGTATCCCGGATCTAACTCTTGATGAATGGGCAAACAAGATACATGGTTTTGATCCCTATCAAGAAGTAGAAGAATTTGCGCTAGGAGTTTATTGTTTACATGAAGAGAATCAACCTCTCCCCAGCATCACCAAGCCGGATCACAAAGACAAGAATGAAGTATGGCAATTGTTCTTTGATGGGTCAAGGAGTAGACAAGGTGCAGGAGGAGGAGCTATGCTCATTTCACCACAAGGTATAAAGTATTACTCAGCCTTCCGTTTTCAGTTTTCTTGCTCAAACAACACAGCTGAGTATGAAGCCTTAATTCATGGATTGCACTAGGCAAAGAAGAAAGGCATCAGGAATTTACAAGTATTTGGTGATAGTGAGCTGATCGTAAACCAAGTCAAAGGAAAAATGCTGCCAAAAATGATCTGTTGAAGAACTACAAAAATCGGGTATGGGATCTTATTGAAGATTTTGAAGCTTTTAGCATCAATTCCATCCCAAGAAAAAGAATGAAGCCACTGACAGACTGATAGCAATTGGGGCTGCATTTGACGTTGTGGAAAATATCAAAAGTGAGAAATATCAGCCTCATATCAAATTGGTTGTGAGACCAGCTGTTCCGGATAACAATACAAGTTGGCAAGTCTTCGAGAATGATCAACAAATTGTTAATTTCCTACAAGAAGAAGCTGAGTTCTCTGCCAGGAATCAAGACAAGCTGCATCAGCAGTATGGTGACCAAGTGGTGCAGCTGAGAACTAACAAATTACCAAAAGGCCTCATAACCTTGGAGTCAATCTTCAACCCGAATGATCAGTTCTAGAAGGAGAAAGTGAACATTCAAGTAAAGGGTGAAGATTCAGAGCCTATTTTAGTGGAAGAAGGAAAAACATTGCAGATTGGCAAAGTAAGTACCTCACAAGAGAAATCTGATTTTGTTTAGCTTTGTCAAGAGTTCCCAGATGTCTTTGCTTGGACTTACAAAGATCTAAGAGGTTTCAACCCAAAGTTGGCACAACATACTATTGAGCTGGATCTAGAATCCAAGCCTGTCAGGAAAAAGCAAAGGCCAGTGAATCCCCATATTGAACCTCTCATGAGAAAAGAGTTAAGCAAGCTTATTGAGGCCAGTATCATCTTCCCCATCAAACACTCAAGTTGGGTCGCCAACTTAGTGCCAGTCAGAAAGAAGAATGGAGAGATCAGGTTATGTGTCGACTTCAGAGATTTGAATAGAGCCTCTCTCAAGGATCATTATCCACTCCCTTCCATTGAGAAAATATTTCAGGTTGTAGCTGGTTCAGAAAGGTTTTCACTACTTGATGGCTACTCAGGCTACAATCAGATTATGGTGAGGGAGGAAGATCAGTTCAAGATAGTCTTCACAACCAAATGGGAACATATGCCTACAATAAGATGCCATTTGGCCTATCAAATCTTGGAGCCACTTTCCAAAGGGCAATGGATATGGCATTCAAGGGTTAATCAATAAAATAGTTTTGATATATCTTGATGACATCACTTGTATTCTCCAAAAATGCGGTGGATCACCTTTTCATCTGAGGCAGGTATTTCAAGAGGTGTAGAAGATTTGGGGTATCATTGAATCCCAAAAATGCATATTCTTGGCTCATGAGGGGAAACTTCTAGGCCATATTGTCTCGAAAGAGGGACTGGCAATTGATCCAGAGAGGGTTGAAGCCATAAGAGCACTACCATTGCCAAGTCACAAGAAGGCTCTTCAAAGCTTCTTGGGAAGGATCAATTTTGTCCGTAGGTTTGTCCCAGATTTTACAGCCCTTGTCAAGCCCATCACCAAAATGTTAAAGAAGAGCATGGCTTTTAAGTGGACAACAGAAGGGAAGGAGAGTTTTGAAGCAATCAAAGAAGCTATCTCTCAAGCACCAACTCTCATCAACCCAGACTTCTCCAAGGATTTCATCCTCTATGCATTTGGAGGTGATGACACTATTTCTACCATTCTAGTACAACAAAACAAAGATAATGATGAGCAGCCAGTTGCCTTCTTCAGCCAGAGCCTAGATGACTATGAGGTGAGGTACTCTTTTATTGAGAAGCATGTGCTTGCGATGTAACGAAGCTTAAAGAAATTCAAGCATTTAATCTCAAAAAACAAGGTCCGATTGCTTTGGTCTCACATTTGGAGTTAAGGACTTCCTCCTCAACAAGGATTTGAATGAAAAAGGGTAGGTTGGATCACCCGTGTCATGGAATATGACATTGATATCAAGATCACCAAGCTGGTAAGAGGAAAGGATTTGTGTGAGCAGCTGGTTTGGGGAAGCAAAAGGAAGTATGCAACGAAGAAGAGGCTGTTTTGACAGTCCAGGACAGCCATGAGCCAAGTGGCAATCAAGAAGAAGACAATGCTTCCCCCACTCCTTGCTGGACCCAAGGCGTTATACACTTCCTAGGTACAGGCCTGTGCCCCCCAGAGATGAACAAGACCCAAAGGAGACACTTCAGGTTGCAGGCTGTTCCGTATGCCATTGTTGATGGAGTTTTGTTCAAGAAAGATGTGAATGGAGTGCTGCTGAGATGCATTAGCACAAATCAGATTCAAAGGGTGTTGGAAGAGTTTCATAGTGGACCAGCTAGTGGCCATTTTGCACCAAGAGTGACAGCTCTAAAAATCATGAAGGCTGGTTATTATTGGCCTAAAATCTTTAGTGATTGCTATGCATGGATCAAGAGGTGTAAGAATTGTGCATTCTTCACAGGAAAAGAGAGACTTGCTGCCCTCCCATTGCATCCAATCTCAGTTGACCAACCATTCATGCAATGGGGTTTGGACTTCATCGGAGTCATTAATCCCATTTCAAGCCAAGGGCACAAATGGATTTTGACAGCCACAGACTACTTCACCAAATGGATAGAAGCAGTAGCACTCAAAGAGGCAAATGAGTCTAGCATCTTAGACTTTTATGAGGGAATAACAACCAGATTTGGTGTACCTGCTACAATAATCTCTGATAATGCATTGGCATTCATTGGATCTAGGGTGACTGAGTGGGCTGTCAAGAACGGTATTTACCTAAGCACTTCATCGAACTATTACCCTCAGGGTAATGGCTAGGCGAGTCTACAAACAAGAACTTGTTGAGGATCATTAGGAGGACTCTTGATGAGAATCAGAGGTCTTGGCATACCAAATTGAAATCAGCCTTATGGGCTGATAGGATAACTCCCAAAAGATCCACAGGTAACTCTCCATTTAGGCTTGTCTATGGAAGAGAGGCAATCTTGCCCATGTCACTTGAGTTGCCAACATTGGAACTCATGAAGCAGCTGGAGTTGCTAGAGTTTGAGCCCATGGAGGTGAGGTATGTAGAGTTGATGGAGCTGCAAGAAATCAGAAATCAGGCATCTCAAGCAATGGAAAAGGATCAAGCTTTGATCAAGAAGACCATTGATAGGAAGGCCAAAGATAGATCTTTTCAGGTTGGAGATCCGGTGTTAAAATGGGATGTGGATAGAGCAAAACTGCGAAGGCATTCAAAATTTGACACCATTTGGAGTGGCCCATACATGGTCACAAAGTGCAAGAACAACAATGCTTTCCAATTGGCCTCATTGGATGGTGAAGAACTGCAGATTCTAGTCAATGGAATCTATCTCAAGCATTGCTTCTAGAGGGAAGTTCACTACCTCTGTAAATATTAGATTAGATTTTCTTTCCTCCAAGTGCTTGTGCACATTGTTTTGTTGTAGGTTAGTTTTGTTTTCCCTAAGTGCTTTGGCACAACTTGCTATCCATGGAGATGTTTTGCAGTCTTTTGCTTTCATCAGGTGATATTCCATCTTCCTCCTTACACATTCTTAGTCAGTTGGGATTCTAAACTGAATGTTTGATAACTCCATGCCCAATGGACTACTTCTGGCTACTGGTCTTTTCACCTAGCAGGCAGGTACCCCCGCTGAGTCGCCAATTGTTATCCAAAATTCACCCCCCAGAGTAAATTTTGATAACATGCATTGAATTCTCAAGCCCCAGGCAAATTGATTGATTCAGGGCAAAAATCATGTTTCTAGGGTCCCCTCAGATTTTTTCTAACTCCCCTGGCCGAAGAAGAAAAGAGAAAGTTCTGAGAAAATGTGAAAAGTTGCAGAAAACAAGCTTGGGCCAGGAAAAATCATGAAAAATGGCTAAGTCCTAGTCCTCACAACGGTCGGGATGTGAGGGACATCGGGTACGAATCACCGAAAGGCCACCAGGCGATCAGCAGAAGCAAAGGAACATTCGGCTGTCGGGACGCGTGGGAACGGGAAAGCCAGTTCGGCCGAAGGAGAAGAAAATCGATTAATCGCTGCAGGACATTTAGGACAAGAAGATGCTAAGGATGCGGCCCATTTGGTTTGGCGAAATGGGAACTCTTGTACTGGGACATCCGGGACAAAGGGACGCAGAAGACGCGGATAGCTAAAAGCCGAGAGCCAATCAGATCACGCCACGTGTCACCGGCAGAAAAGGGACAGGGAAGCCCATTTCGGGTGGATTGGAAGTTTTTGTCCCAGACAACACTGGGACATCCGGGACAAATGGATGCGGTGGACGCAAAAGAGCCGGCAGACCCACGGACCAACCAAATCATGACACGTGTCACAAGGAGAAAAGTCCAAAATTCAAAGGGCGAGGTTTGAGGGGTCAGCCCGAGCCAATCAAAAGAGGACACGTGTCCTATGGAGCAAGGAATGCGGAGCTCGGGGAGGAGTTAGAGAATTTGGCAAGAAGTTCACCCAAAAGCTAAAAGTAAAGGTCTACCCCATGCCCCTGATGACCAATCAATGCATGCCACGTGTCATCCAGGTGGCAGAGCGCGGGAAGAAATTTAAAAATCCGTTTCACCTGTTTTGTGCCCTAAATCTTCAGATCTCCATATCTTTTGATCCAGAGCTCAGATTTGCACGTTCTTTATATCAACGGAAAGATTATGAAATTCTATACGTGATTCTGGGGTTAATCTTGAATTTTGGTGCGGTCTAGAGAGAGGAAATTGAGAAAGCGGCTCGACGCATGTTCATGGCCAGAAGTGACATTTCAGCGACCAGATTTAATGCAGAATGGGTCACATTCTCTTATAATTCGGTCAAAATGACAAGGTATGGGTTTGTAAGGTCCCCCATGCCATTTTAATGCACCTGTAGTCAAGAAGGAATGGGCTCTCACGTTTTTGTATGTTTCTGTCTCCTAGGCTCGACCCATGTAATGTAAAAGGTAGATTTGGCTCATAACCAAAAGGGGGAACATTTTTTGGGCATAGCAGACTTCTTCTTTCACCTCCAGCAAGTGATTGAGGCAAGGATCAGACCTCTCCAAAGATTGTAACAGTTTTCCTTTACCTCTCTGAGGGTGTAATCCGTGTTTTTGACATTGAAATGATAATGCAAGCTCTGTGAATGGGTTTGATCCCTATTTGTATTATTTGCTTCATTTTAGATCCTAAATTATACCTTATCAGTCTGTGTATGTTTTATGTTGTGAACTTTGGTCTGTGTCCATTTACATGAAAAATATGTTTCACCACTCCTTTTGGTGCGTCACCATCTTTAGTTAGTTTCAATTTCTTGCACTTCTACCCCTGTCTCTTTGCAAGTTAGAGTAGGATTAGGATCGAACCTCCGTAGTTGTGTAAGCATTATATCTAAATCAAAGGAGTTTGAGGGACCAACCTCTAATCTAGAGATTCCTCTCTCAGTTTCACAAGTCCCATGCTTGGAGAGAGGTTTCCATGTTGTGCAATCACACTGGATGCTAGAGTGATCAACCTAGAAGCGATCTCGCATCCGGGAGTCTTTGTGAGCTGCAACAACAAGATTACCTCCTCCAAATCCTTGTTGGAAATATCTTTGGCACAAAAATATTATTCCTAAGGTGAATTTATTTTTATGGCATGTTATTTAAAATTAAATTCTTATTATTGATAACTTACAAGCCAAAGGGATGATGATACAAAATAGGTGCATTCTGTGTAAATTTGATAGTGAAACTATTCAACATCTTTTTCTCCAATGTCCATACTCTCAAAAATTTTTTTTCAATATTTTGAGATTATTTCAAGTCTCTTGGGTCTTACCGAGTCTTTTGTTGACTGGTATGAGCAATGGACTAGCCCTTTTTCTTCCTTATTTTTGTCTAAGGCACAGGATTTTGTCTTTCCACATTTTCGTAAGGAATATGGTTAGAAAGGAATAATAGGATTTTTTAGAAAAAACAAAAAATATCTATTAGAGTGGGGAATGCAATTGTTGGGGCTTTGATCAATAATCTATCCATTATCAGATTCAAAGAACAAATAAGTATCCCTCATTATGAAACTGAAATCATTCAAGCTTTGGGAATTTTTAAGGGTACACAGCAAATTTCATTGTGGAAGAAGAACATTAGGGATAATGTGAAGTGGGAAAATCCTAAGGTTGGATGGATGAAACTTAATTTTGATGGCATTGTGAAGAGTAGCTCGGGTTTAGCTAGTGTGGGTGGTATTATTAGAAATGAGACAGCTATCTTATTTTTCTATGTTATGCCTATTGGCAATAAAACCAATAATTATGTTGAAGCCTATGCGGTGTTAAATGGTATAAAGTGGGCTAATCATCACCAAATAAGGAAACTTTATGTGGAAGGGGATTCTTTATACATTATAAATGCTATGAAGGGAAAATCAAAACATCAAGCCAATATTAATTCCATCATGGAAGATATAAGGGGATTATTATCAAATTTTGAGGAGGTCCAAATTGAGCATATGCATCATTAAGTAAATGCTTGTGTGGACATGTTAGCCAATCACGGTGTATAGGCTCATCATAATCATATATGGAAAGATGAGATGGACTTACCGAAAAGTGCTAGGGTTGTCCTTGATATCCAAAAGAATAATTTATTTCAAGTGTGGGTGTTGGATCCCAACAATCCTTGCTATCATTTCCAATTTTGCAAAGCCTTAAATATTTTATTTTATTCCTAATTTGGATTTATAGAGCCAACATATTTTTTGTTTGGTTTTTTTGTAAGTTTTGAATTGGTTATTTACCATGGATGGTAACGAGAGATAGGGTCAATCCATCTTCTTGTTACTGCTCTAGAAATGGATACTTCCATTTGGGATATTGTAAAAGCTGGGGAATCACCTATTTTTTTGAATGGCTTAATGGTTTATATGAGAATCATCAAAGGAGTTCACGCAAGTTTGGGATAAGGGGTTAATGAAAATGTGTGGGGTGAGTTTTCTAGTTTGAGAGGAATTGATTGGTCGAGTCACTGATATGGATTGTGATGGGTGTGAGGTTTTAAAGACAGAAAGAGGTTCCAGGAGGAAGTCCACATTTTCCTGGAAAATGATGAGAAAAATTTCTACATGGAAGATGGTATAACACAAAGCTCTCTATCATGGAATTCACCTAAGGGTTGTCTTTTCATCATGAATTACATTACTCTTGATGGAAATTACAGGAAGCTCCATACGCAACACTTCATCTTTTTAAATAATTTCATAGGAAGAAAAAATATGAGTATTCATTTCTATTTTACGAATTCACTTCAAGGGTCGGTGAAAGAATTCCAAGAAAAATAAATGGAGGCCCCTTTGCACTGAGGTTTAATTATTTTGTTTTTAAAGATCACACTTCAATCTTTGGAAATGAGAGGTGTCAGTTTTAGGTATGGTGAAGATTGGGAAGAACATTTGACTCTGAGTGATAGAAATAAGATTAATATTATGAAGTAGAAGGATAAGAAGGAATTGGATGCAACGTCAACTCTTCAATTCTTAGCGGGAAATATTTGGATGTGAGTTCTATGGAGGACTGTTTAAGGGTAATTCCTAATTAATTTTTGGCCAAAGCAAAATTGAAGCTCTCAAGGATGTGGTTAATCAAGTGAAAGCTAAGAACATGAATATGATTCCTATATTCGATGTTGAGTTAGTGGTTCTTACTCATAGGGTTTAAGCACTTCAAGAGATGGTAGCTGCTAATAAAGGGAAGAAGAGGAAGACAACCATTAACAACTCTAATGATGATGTTTTCTCCGATGACCAGGAGGTGAATGATGGGTCGAGCTCAAGGACTCAAGGAAGCAAGTGCTTAAGGGATATTTTGTGACCTTTTACTAACCAGTTTTAGTGGATTTTTGTATTGTTCCCTTTTCGGTTTTTTACTTGTTTTAGTTTGGGTTTGTTTGTGTCTCACTCTGGTTGAGTCAATTCCTTTTTGACTCGAGTGTTTTTGGGTGGCTTTTTGATAGATATTTTTATTTGATGCGAGCTTTCATTGTTAAATCTCTTTTTATATATCCCTTGGAGCCTTTTACAAACTTTATCTATAAAAAAATATTGGCAAGATGAATACTTCCATACCAAGGTTAGGGAAGAATTCTAAGTCAATTAGTAATTTGGAACCTCCCAGTCTCTTTAACAAGTATGCTTACTCATGGACACAAGACAAGGGGTTTCAGACACTTTAGCCTTCCATTTCTAGAAAGAGGTTCAAACTTCATAGTGACATCAATAGCCTTGTGCCTTTTCATGCTCGAAGAACTAGTGGTTGATGTATATGGGAACCTATTTTACAAGACTAGGTCTTCAAAATAACCACTACATGATGCATTATTACAAAATGATTCATATGAAAAATGTCAAGTGTATAAGGGTACAACAATGTAATTTATTTCAACAAATGTATCTGAAACATGTTTTTCACTCAAAAAATTTCCACCAATCCTCTACTTATAACTGGACAATGCTTCAAGTGATAATAAAAATCATTATTTATTTGGTTTTGTATCAATGTTGATAGTTAGAAGGGTTTTTAATGCAATGTATGTAAGATTTTTGCCAGTAGGACACACCCATGAAGATATTGATGGAACCTTTGGGATATTATCTGTTATGTTATGGTGAGAAGATACATATTCTCTACCACAAATCATGGATGCATATAGAACATGTTAGGTTGATTCAAGTTCATTCACACCATACCTGATTGAAGATGTCTATGATTTCAAAGCCTTTGTGGGGCCACATTTACTAGATGGGAGTCACAGGATAGTGGGTCTTAGCAAGCCTCAATACTTTAAATTCCATGTCATAAATGCAATACAAAGTAACCAAAAGGGATATTGCATGGTCTAATCATATTATTATCTAGCATACATTTCTTGATGGAAGCCCAAACTTGCCTAAAGGAAACCTCAACTACTGCCATTTAAGACATTGAAAGAGATGGATGAACTAAAGACATGAATAAGAGCCTATATTAGTTAATGGAGTAAAAGTCATATAGATATATGGAAAACATTCTTGTTACCAAATATAAGGTATTGGGAAAAAAATTTAGATACTTTAGATAATCCCTTCATCAATAGAGATATGTTAGAAGGTGATTTTTGGCCAAGAACTAGACAAAAATCAAATACCAATAATGATTCTCATTTTCTCTTGGATGATTACTTGAGAAAAAATTTCCTTACCAATGAAGAAATTTATGTGGGACCTAAATGTAAACAACCAAGAGATGAATTCAATCCAAAGGAAGATGTGGTACAGGGAAAATTTGTTTTAATACAACCAAGATCAAACAAAATCCCAATATGGATGGGTAAAGTAGAAGGGAATGTCTACCCATGTAAAGATATTGGGAGTGAGACATATAAGGTAAAGGTTTGATGGTGGACACCAATTGGAAAATGGAAATTAGAAAAAGTTTTGTATGAGGATTGCTTACATAAAACAAAAGAATGGAAAGAAGGAAATGAAGGAACAAGTGACATAGATGTGAATAGTATCATTTGGGCTTGGTCAACAAAATTAGGATGGAATCGAGAAATAATAAGAATAACAGAAAAGGGACATGCAACCATTAAAGAATATCAAGCGCAACTTCAACAAATTGAGGATAGCCAAAGTGATAATGATGTTGAATGATTTACTATAGGTAATGAAAACTATGTCAAAGACAATATGTGATATTTTATCTTGTCTCAAGTTATGGGTTTTATGAAAATTTATATTTTGTTGCACTTAAGATGATGGAAATATATGTTTTATGCAATCATTATTAATATTATTTTTCAAATAATATTATCTTTATCTTGATGTATATCCATTGTATGAAAAAATGATATATTCCTTAGGAGAATGGTAACAAAACCATTTAACCTCTTAATTCATTCATTTCAATATGGGTCATAATAATATCACTTTGAAATAAAATGGTTGTAAAATATGGTTGTGGGAGAAGGAGTAGAAAAGGTAGGCTCCTCCATGGGTAGAGGAGTCCATGAAATAGGATTCTCCATTAGTAAAGGAGCTCGCACAAGAATTTATTCAATAGATGGGATGGGAGACAAGCGAGCCGAAGTGATGGGTATTGTGTTGAGGATGGCATGAACCTCATGAACATTGGTGTCATTACTAGAGGTCTCACCAACCTAGTTTGATGAAGGGGTATGGTTTGGAAAATGTTTCTTAAAGATATGAAGGTTTTGATTTTTGGCGCGTTAGGGTTATCCAAGACGAGATCTCCATTATCTAACATTTCCTAGACAATTTTCTTGAATGTTTTACAATTTCTATCACTATGTCCCCTAATGTGGTGATAGTTACAGTAGTCATTCTCCTTATACCATGTGGGTATAGGATGGGAAGGGTAAAAACTAGTATGTGGTTTGATAGGTGGAAGGGTGATGGCTCCCATTTTTAACAAATTTTCAAACATAGAGGATTAAGGTTCTCATATGGGGAGTAACATTTTGCTTCATACTTGTACTAGAAATTATGAATAGGGGAAAAATTAGGAGGATGTTTCAGTTGGTGTGATGAATGAGAGGGGATAGATTTCAAGATCACCAAATTGTAAAATCCTCTCACCTTAGAATGATTTTTATGCTTTAGAAGAAGAAAAGGAGTCATTCAACTTAAATTGAGTGGTGTTGTTGCACGACTTAATTCTTTCCTCTTCAAGGGAACAAATCTCTATCTTCTAAGCCATGGTGAATGCCTCATCAAACATTTGGAATGTTTGTACCTGAAGAGTTGAGGAAATGTGCCTGGAACAAGCCCTAGTGAACAACTCTATTAGCTCAGATTATGGAAGTTGAATGGTGAGATGATTTATGAGCCCCTACCGGCGTGTGATGAACTCAATGATAGACTCATCATCATATTGACAAATTAAATACAAATCATCCATGTAGACCTTCTTAGAGATATTGATCGAGAAACGATCAAGGAAAGTCTAGGTCAATTGATTGAAAGAGAAGATTAAGTGCCTAGGAAAAACACACTTGTATTAATCTAGAGAAGTTCCTATCAAGGACATCGGGAAATTCCTATAGAGTAAGGCATCATTATGGGTGGTCAAATAACAAACATGTTTGAATGATCAATTTTTTTTTGAGGGTCTTCCTTTATATTAAAGCGATTAAAATTAGGCAACTCCCAATGTGTGGGATAAGGGTGAATGGGTATGGATGGATGAATAGGCTCATTATATATTTCATCATAAGTCAAGGCATTATGAGAGCCAAAAATAGATGCTTCGAGGGTCTGCATCTTATCCATCATCATCTTTATAAGATCATTCATAGGATTAAATTAAGGAGCATCCTCTCGTGATATAAGGGGGTGGATTAAATAATAAGTCATAGATAACACACACATGTATGGTGGTGCCCAATAAGCAAACGAAGATGGTAGTATGTAAGAGGGAATAAATGACAAAGGCATATATCTTGAATAAGAAGTGGAGGTGACGGGAAGTTGTTGAGGTAGGGTGTAGGTGGGAGGAACTTGTGTAAAGACCCTTGTGGTGATGGGCGAATATTTTGGGTATAGAAAGGACAACATTCTAAAGGGGGTATAAGTTGTTGATGCCACTAGTGGTCTGTAAAGTTATAAGTATTGATGATGTGGGAATACCTATAGTAGGAGTCATAGATGAAGATATGGTAGATGTCGAGGAAATGACAGAGGTTGTTGGAGTGACAAATGTAAAAGGTGCGATAGACGCCGAAGGTGTGACGGATACCAAAGGTGTGGTGGATGTCAAGCATGCAATAGGTGACGTTGACGTGAGATTATGTAATGTTGAAGTAACATTCATGGATATGGCGGGGAGCATGGAGGTAGGCATACCAAATAATTACTAGCATTATGAATTGCGGGTATAAGAGTGGGTGATATAATGTTGTAAGGCTATGAGATTATGATAAAGGAATTTGTCAAACTCCCGATCCCCTATAGCCATAGTGGTAGGAACATTGGGGTCCATTGGTGAAGAGATAGATGGAGGCAAAGGTGAAGCAAGTAATGGTATGCAACTATTGTGGAAGGTAAGTGCTCACACATTTGGCAAGTCCAAATCATAAGAGAAGATGTCGAGATGGGTATTCTAGGCTCTTGGAACTAACAAAACTTAGAAATAGGTGTTTTATGAAGTTGGGAAAATGAGAATAGATCACTATCTTTGATAAAAATAAAAAACACAATGACCAATGTCGGTTGATGTAAAAATAAATGTGTCTGTTAAGGGTGACAAAGACTCAAACATAAGTGTATTTAAAAATACGAAACACAAAAAGTTGGTATGTTAGAAGAAAATGTTGTTTTGATAGAGAATTAAATACATAAAGATGAATCGATGGCAATTAGTTAATTGGTACCAAGATGAGGAAATAAACAATGCCGGTTGTTGGACCGATGCTAGTTACTAAGATTTTGAGAAGACCAAGAAAATTTTAGATTTGGAGTGAATTAATTCAAAGTAAAGCCAACACAAAAGTTTTGTATGGTAGAAATATATCTTATTAGACTCAAAAAACCGAGAAAAGTAGAGATAAAATAGATAAGGGTAAAGGTGGGGAGGAATACTTATGATTACAAAAATAAGTTTCGCATCATCAAATGTTGACCAAGATGATTGTGAAGAGCTTCCCTTTGGCTAGGAGGAATGACTTGAAATAGAACACAAGACCATAAGATAGCATTAATAATATAGGTTGGTGGACTGCCTATCGGGAGCTAGATTCGAGAAGCGAGGTGCTTCCCGAGAAGGCTATCAATCCATGTTCAAATACAACTTAATGGAGAGAAAAAACTTAAATAAAGGAAATCCTACTATAGTTGTGTAATTTAGGTATCTCACACGAACACAATAAGATAGATTTAATCTAAATAATACATATAAGGATAATCTAGAAAGGGTTGTTTAATTTCAAGGTCTGTGTAGTTGTAGCATAGGGTGTTATAGAGGTTTGGGTGAGAGTTGGTAGGGTTTTGAGAGGTTTTGGGTAGGGTTATAGGATTTCTAGTTTGGGAAAAAATGTCAGCACAGAGAGCGATGATGGTTAGGTGACCAATGTCGGTATAGTGTAATGGTCGATGCGGTTGGGTGACTAACATTGGTAGGGAAAGTTGGTTAAAAGGGTTAAAATGCACTGTTTGGGAACTCTTTGTGATTGCACGAGAGAAAGATGGGGGTTTAAGGAAGGTCGTATGATTTTATAGAGACTAAAAGACAATAAAATAGGTGTTTGGATGATGTATGAAGATCCTTTGGGTAGATGGTTGGGTGGATGTGCTATGGAGAGGACCAGGGTATGGTAGAAGTTGGAAGGAAGTAAATAAGTGATAAAAAAATAATCTATTCAAACCAATGACAAACAAGAAATATACTTGTGAAATGGAGATAAATAGTAGGAGGTGGTGATGGTTGCAGGAGAAAGTGGTTCCAAATGAATGTAGTGGAAGTAAGAAGGCATGATTTTTCCTTGTGTAGACTATCTGAATCTCTAAAGTAACAAGCTAGTAGTTGATAAAGAATGTGAGTGCTCTAGATTATTGTTTGATTGCTTGGATGCTTGAGAGTTAGAATGAAAGAATGTCAGAAGCCAAGATTAAGGAACCCGGGAAAAGAGTTGGATTATTTTATGAAGGGAAGGCTGATGGTGGTTAGGTGACCGATGTTGGCAAGGAATAGCGGCGTTAGTTAGGAGAAAAGGTCATAATTTTTCAAAAATAGTGTTTTCTTCCCAACAAAATATGGAGAACAATATCCCTCAAATTATAAAAAATAATCAACATAGAAAATGGGAAGCCTCCAATTATTCTCAAAAGTGAATAATAATGTAAAGTATCTCATTATCCCTCAAAGTATAAAAATAATCAACATAGAGAATGGGAAGCCTCCCATTCTCCTCAAAAGTGAATAATTATTAAAATGGATATTGGTGGCCTCTCATTTGAAGGCCTCTTATCATCCCTCAAAGTAAAAAAATAATCAAGATGGAGAATGGAAGGCCTCCCATTCTCCCTAGAAGTAAAATTTTTCAAAATTATATTTTTGGGCCTCTCATTCCCACTTATATTGAAAGAATAGTTCAAACAATTAATCACAAGAGATATAAAAATACATCATTCTCTCAAAGTAAACAAAAATCTACAAGGAGAATGAGACATAATCCTTTAAAGTAAAAAAATGAAGAATTAGAATGGGAGGCCTCCCATTCTCCTAGAAAGTGAGCAATTATTAAAAGTGATAGTGGGGGCCTCTCATTGGAAGACATCTAATTATCCCTCAAAGTAAACCAAAAAATCAAGATGGAGATTGGGATGCCTCTTATTCTCCCTAAAAGTGAACCATTCTTAAAAATTATATTGAGAAGAATGTAATGTATCTCATTAGCCCTCAAAGTATAAAAAATAATCAGCACGGAGAATGGGAAGTCTCCCATTCTCCTAAAATTAAATACAAATGTAAGGTCTCTCGTTATCCCTCAAAGTATAAAAATAATCAACATGAAGAATGGGAAGCCTTGCATTCTCCTCAAAATTGAATAACTCTTAAAACATATATTGGTGGCCTCTTATCATCTGTTAAAGTAAACAAAAAAAAGAAAGATAGAGAATGAGAGGCATCTCATTCTCCCTAGAAGTAATAGTTTCTTAAAAATTATATTTTGGGGTATCTCATTCCAACTTATAGTGAACAAATAATTCACAAGAGATAAAACAAGACATCGTTTTCTCAAAGTTAATAAAAATATTCAAGAAGAAAGAAACATAATCCCTCAAAGTAAAAAAACAATGAAGATTGAGAATGGGAGGCCTCCCATTCTCCTTGAAAGTGAGAAATTATTAAATGGGATAGTGGGGGCCTCTCATTTTAAGACCTCTAGTTATCCCTCAAAGTAAACCAAATAATCAAGATGGAGATTGGGATGCCTCTAATTCTCCCTAAAAGTGAACCATTCTTAAAAAGGATATTGAGAACAATGTAAGGTCTCTCATTATCCCTCAAAGTATAAAAATAATCAACACATAGAATGGAAAGCCTCTCATTCTCTTCAAAAGTGAATAATAATGTAAGGTCTCTTGTTATCCCTTAAAGTATAAAAATAATCAACACGGAGAATGGGAAGCCTCTCATTCTCCTTAAAAATGAATAATTCTTAAAAGGGGTATTGTTGGCCTCTAATTTGAAGGCCTCTTATTATCCCTCAAAGTAAACAAAAATAATCAAGATGGAGAATGAGAGGCCTCTCATTCTTCCTAGAAGTAATAAATACTTATAAAGTATATTTTGGGGCCTCTCATTCTAACATAGAGTGATTTTTTTCAAACAATCATTCACAAGAGATATAAAAAGACATCATTCTCTCAAAGTAAACAAAAATCTTCAAGGAGAAAGAGACATAATCCCTCAAAGTAAAAAAAATAATGAATATTGAGAATGGGAGGCCTCCCATTCTCCTTGAAAGTGAGCAATTATTAAATGGGATAGTGGGGGCTCTCATTAGAAGACCTCTCATTGTGCTTCAAATAAATAAATAATCAAGATGGAGATGTGGATGCATTTGATTCTCCCTAAAAGTAAATCATTCTTAAAAGGTATAATGATAACAATATAAGGTCTCTCATTATCTCTCAAAGTGTAAAAAAATCAACAATGAGAATGGGAAGCCTCCCATTCTCCTCAAAAGTGAATAACAATGTAAGGTCTCTTGTTATCCCTCAAAGTATAAAAATAATCAACATAGAGAATGGGAAGCATACCATTCTCCTCAAAAGTGAATATTTCTTAAAAGGGATATTGGTGGCCTCTCATTTGAAGGCCTCTTATCATCCCTCAAAGTAAACAAAATAATCAAGATGGAGAATGGGAGGCCTCCCATTCTCCCTAGAAGTAATAAATTCTTTAAAACTATAGTTTGGGGCCTGTCATTCCCACTTAGAGTGAAAAAATATTTCAAAAATCATTCACAAGAGATATAAAAATACATAATTCTCTCAAAGTAAACAAAATCTACAAGGAGAAAGAGACATAATCCCTCAAAGTAAAAAAATGAATATTTAGAATGGGAGGCCTCCCATTCTCCTAGAAAGTGAGAAATTATTAAAAGGGATAGTGGGGCCTCTCATTGAAGGACCTCTCATTATCCCTCAAAGTAAACAAAATAATCAAGATGGAGATTGGGATGCCTTTGAATTCTCCCTAAAAGTGAGCCATTCTTAAAAAGGATATTGAGAATAGTGTAAGGTCTCTCATTATCCCTTAGAGTATAAAAAATAATCAACATGGAGAATGGGAAGCCGCATGATCTCCTCAAAAGTGAATAACAATGTAAGGCCTCTCGTTATCCCTCAAAGTATAAAAATAATCAACAAGGAGAATGGGAAGCCTCCATTCTCCTCAAAATTGAATAATTATTAAAAGAGATATTGGTGGCCTCTCATTTGAAGGCCTCTTATCATCCCTCAAAGTAAACAAAATAATCAATATGGAGAATGGGAGGCCTCCCATTCTCCCTAGAAGTAATAAATTCTTAAAAAGTATATTTTGGGGCCTCTCATTCCCACTTAGAGTGAAAAAATAGTTCAAACAATCATTCACAAGAGATATAAAAAGACATAATTATCTCAAAGTAAACAAGAATATATAAGGAGAATGAGATACCTTATATTCTCGTTCACATTGAAAAATAATAATTGTTAGAATAGGAGGCCTCCCATTCTAAATTCAAATGAAAAAATAGTCAAAAATAAAAATGGAAGCTCTTCCATTTTACATCAAAGTGAAGAAACACTAAAGATGTAGAAATAATCAAGAGTAAGAATGAGATTCCTCCCATTCTACCTTCAAAGGAAAAATAGTTAAGAATGAAAATGAGAACTCTTCCATTCTACATCAAAGTGAAGAAACACTTAGGATGTAGAATGGGAGGCCTCTTAAAGTGAAAATCAATAAAGATAGAGATTGTGAGGCCCCCATTTCCCTATTGTATTTGTTGAATTTAAATTATGTTACATTAAAAACATGTAAGCACCATAAAACATGTTTAAATAAGAAACATCTAAATCTAATTTAAAATGTGTACTCGATATTTTGGTTTTTATTAGCTATACATGGGAAATTTCATGTTGATGGGAATTATAATTTATACTAACAAATATGTCAACTTTATCACTTTGATTTTTATTTGATTTATAATTGCCTCTTTTTTATCTATATATAATGTTTATATATATTAATCTATTTTTTTTTTTAATTTTTAGATTTCTCACAATGCCTCGTATATTTGAAGAAGAAAAACATGTTGATTTATTTTCAAAAGGATTTAAAGTTCTTTGAGGGAAGAGTTTATCCAAGTAGAAAAAATAATAAAAATAGAATAATGGATGTGGGAAGATTGAATGGTCTATGATCTACCCAACGGATTCAACTTGTATATCAATTCGAGTTTCATATATACATGATCCCATACTAAATAGGATACCCGTCTGAGATCCCATTGTCTTGATTGATATTTATCCAACCTCAGAATGGGTAGAGAAGAGTCACACGGCAGAATTTGATCCCGATGACTTGGGGTGGATGGATTTGAATGATGAACCACTAGTAGCACTAGACATGGAAAACATTAGTTGTGCTACTACAACTATTGCAGATGTCCCTAAGGAGTCTAATGTGTGCGAGACAAAGAAACATGATGAAATTTATAAGAATGAGGATCCCATTCTTAGTAGTGGTGTTGAGTTTGATGATTTCTATCAAACATGTAGTAACTTGGAGCATATTTCTTTTTGAATCTATTAGCCATTTACAACCTCATTTTTATGTATTTTGTTTTGGATATGTAGTGCACTTGGTGCCATTTTTCTATATTTACCCTTACATGGTATATACACAAGTAAAATTTGCATATTTTTCTCTAATTGTTTGTAATCATGGTTTGGAATTGTTAAAATTTGTTATTTTCATTGAAATTGTAATAAATTATGTATTTTTTAGTAAACCGGTTCATAATTTTTAAACCAGTCAAGTTCCGGTCCGATTCTAATTCGATTCGGTTTGACCCTCATCCAGATTTTGAGTTAGGTTTTGAGTTTTAAAACATTGGTACCAACACAGGAGAGAAAAGGTCTAAAACAATATGATTTTATGATTTTAAAATGACATGGGTGTGAGAAAGTTAGTACCTTGAGAATACGCCAAGAATGGAGTTATGCCTCTTGCAGAAAGACCAAAAATCTCTCATCTGAAAGTAATCTTACACATTATTTTCATGAAACCACCATTTATGATTTCCATATATATATTGAACTTAACAAACAAGAAAACCTAAAATTTAACTAGTACCAAAACCATCATTTCCATATATATTGAACTTAACAAACAAGAAAAACTAAAAATTTACCAGTAAGTGGCTGCAGCCACGTTGGTTTTACTTAGTAGGAAATGTGCATTGGAATTTATATGTGGCTACACAAAAATGTGATGCCTGGTAGACAATGCATTGGAATGGATAATTACAAAATTTACCAGTACAAATACCATCACATCTACAGAGAGATGACTAGAATTACTTAAGAAAAAAATTAAAAGATACATAACAATGTAAGCGATTCAAACTTAAACATATTGAGCTACCTTCTTACAAGCAGAAGTGATGAATTCTCCAGTACGCACAAATCTGATCCGCTCAGTAATATGCAACCCTGAAAATACACCATTAATAGAACTAAAATTCTACTATTTCTTCACGCAGTTTTATCCAAAAGCCTTTAAAACCAATATTATTGAACTGTGAAACCCTCATTTTGTTAAATTATAAGTAGAACTAAGATTTGTAGTGTAATGTCACTCTCTCGACCCTACGCAACTCTGATGAAAACCGCTTCAAATCAACAGAGGGAAATTATAGAGCTAAAATTTAGAGTGTTTGCAGGCTAAAAAAGCTACTAGGAAATTGGAGTTACGCCTCATCAAAATCATATCCATATGGTTTATAATTAGGAACTTTGGATTAGAATTTGATATCTCTGGATTAGGGCTTGGCATCGATGGCTCAACATATGACTAAATTGGTCATGGTGAAGGTTTTTGTTTTTCCAGTTTTCTTTGCCTTATTTTCTGAACTTGGAGGACTATCTCCTCTAAAATCCCCCTTGTAAATTCTTTCTACTTTAATAAAATGGTACTCGACGAAATCATCTCACATAAATAGAAAGGATACAAATACATATGATACAATGTTAGCCTTATCAACAAAAAAATTAACTAAAAACAATGATATCCCATAAAATATAGATTTATAAATAAGGTTCCACGTTCACATTCCTTCTCACGTGTAAAAAAACCAAAAAGTGTGTTTTTAATTGAAGGTATCACTTGGTCGAAAATTTTAAGAAAATTTCACATGTGTCGGTCCCTCACACAAAGATGATGGGAAAAAAGGAATAAAAAATGATACTTTATAAAAGGAATTGATAAGGAAAGTTATTGCAGGTTGGGCGACTTCTGGTTCGGGTCTACCGGTGGTTCATAGAAAATTTGGTTAGACTGCTTCATATTCTTGAGATATAAGGCATATAAACTCTATCTCTACAGGGTTCAAATTTATAGATTCACATACTAAATCACAAATTCTTCTCCGTGATGATGAACAAGATTTTTTTGTATAAAATATCATTAAAAAATTAGCATGACAAATTTCATGTGGGTTATTTTTATTTATTTTTAAATGCGTTTTCTAAATTAGTTGGGAGGTTATATCCATATTTCACCCCCCAAGAAAAATATTGGATCAACCTCGACCGCGCATAGAAATAAACTGAGAGAACTCATTTAGATCTTGTAAATAGGTCACAAACAGACTCAACAATGGAGTAGCGGGTGAGAAATATTAAATGACCCTATGCAAAAATAAATGACTTTTTCGAACCGTTTCCATGTCTAACAATTTTGGCACACAAGGTGTGGGACAGAGAAGTCTCCATCTTATTACAGTAAGATTGATGTGCACTTGTTGTGATTCTAACTTTTAAGAAGTCTTAAAATTGTACATCTGACAACCCAAAAGAAACAAATCCACTAGTTTCAAGTCCAAGCAAGTTCATGAGAAGAATAAAAACATGGTCAAGAACCAGAGAGGAGGGATTATTTGTCTATCTAGACTTATCCCTAGATAGAGGGAGGGGAGGAAGAAGATCCCGAAGTATCTATCCCCACCAAACAAAGCCTTATCGACACCTCCTCCTAGTAGGCCATTCTTTCAATCAAGAGGGGTGCTCAAGCCGATCAAGATGGCTCAGCAAAATCCTTATGTCAATTTCACCGATAACATCCCACTCACTCTGAATGCACAAAATCCAGTCCCGATAGTAGCATTAAAGAGCATCCCATATTTCACTGGGAAAACCAAACTTCTCCTGGTGATCATGTCCAAGATATTGCAAATTTCTATATAATCCACGAAATCCATGAGATGGAAATCACAGTCAAGTTACTCACCTCTTCACTCAAAGGTAAAGCTTCATAATGGTTCATGAGCCTTGAAGCAGGCTCTATTCAAAATTGGAACCAGCTATGCATAGCTCTTCATGACCAATTTGGAGAAAAAGGTGATAACTTATCTTTGTTGGAGAAACTAACAACAATCAAGAGATGCCTAAATGAGTAAATGATGGATTTCAACCTCATATTTTAGCGGACTGGGATAGGATTGTAACAACAATAAATCCCACTAATGAAGGCATCCTTTTATACTTTCTTAGAGCTTTAAATTCTGATATTTCTTTGATGATTTAGTCAATGGGGGTACAACCTGCACTGTAGCCTATAGCATTTCCATAGGGGTGAGAATCATTTGATTCAGTCTAGAAAACTCACTTCTAGGCCATCCATGCCTATGTACCCCAAGTTAGGAAACCCAGTTACCAGCCAAATACCCACATTTGCTCCTATACCCACCTGCAGGAGTCAAAGTTCAGCTGAAGCCTCCACATCATCATCTAACACCTCTAAGGAACTCCAAAAAGTTATGAAACAGCTTCAGAACCTAGGGAATGAATTAGTAACCATCAAAAGGTAGCAAACTCAAATTTCTAGGCTGTATCAGCCTCAGGCTCATTATCAGGATAGACCCTAGTACCAATAAAATAGACCACCATCTTAGACTATAAATCAGAGCCAAAACCAAGGACAACCTCAAGTTGTTAGACCTTTTAGGTCATATGATCCAAACACAACTTCAACATCAAGGGCATTGGTTCTAACACAAAATAATATGGCATAGGAATATGATTGGTGTTTCCCATACAATCATCCACATAACCAATCAATGTACTTTAATGGTGCACTAAATCAGGCCTTGATGGTGTACACTAGTATGGTGTTACAGGAACCTAGCCAAGAAAGAGATCAACAGCAAGGAGCTTAGTAAGAGGGACCTCCAAGTGAAACTATGCTTGTTAATTGGCAAGTTGAGGACTTCTGTGGGATGAATCAGTTCCCTTCTCAAAGTGTAGTTGCCAATACATGGTCCAAAAAGAGAAATATTGGAGAAGGCCAACCACTAAACTCAAGAAACCCTCAACCTTCCATCACTCCACAAGGTTTTGGTGCTCCAAATATAACTCCCAACATGTAGAACCAATCCAAGCCACCTTCCAAATCCACTCAAGCACCAGTTGTAACAACCCATGTGCAAGAAAAAAATGTTCTTAGGAAGGGGTAGAAAAAGGATAGCTCATTCAATATCATTGAGCAAATGAAGAGGACAAGTGTGAACATTTCACTATGGGAGTCACTGGCCATTCCGAGGTAGAGGGATCTATTACAAACCTGTTACAAAATTGGTCAAGCTCAAATCACACCCCTAGCCAACAAGAGAAAGTGCTTACCAATACAACTCAACATGGGGAAAACCATTGAGAAAAACAAGGTAAGAACATGAGACCTCCTCCATTCTATGTTTCATTGATTATTGGAAACAAATTGGTGCACAATTGTATGATTGATTCTGGGGCAAGTAGTTCTGTAATGCTCAAGTAAATAGTTGATCAACTAGGTCTCCAATATGAAGTCATCTTTAGAGAGGTAGGGCAATAATATGGGACTGTAGTGACAACCGTTGGAATCATCAAGGATTTGAGCCTCACTCTACATTCCCCAATGTGTCTATTTTACAAAACATGTCAATCATAGATTTGGCACCACATTTTACTTTGTGTTTTTCTAGGGACTTGACTACCAAAATTGGAGGCTATCTGTCTATTGACTAGTAACATATGCTCTTTAGAACAAGGTATGGGGCAAAGGCCACAGTAAAATATGAGCCCATTTCTGATTATCATATTGAATCTTATGTGCCTAGCCAAATCAATGCCAACTGCTCATCTTTTGATCAAGAAGACCTCCTAAGCACTTGTGAAGCAGATACCAAGGTGGGATGTATCCCAGACTTGACTCTCAATGAGTGGGCCAACAAAAGACATGCTTTTGACCCTTATAAGGAGATGGAAGAATTTGAGCTAGGTGTCTACTATTTACATGAATAGAATCATCCTCTTATTAACCTAATTAAGTGGAATACAAAGATGACAATGAGGTATGGCAATTGTTCTTTGATGGCTCAAGGAGTAGACAAGGAGCTAGAGGATGAGCTATGATTGTGTCCCCCAAGTTATGAAATAGTATTCATCCTTCATATTTTAGTTTTCCTACTCACATAACACTACCGAATATGAGGCTTTGGTCCATGGTATTCATTGGGCAAGGAAGCTAGGAATCAAGAACTTGAAAGTGTTTGGTGACGGTGAAATGATTTCCAATCAAGTTAAAGGAATTAATGTTGTTAAGAATGACCTGTTCAAGAACTATACGAGTAGGGTATGGGATCTCTGGAGGATTTCGAGGCCTTTAGAATTGTTTGCATACCCAGGGAGGAGAACGAAGCTGCTGATAGGCTTGTAGCAGTTGAAGTAATGCTTGATGTGGTTGACAACATCAAAAGAGAAAAAGAACAACCACATATCCATACATTTGTGAGGCCAATAGTTCGAGATAACAACACATGTTGGCGGTGCTTGAGAATGATCATCGATCATTATTTTTTTGTAATAAGAAGCTGAATTCTCAGCTAGAAATCAAAGCAGATTAGAGCAACAATACAAGAATCAAATAGTACAACTACATACAAACAAGCTTCCCAAAGGATTAGTGACATTGGAGTCTATCTTCAATCCTAATGATTAGTTTAGAAAAGAGAAGGCTAACATACAGATCAAAGGAGAAGATTCAGATTCAATCCTAGTTGGAGAAGGAAAAACACTTCAAATTGGCAAAGTGGCCACTGAGAAAGAAAGGTATGTATTCATACAAATTTGCCAAGAATTTTCATATGTATTTTCTTGGAGCTATGAGGACCTAATAGGTTTTAATCCAAATATAGCACAACATACAATCAAACTAGATCTAGCTGTTAAGCCCATCAGGAAAAAGTAGAGACCAGTCAATCCACACATTGAGCCTCTAATGAAGAAAGAGTTAAACAAGCTGATAGAGGCAAGTATCATATTTCCAATCAAACACTCAAGTTGGGTTACGAACCTGGTCCTAGTTAGGAAGAAAAATCAAGAGATTTGGTTGTGTATAGATTTTGAGACTTGGACAGAGCTTGCCTTAAAGATCACTACCCACTCCCTTCAATGGAGCAGATTTTGCAAGTGGTGTCTGGATCAGAGAGATTCTCCCTCCTAGATGGCTACTCAGGGTACAACCAGATCATGGTGAAAGAATATGATCAGTTCAAAACAGATTTCACCACCAAATGGGGCACCTATGCCTATAGAAAAATGCCATTTGGATTGTCCAATGCCAGAGCCAATTTTCAAAGGGAAATGGATATGGAATTCAAAGGGATGATCAACAAAATAGTACTGATCTATCTAGATGACATTATGGTGTTTTCCAAAAATGCAGCAGACCACCTTTTCCACCTAAGGTAGGTGTTTTGAAGATGTTGGAGTTTGAGGGTATCATTAACCCTAAAAATGCATATTCTTGGCCCATGAGGGTAGGATTCTAGGCCATATTATATCAAAGGAAGGTTTGGAAATTGACCCAGAGAGAGTGGAAGCAATAAGAGCATTGCCATTTCCAAGCCATAAGAAATCTCTTCAAAGCTTCCTGGGAAAAATCAATTTTGTTCTCACGTTTGGACCAAACTTTACTACCCTTGTTAAGCCAATAACATTGATGTTCAAGAAGAGCTTAGAATTTAGATGGACAACTAAAGGAAAGGAAATATTTGAGGCCATCAAAGATGCTATATCACAAGATCCAACTCTCGTGAATCTAGATTTCTCTAAAGACTTCATATTGTATGCCTTTCAGTGGAGTGACACAATTTCTGCAATCTTAGTTCAATGAACAAAGAAGGTACAGAACAACCAATTGATTTCTTTAGTCAAGGTATGGAAGACTATGAAGTGAGATAATCCTTCATCAAAAAGAAAGTCTTGGTAGTAATAAGAGGATTAAAGAAGTTTAAGCATCTGGTTTCAAATAATAAAATCCAATTATTGGTCTCCCATGTGGGAGTTAAGGAATTCCTTCTCAACAAGGATCTAGATGAAAAAATGTGCGGGATGGATCACTCATGTCATGGGATATGACATTAAGATTAAGGTCACTAAGTTGGTCGTGGGAAGGGGTTGTGTGAACAACTAGCCTCATGTCAACAAGATGAAGCAAACGGTGAAAAGGAGGTTTTTTTGTTCTACAAGATAATCAAGAGGAAGGAAATGATGATGTACCTACTCCTTATTGGGCTTAAGACATGGTGCACTTCCTTTAAATAGGCTTGTGTCCTCATGTAATGAGTAAAGAAAAAAGGAGAAATTTGGACTACGAGGCCATCCCATATGTTCTTATTAATGGTGTCTTGTTCAAAAGAGACATCAATAGCATTCTACCGAGATGCATTGAGATAGATCAAGTTGAGAGAGTGTTACAAGGATTCCATGTTCAAGCGGTTGGAGGCCATTTTTCTCCAATGGTGACAACACTCAAGATCATGAAGGCGGAGTTATTATTGGCCTAGAGTGTTTAGTGACTTCTATGCATAGATCAAAAGGTGTAAGAATTGTGCATTCTTCAAAGGCAAAGAAAAGATAGCAACACTTCCATTTCACCCAATCTCGGTCGACAAACCTTTCATGCAATGGGGATTGGACTTCATTGGAGTCATAAATCCAAATTCAATCCAAGGCCACAAATGCATTCGACGGTAATAGACTATTTCACCAACTGGACCGAGGCGGTGGCACTCAAGTAAGCTAATGAGTCTAGTACACTAGATTTATATGAAGGGATAGTGACCAAATTTGGAGTGCCAACCACCATTATATCAGAAAATGCATTAGCATTCATAGGTTCTAAGATCACTAGATGGGCTGTTAAGAATGGGACTTACTTGAGCACTTCATCAAAATATTACCCTCAAGGTAATGGCCAAGTTGAGTCCACAAATAAGAACATGCTAAAGATCATCAGAAGAACTCTTGATGAAAATCAAAGAACCTAGCACACAAATCTCAAATCGGCCTTATGGGCTGATAGGATAACACCAAGCGATCTATAGGTAGCTCTCCATTCAAACTTGTCTATGGGAAAGAGGCGGTGTTTTCTATATCACTTGAGTTGCTAGTATTGGAGCTTGTGAGGCAGCTAGAGATGTCTAAATTTGAACTAATGGAGGCCAGGTATGTGGAGCTAATAGAATTTGAAGAAACCAGAGAACATGCACTCTAATAAATAGAGAAGGATCAAGCCTTAATCAAGAGATGCTTTGAAAAAAGGTAAAAAAGGACCTTCTAGGAAGGATACCTGGTTTTGAAATGGGATGCAGATCGGGTAAAACCAGGAAGGCATTCCAAGTTTGATGCCATTTGGAGTGGCCCCTACATGGTCAAAAGATGTAAAAGTAGTAGTGCTTTTAATTGTCTACATTGAATGGTGAGGAATTACAAATTCCAATAAATGGAATCTATCTTAAGAACTACTACTAGAAGGAAGGTTATCACCTTGTACATATTAGTTTAATTCCTTTTCCTCTAAGTACTTATGCACATTGTCTTGTTGTAGTTTAGGTTGCTTTTCTCCTAAGTGCTTTGCACACTCTGCATGTTCTATTTGGAGCATGTATGATTTCAAATTTTATATATAGTTGTGGTGTTGTTTTTTTACTCTTATTCCGTCCATTCGAGAGACAAATAAAGCCTCGAGTCAAAACAATTTTCTACTCTCATAAACCTTCGTTTCGAGATTTCTTATGAAAATTGAGAGTACAAATAGCCGGGCTCATGAATCAGAGGTAGAAATAGTATCAAACCGTTGTTCTCGACTCCATGCCCAATAGATATGATAAGGCAATTGATATTTTCATCTAGCAGGTAGATACCCTTGTAAGTAGCCAAATTGTTATCCATATTTCACCCCTCGGGAAAAATATTGGATTGGCCACGACCTCGCATAGAAAGAACCTAAGAGAACTTGTTCGAGATCTTGTAAATAGTTGCATAAGGACTCAACAATAGAGTGGCGGGGATGAGAAAGATTAAATGGCCCTATGTAAAAGAAACGACTCTGTCGAGCCGTTTCCATGTCTTAAATCCATTTTTCAAGTTACAAGTAGACTCAAAAATGGAATAGCATGGTCAGAAAAGAAGGGGCAGTGCTGAAGAGGAACCAGGAGAAAGAAGGGAAAAAAATGGTGAAGTTTCAAAGTTTTTCAGGCTTAATACCATTTTGGAAAGAGTCCAAAATCAATTAAGTATGGAAGAGCCAGTGTAGAGAACCATGTATCCTAACGACGCTTCTCTAAAGATGAATCCATAAAGGGAGGCTCAAACAAGTGCCACATCTCCATGTGTCCTAGGATGAAACAGAGGCAGGGTCAAATGGTCAACAAAGTCAAAAGGTAGACAAGGTAGGTCTAAAAAATTGGCTAAGTATAAAGTGCAAGCGGAGGTCGCCAAGTGTCAGCTTGGCGCATCTCCAAGAGTTAGTCCAAAGGTGGAGACCCAAATGAGTGTGAGCTCTCCACATGGCCCAGAGTCCAAAAGGATAAAAGGGACCGTTGAAAATTCCATAGACCTGTGGAGGCTACCAAGTGTCAACTCAATGCTCCTTCAAAGGAAAATTTTGAATCGGGCTTTCAAACAAGCGCCGCACCTCCATGTGTCTAGTCTAAAAAAGGGGCAGAGTCGGTTGAATAGTCAATACATGGGGCAGGCTGACAGAGGCTACCAAGTGTCCAAATTGTGCAAATTCAAGGATTGAATAGAGAGAGGGTTTCTAAATTAGTGCCAGACTACCGTATGTCCTAGGTCAAGAGATATGACCCCACCAAGCAAAATACTTAGCCAAAAACATAGAAATTGGGTAGGCAGTGGAGGAAATGCCACGTGGCAAGCCTAAACTAGCAGCGCTAAAGTGGGCCATCGGGGGAAAGTTGGTTTTTTGCCCCTTGTTATTCCAAAGGTGTAAAAGTTACAAAATGGGTCTGTAACCCCACCCAAAGGAAAAAGTCAACGTTTGAGCTCGAGTCAAGGTCAAAGCGGGGAGTTAGAGGAAAAGGTAAAATTTTTCCTTTTGTCAAAAAGGCACAGAGATAAAAATTGAAGCACATCTCCCCAACCAACCAAAGGGTGCCACGTGTCCAAGAAGAGCATTGGGGCTGCGGGGTTTTAAGAGTTTTTCATTTTTGTGGAAAAGGGAAAAATATAAATCATGGACCCGCAAACTTGATTTTGCCCTAATCCGGCATTGCCATGTGCCCCATATTGATTTTCAAACTGTTTTCCTACCCATTTGTATAGACCTGATACAAACTTTGAAGGGGCATATCTTTCAACTCAGGGCTCTAAAATATTACAAATATTACACCGTTGGAAGCGTCTCGACATCCTTTACGCCATGGAAAGATAAAAAATCATTTTTTTAGGCCCTGGTAGGTGAAAAATAGATTAAAACGTCTTCAAGTCTTTAATGTAGGATCTTCTTACCTCAACAACCATATTGAATTCAATCTACTCCACCGTTTCTTCCTCCTTTGAGGTGCCAAATAAGGATTTGATTCAGTCAAGATAGATTTGGAACAGATTTTATGAGAGACATTAAATAGTGGTGGTTGAGCTTGGAGCTATTTTTTCTCACTTCTCTCTTTTTCTCCCATTTGTATCGAATCAATAAATATAGGCTCGGGAAGATTTGTAAAGGGTTGGACATTATTTTGTTTTATAGGCTCCCCTTTCCTTCTAGAAAAGGAATTTGTGTAGTTCAGGCCTTCCTTTAAAATTGCAGTATGTTTTTTGCCTCCTAGCTATTTTGTAATGTATTGTATCAATCTGCAGAGCAATAAAACACGTTTGTGATTGATTATATATCCTTTCTATCTCTTTTTCTCACATCTAGTATTTCATTATAAATATGGTTATCTGTGCTTGATTATTGTATGTATTTTATTGGTTTGTGTCTATCAAAAAAACTAGTGTTCATCATTTCTTGGTACATCACCTTGTAGTTTAGTCATTTCTTATTTCTTATATCCCTTCTTATCCCCTGTCTCCTTGGAAAATTTTAGATTAGGTATAAAGATAGATCCTCTATAAGTTCTCACCTATGCACCTAAATAGAGGAATAGGAACCAACTTTAAACTGGAGATATTTTCCATTTTCAAGGCCCCACACCTTGGGTAAAGTTCAATGTTATGTGGATCACACCAAATGACTCTACCTTAGAAAATCATATCTGTAGAATTCATTTGGGGGTGCTGTGATTTTACACTAATAGGAGATGCTTAGGGGTAAATTTGATGGGGGTTCATTATAAGAATTAGAATGAATGAATGAAATATGTTTAATGAAATTTATGAGACCAAGCAAAGTGTAAGGAACCCGAGCTACAACCGTAAGAAATTTTCAAGTTTCTTTTGATGTTAGATCTTCTACTATGGATCTTGACTAGGAAGCCAATGGTTTTGTGGAGTCTTTCCTCGTCAAATAACTCATTTGGGTTTCCCACCTTCAAATCGTATTGTGATCGTATATCCTCATAAGCCACACATTCCAAAATGAAGTGCCGCTAGCTTAAAAATAATCAATGCTCTTTTTTATTTTTATTTTTTGGATATAAGCAATATTCACTATTGTTTCACTTCCTATCACTTTCAAAATATTAAAAATTATGATATTATATCATATTAAAAATGTACAGTAAGAAAATATTGATCTCTTATAAATTTCATTCATGGTGTATAAATAACAACATTTTAATATATTTTGGAACAGTAATATTGTCGTAGAAAATGGTCATTTACACATGTTTCATGATTTTAACCAAATTATTATAATTATAATTATTTAGCATTTATACATTTTGTAAATTTTTGAAATATCCATCATGTATAGGTATAGGTGGAAAATTTAAATCCTGAGTAAAAGATCTAAAATAACATTTCAAGAACAATATAACCTACCTTACTCATATTCAAAATATCATTATTTTCCCTCTTTAATATTTCATAATCTATGGATTTCATAAGTTGTGATGTTTTTACCATGGTTACATGATGTCCCACATAATTTAATAAATGGTATGTCACTCTACAACTCTAAATTTAAAATCAACGCCTTGAGTTCCATGTTTCCAAGACCAATGTCTGATAACTAAGTGATTCATTGTATAAGTAAAAAATCATATTACCATATTTATCATTATTAAAGCATGGAGTCCACATCATTGTTGAGTGACACTTTAAAATAGTATTATCCAATTTTGCACACCTGGCAAGATTGGACAACGGGGTCCTATCACGTTCAAAATAAAATAATAGTCCCAGGAACCCACCTTCGGTTATTATCGAAATGCAATAATTAAAAATAATTCCTAAATTGCATATGAAGAGATCACCTAGCATCGAAAGGCACCCAGTTGATCTCGACTCAGTGAAGAGTTCGGGGTCGAGTTGATAGAGAACCCGGTGTCAAATTGATAGTCATCTCGGAAATCATCTCAGTAGAGACTCTCAATTGTAAGAGCTCGACGATGGTCTTGTTAATGCAAAATATAGCTCGTTGAAAATTGACGAATGAAAGGAACTGTACAAGGATCCCGGTGGAGATCGATGCAAAAATATCTGAAGGCCGAGTCAAGGAAAGCTAAGTTAACATGAGGCCAGGTTTAATCCACTAAGACAGTGCTCGACCAATCACTTGGGAAAATTATCTTGTTTGACCAAGATGATATGAGATTATGCAGATATGACGATGAGGTCATCTGGTAGTGTTTGAACAAAAAAAAAAAAAATGCTTGCAACCAAGCAACCAAATACATCTCAATTAAAATCTCGTAGCACTCTATGGAGAGGGTCGCTTGAAGGAGGCAGTACACGTTCTTCTTACAACACATAATCCATCTGTAAATTCTTTAACATATCTTCATCTACTACAGGCTTGCATTACTAAGAAAGCCCTTGCGGAGGCCAAGCAAATCCACTCTCACATCAATAATAGGGGACACACATTTGGAAGACTCACGCTATTACCAAATAAACTTATCTACATGTATGACAAGTGTGAAAGTTTGATGGATGCTCGTAAAGTCTTCAACTGCATGACTGATCCAGATCTCTTCTCATGGAATATGGTAATTGTAGCTTACAGAAGGCATGGACATCCTATACATGCATTCAAACTATTTCATGAAATGCAACGAACACCTGACCACCCCGATCACCTGAACATTCGTGTATAGCCTGGCCAATGGAAAAGAATCGATCAGTTGAGGATGGAGCTCAGACGTGGTAGCATTGGCTCACTCAGTCGAGCCTGACAAGGTCGTGAGCATCCAGAGTTTTGTTTGGTTCGATTGTAAGTCGAGAAGGAAAAGTTGGGGTTCGAATCCGTGCTAAGGCATTGGCTTGGGAGAATTTCATCCCTTTTGTCGGGTTGGACTTTGATGATGGCAAGCCATTGTAAGATTCCCACATGGGAAATATTTCAGTATATTGCCAAGGTCATAAATTTGATGATGGCAGGCCAAATCAGTATTTCCCCACATAGGATATCTTCATCCCGATTTCCATGGTGGAAAATTTGCAGCGGACAGCCAACACCAGGTTTTCACGTAAAGGGGGTCCCGAGTTTCATCTTGCCAAGGACGTGGGAAATAATGCAAGCAATGCCAATGGGAAATTTTGGGATGGAAAGCCATGGTCAGACTTCCGTGGAGTGGAGAAATCGGGTCAAATTGCCGAGTTTGCGCGGCAAAGCTGAGGCCGGGGCCCGTGGATTGGTGTGGCCAAGCCGTTATGCGGAGATTCGGGCGACCAGTGCCAATGGGAAATAAGTAGATGGCATTCCAAGCTGTTCACTCCGCGCGGGGGAGGTTCGGAACAGCACCGCCAAGTGGAAACTTTGCAATGACAAGCCGTCGTGAGTTTTCCACGTAGAGAAGAATTCTAGTTTATTTCCGGAATACCAGGCGAGTCATCAAGTGGGTCAAAACACGTTGGAATGGTAAACGAGAACGTGCTCATGAAGATAGATGGATTATCGGCTAAGCCATCTGGTGCATGTGTAAGGACTCAACAAGTAAAGCTCAGTCAAGGACCGAGTAAATAGGCAAATTGGTTGGGGAAGATCAATGTAACGAAGACCCGTTCAATGTGGAGGTGAATAATGAGCAGTCGAAAGGTTCAGAACTCAGTCATATTACCACTTCTGAGGATGCTTACAGTGGTTCATTGTCATTTCCCACGCTGCAATGCAATGCCAGTGCCAATACCATCCACTTTCAATCTCAATCTCACAGCGTTATGTACAGAAGGTTGTTTGAAGGAGGCTCTGCACATTCTGCGTACCACACACAACACCCCTATAAATTCATATAGATATCTTAAACTATTGCAGACCTGCATTTCCAGGAATACGCTTTCACAAGCAAACAGATGTCGACCTGTTCAGTTCGCCTTTGCCAGCATGCTTCTCCTCATCCTCTGTACAGTTCTGAACATTCGATGGTCGCGAGAAACTCTCACGCACAGCGCGGGCGTGTGCAAGCCGGTCTGATCGAAGCCTTGAAGCAGCGCTTCCGGCAAGCGATTGCAGAAACAAACATTCACTGCCGTGTATGATAGATTGGAGTCACGACATTCAAAGCTTCATAACATTTGCCTGAGTCAGGAGATGAAGGTTTATTACGTGCAGAATGAAACGATTCATATTGCTCAGCATTGTTTTCTCCTAGAAACGAATTGAATGTGAAGGTCAACTCTGAAAATACCCGGTCGGCTGTTTTGCATGCTATATCCTTGTTACTCGTAAATGGTCTCTTCGAGAAAATCCGAGAGCAGAGGCAATATTTATACCCTTCCATTATGTGCGTCCAATCAGACAATAAAAATATTCTTTTACCAGGTTCAGAGAAGCTTGTTTTTAAACAATGGACGATCATACTGCAGTTTCAAGCTAGTTTTATCTAGCTTTATTTCTATTAGCTTTGATCCACGACTAAGGAAGAATTCATATGGTTGTTACCTGTACATTTTTCCAAGGTCCTCTTGGCTGCCCAGGATTGTTCAATGTATTTTTGAAGGGCTTACATTTATGTGTTGCAAATTGTAACATGAAGGATCTTTTTAGTTTACTGGAAAAATGAGTATATTGTGTAGCTCACGGCTACCTATGCCATAATCCCAATAGTGGCATAATTATTGATTGGAGCGAGATTGCAGAATGCCTTTGCCAAAATACCGAAGGGCTCTTTGGCCAAAAATTCAGTCTCAAGGATGTCTATCGACATGTTATGGGCATGAGCTGTGTCATCATCATGGCGGCATTAGGTCTTTATTGGTAATGGCATTTTCTCATTGTTTGGAGAGGTACAATTGCGCTTATTATGGCAAAGCTAAACATTCTTACTACAAGTGTTATATGATAAGGAAGAACCGTGAGCATTGTGGTAAAACCATTCTTAGAGGCGTGAAAATGTGAACATGATCGAACAAATCTTAATATTTCCCATGAGATACAAAAAGCGAGTCGAATCAGTTGAAGAGCTCGTGGTGTTGTTTCATGGAGTTTGAACGTGGAATGCATGTGAATATGTGGTCCAAAACAAGAAGAAATAACTCTATCTGTCAAACTAGAGTTATCACAGAGAAATCAATCGATTGAGTGTTGACAGGGCCACGTAACGTGATCCCTAACAATTTTCATAGCTTGAAAATCATTTCTAAATGGCGCAACATGCAGGAGTGAAATAATTTAAATTCATTAAATTGTTTAACCTCTGTGAGTACAAGCAATGTATCATGGGTCAAATCCACTAAGTATGATTTAGAGTCAAACTTTTCATATTGTGGAAACGTTGGTACCAAGTCAAGATAAAGAATAAGCTCACGGGTGTCGAAGTTTAATGTATTTGTAGAGGCTTTCAATTTCGAGCTTAAAGCTTCATGTTCACGATGCATATAGGTGGCTTGGTAATTCAGAATGGCCTCGAGTTAACAGAGGAAAATGATAAGAATCGAGTTTGATAGCCCACCATTCGGAGGACTCAATGCAAAAGAGCGCGATTACCAAAGCAAGGAAAGAGTTAGTGCAGGGTCAAAAATCAATTGCAACACCGAAGTTAGAGGATTGAAGCTCATCGAATTTGGATTTGTGCAGACTCTATCCACATGGACCCCCCTCCTCTTCAAGTCAAACGGGTCAACGGGGGGGTCCCAACATTATGTTAATTAAATTAATATTTTTATTTAAATATTTTAATAATAATATTTATTATTATTATTTAAATATTTTATTTAAATATTCTTTTAATTAATTGAGAAGACTTGGTCATCAGGCAATTAATGACCCATGATGGAACCTTCTCAGGTAGTTCAACTAACTGCAATAAATACATCATGGGCCTTCAATTTAGGAATGTAATTATGACCATTTCCTCTTCTTTCTCACATATTCTTCTATAAATGTAAGTTGGAAGCTCATTTCAAAGGGTTCCACAGTTCGGACATAAGTTAGACGAGTTAGATATCTCGGGCAAGAGTGTATACTTTTCAAGGGTCTCTCTCTTACGCAAGTTGTTCTTGTGTGTTGAGAGAACTTTCAAGCCTCCTCTTCAAGGCTGTAATGGCAACTATTGCCTCTTACGAATGTATGATGCATTGTGCATGTTATTGAAGCAATAAAAGTGTGTGTTTTGTGACTAATCTCGGTCCTTTCATCCTTCATGCTTCTTTGTGCCTTTCTCATACTTGCGGGTACATGTGCAAGTTTAAGTTTCTATTGCGGAGTTCTTGGAGTTACTGTGCTTATCGAGTGGTGAAGTATTGCATGCGGTTGAGTTGTGGTGTCTGTTCACCCTTCTTGAGTTCATCCTTCTTCTTTGGGAAGCTGGTATATTTCTCGGTCGATAAAGTTTAACAAAAGGAACGCGTGTCTCTTAGCTTTGGTATCCTATACCCTCTCTAAGTTGCGGTAGGTGAAGTTGACCTGTGGTGCACACACCCTCTTCAAATTAACCCTTCCTAAATCTGAAGACACCCTTTATTCGGTGCATCACCATCCCTAGTATAGTTTCATTTCTGTAAAACTCTTTCCCTAAAACCCCATGAAAATGTTAGCATAGGACTAGATAATCGTTTTTGTTACACTAGGAGTAGTACAGACACTTAGTTTAGGAAGAGGAAGCCGGCCTTCTCCGGAGGTTCACCTCGAGCCCAAGTCCCACAGCTTGAGAGGTGATCCCATGTGTCCCAATCACACCGAACGTCCTATTCACATCCTGGCCATTCGGAGGGTGCAGTGATTTGGCGACAACAGTTTTTGGCACGCCGGTGGGACATCACAAAAGTTAGAGTTCCATCTTTCAGAGGTGTCTCATTATCAAACAAGAAATCTTAAGCCACCGTGCGACCACACACAACAGTTTTTGGCACGCCCGGTGGGAGAGAGTTGGTACTTCTCTTCTCACTTACACAAGTCAAAGTACCTGGCGACTCCATATCTCTGGATTCCAAATCTCAGTGCGATAACTTATGCGAAGAATTCAGACAAGAGCTTCTTCAAAGAAAGGAAATTATCAGCATACCGAACTTTCCTTATCTCCTCCAAAGAGAAGAAGAAGAGGCATTTCCACATCCCCAGTTGCAGATTTACCTACTAGGGGTCATTCAACTCCTCCTTACGGAAGATTTCCTCCACCCAGGAACAATCAACCTTTCGTTGCTATGGCGAGGAACCAAGTTTTTCCCCCTTTCAATGCAAGCAGTCCTCTTATGTTGGCTCAACGTGATCCGATACCTATTGCGGCACTCAAAAGTTTACCCTTCTACACGGGGGAAACTCACGTTACTCCAGTGGAGCATATCTTTGATGTAGCCAGCATCTGCGCAGTACATAATATCACCGAAGACAATGTTGCAGTTAGACTTCTTCTTTACCTCTTTGAGGAAAAGCACTTCAATGGTTTCGCGGGTTAGGTGTTGGCACTATAACCACTTGGGACGAGTTGGGAGAAAAGCTATGTAAACAATTTGAAGACAAAAGTGATCACCTATCACTTTTGGAACAACTTACTACCATAAAGAGAGCTCCCCAAGAATACATGAGTGATTTCAACTTCCGATTCCACAGGACTTGGAATAGGATTCCGGCGCTCATAAAGCCTTCTGCACATAATGCATTCTTGTACTATTTGCGAGCCTTGAATAGCGATGTAGCAGTTATGATCCAATCTATGGGAGGGACTACACTTCACGATGCTTACGAAGTTGCCATAAGTGCGAGAGAATTCTTTGATTGAAAGTGGAAAGATAGCTCCACGACCACCAATGCCCTTTTCTCCAGATCTTACGAATCATCAGCCTATCATTGCTCCTCTTCTAGTGGACTCCAAGCAACCATCTCAATCTTCCCCTGCCTCTTCAAATGACCTATTTGAAGTCAAGTCACTACTGCAAAATTTTGGAAATGAGCTCGTTGCACTCAAAAGGCAACAATTTCAATCTGACAATCGTCAGTATCAGCCACAAAATCAGCGTGTCAGGCTAGCCGTCCTCCCTTTCAAGGAAGCAATCAGCCCAAAATCAAACTACGAGTCAAGTTGCAAATGTCGAGGCCCTTGAACTTAGGAACCCTCTTGCGGCTAGCTCATCTAGAGCTATATAGTACTGTTCGAGAATAATCTAGTTCAAGACTACGAATGGTGCTATCCTTGCTCTCAACCTCACAATCAAAATCTTTGTCCCAATGGGGTTCTTAGCTTGAGGCCCTTATGGTTCAAAGTGTATCTTCCCCCTTGAGTTAACAAACAATTCATCTACGCGAAAGCGAGATCAACCGCAGCACTGAAGAATCACGTTACTAAAGCGGCAAGAAGAAGATTTTTGCGGATTGAATATAGATTCTTCATCAGTGGCAGCAAACACTCGTTCCAAAAAGAGAGCAATGGAGCCTCAACCTCTCGAAGCTGATCTAGCATCCACTTCTCAACATGGGTTACAAATAGCGGTTGATAGAAATGCGGGAAAGAAATCACCAGAAACATCGGCTAGCCACGCCGCAGGGAAAGATGGTTCTCCAGGCATCACGGTACCCAACAAACATTTTCCAAAGGAGGACCCCAATGCCCAAAAAAGTGTCAATAAAGTTGGAGCGATTCCCTTCAGCATAGTAGAACAAATGAAGAAAACCAATCTGAGCGTTACCATGTGGGATGCACTCTCGATTCCTTCTCAAAGAAAACCATTGCGAGAAGCTCGACGATTTTAGTACAACCAGCGCATCACCAAGCCATGGAGTGACAAATGCTACAAATTTGTGTCAACCGGAAGGGAAAATCATTCCTACGGAAAACAAACCACCGCCATTCTACATTTCCCTGATCATTGGCGACCACCTGGTACATAATTGCATGATCGATTAAGTGCGGTAGCTCTGTCATGCGAAACAAATCGCGAGATGTACTAGGCATACAATATGCGCCAGTTGCAAGAGGGGTTGTTCAGCTGGATGGCACAGCTGTTAAGACTGTTGGGGTTATCAAAGGACTTCAACTTACCATTCATGCATGCCCAAGTTTGTCATTCACTCAAGACATATCGGTTATTGACCTCCCTCCCCTCTTTGCCATCTGCCTATCACGGGATTTCACTGCCAAGATGGGCGGTTACCTATCAGCCGATTGGTCACATATGATTCTCAGGACTCGATACGGAACCAAAGTAACTATAAGGGCAGAACCAATCTGCCATAATCATGTAGAACCCTACACTTCTAGTCCCATAAATGGAAATTACACCATTGGCGATCCAGAAGAGGAAGGTGCCGATCATGAACCAACCACCCTTGTTGAAGAAGTCCCTGATACTTTGCTGGATGAAGTAAGTAGAGATCATCAGTACGATCCCTACGCTGATGTATTGGTAGAAGAAGAAGCTGGTTTGCTGGTCTTGGAAGAAACAGGATTAGGTACCTTTTGTATCCATGAAGAAGATACAATCATACCACAACTTGTCAAAACACCAAGTGATTCTAAAGGACTATGGAAATTGTTCTTGATGGCTCAAGAAGTAAGAATGGATCCGGTGCTTTGGTGTTATGTTAATTTCTCGAGAGGAGATAAGTACTTCTCATCTTTCGGTTGCGGTTCGGTTGCACTAACAATGTTGCTTGAATACGAGGCTCTTGTGCAAGGAATTGGCTAGCCCAAAGGAAGGGAATCAAGGCCCTAAGCTGTTTTGGAGACAGTGAGTTAGTTGTTCATCAAGTTTCAGCGTAGTGCATCCAAGAATGATCTTCTAAGATCATACAAAAATCGAGTTTGGGATCTAATTGAAGATTTGAAGCTTTTGGGATCCATGCAATTCCTAGAGGTCAAAATCAAGATGCGAGATAGGCTTGCTACAATTGGTTCACAATATAACATACCAGTTGATATCATGAAAGAAGGGCAGCAATTTGTTAAAATGGTGGTTCGACCAGATCCACGATAATGTGAGTAGTTGGCAAGTGTTCGACAGTGATGAACAAATTGTCCTCTTCCTACAAGAAGAGGCGGAGTTTGCTGCAAAAAATCAAGATAAGTTGCAAGAGTCATATGGTGAACAAATTATTCAATTGAAAAGCAACAAGTTACCAAAAGGTTTAGTCACTTTGGAATCCATTTTCAATTCAGATGACCAAGCCAAAAGACAAAGCCCTAACATGGTGGTCAAAGAAGAATATTTTGAGGAAGTCGAAGTATCAAATGAAAAATTTCTCAAGATCGGAAAAGTGTGTACTTCTGAGGAGAAAGAAGCTTTCATCAAACTTTGTCAAGAGTATCATGACATCTTTGCATGGAGCTATAAAGATCTGCGTGGTTTTGATCCAGGTCTTGCGCAACATACCATCGAACTGGATCCTAATGCTAAGCCAGTTCGTCAGAAACAAAGACCAATTAATCCCAAAATTGAGCCACTAATGAGAAAGGAGCTAACCAAGCTCATCGAGGCTTGTATAATTTTTCCCATCAAGCATTCCTCATGGGTAGCCAATTTGGTGCCCGTGAGGAAGAAGAACGGAGAGATCCGGTTATGCGTAGATTTCAGGGATTTGAATCGTGCGTCATTGAAAGACCATTATCCTCTTCCATCGATGGAGCAGATCCTTCAAACGGTGGCAGGAGCTCAAAGATTTTCTTTGCTCGATGGATATTCAGGTTACAATCAAATCCTAGTCCAAGAATCGACCAATTCAAAACGGCTTTCACTACCAAGTGGGGCACATATGCCTACAATAAAATGCCATTCGGATTGTCCAACGCCGGGGCTACTTTCCAAAGAGCCATGGACATGGCATTTAAGGGACTGATCAACGATATTATTTTGGTTTACCTTGATGATATAACTGTATACTCTAAGCATGCAGAAGATCACATCACACATCTAAGGAAAGTTTTCCAAAGGTGTAGGGAATTTGGGGTTTCACTTAACCCCAAGAAATGTATTTTCGCAGTGCACGAGGGAAAATTGTTGGGGCATGTTGTTTCAGCGGAAGGATTATCAATCGATCCAGCCAGGATTCATTCGATTATGTCCTTATCTCTCCCAAGTCACAAGAAGGGCCTCCAGAGCTTTTTGGGAACCATAAATTTTGTGCGGAGATTCATCCCTCAATTTGCGACATTGGCTAAACCACTGACATCCATGCTAAGGAAAAACATGCCATTCTCATGGACAAAGGAAGGACGAGAAAGCTTCGAAGCCATCAAAACAGCCATTTCCCAAGCTCCCACGCTTGTGAACCCCGGAGTTTGACAAAGATTTTATCCTTTATGCTTTTGCGAGTCAAGAGAGCATTTGGGGATCCTCACCCAACAAAGCGACAACTTTGATGGAGCTGACCAATCGCTTTCTTGATCAATCCCTCAAAGACTACGAGTTCAAATACTCATTCATTGAAAAGCAAGTCTTTTGCGGTTATTCGAGCTTTGAAGAAATTCAAGCACATGTTGTCAACAACAAGATTCATCGATGGTGTCTCATCCAGTGTCGAGGAGTTTTTCTTTGAACAAAGAAATGAGCGAAAAGCGTCTTTGGATGGATCACGAAGGTAATGGAGTATGACGTGCATATCAAAGTCACTAAACTTGTCAGAGGTAAGGGTTTATGTGAGCAACTTGCTGCAGACATGGAATCAAAAGGTAATGAGGACGTGACACTCCTAAATGCGATGAGGATGTTGATCAAAGGTATTTGGTTATCCAAAATGAAGAATTTCATCTTCTCAGGAGCATACCCAACAAACATGGATAAAAACCAAAGACGAACTTTCCGTCTTCAATCTATCCCATATGTTTTGGTAGATAGCATTCTCTTTCGAAAAGATTTGAACGGCGTTCTCCTTCGGTGCATAGGACCGGAACAGGTAAGTAAGATACTAGAAGAATTTCATAATGGCCTATCTGGAGGACATTATTTCGCATGAACAACAGCTACCAAGATCATGCGAGCTGGCTACTATTGGCCAGATTTATTCAAGGATGCCCATCTCTGGGTAAGGAAATGTAAGGAATGTGCCTTTTTCACAGGTAAGCAGAAGCTGGCAGCTCTTCCACTACATCCAATTCAAGTGGATCAACCCTTTGTTCAATGGGGGTTGGACTTCATCGGAATGATTAATCCTCCATCAGTGACGGACATAAGTGGGTCCTTACCGCAACAGACTATTTTACTCGATGGACAGAGGCGGTAGCATTAAAAGAGAGCAATGAAAAGGCAGTTCTAGATTTTTTGGAGGGTATAATGACGAGGTTTGGTGTTCCATTTACAATCATTTCAGACAACGCGCTGGCTTTTCTTGGTATGAAATTGAGTGAATGGGCTGTTAAAAATGGGGTATACCTCAAAACTTCATCCAATTACTATCCATGAGGAAAGCGGATTGGTGAGTCTAGCAACAAAAACCTCATAAGGATTATTAAGCGCACAATGGAGACTAACAAGAGGACTTGGCATACACAGCTTAAGACAGCCTTATGGGCAGATCGAATCACACCTAAAAGGGCCATTGGAAATTCTCCTTTCGTTCTTGTATATGGAAGAGAGGCAAAACTCCCGCTCTCATTGGAGTTACCTTCTTTGGAGTTAGCTCATCAACTTGAAGTTATAGAGAGTGATCCTCTGACAGTAAGGTTTGCTGAACTCATGGAGTTAGAGGAAGTACGAGATAAGGCTATGAAAACTTTGGAGCAGCATCAGGCTCAAGTTAAGAAATCTTTTGACAAGAAGGCGTCCGACAGACATTTTCAAGAGGGAGATTTAGTTCTCAAATGGGATGAAGACAGGGCCAAACCAGGCAAGCATGCCAAGTTTGACGCTCTCTGGAGTGGACCATACATCATCACAAGTTGCAAAGAGGCAAATTCATTTCGTCTATCTAGGCTCAATGGAGAAGAACCGCCCATTCATGTGAATGGGATACATCTCAAAGCTTGTTTTTGAGAAGCGTTCCACCCCCTGTACAGTTAAATTAGGTGTTTTCCTCCAAGTGCTTATGCACATTGTTGTCTGTTGTTGTTTTGCTTTCCTCGTTGTTGTGTTTTGTGTTGTTCTGCACATTGTTTCATCATTGGAAGGTGTCAAGGAGAGGAAAGGTTCAAGGTTTCCATAAGAGTTTCAAAATCTGCTTCATTAGAATTTTTTCAGTGTTCCATGGATGTCAAGCATTCAACAGATTCAATATACTTCATGCTTAGCATTCCAGGGAGGCCCAGGATATCAGAAATGTTCAAGGAGATTTCGGGATGTGTCAAAGAAAATCATACTACTTTCAGGATTCCAACATAGACTCCATGCCCAATGGATGACTTAAGGCTACTGGAATCATGCTTAGCAGGCAATCATCCCCGAGAGGTCGCCAAAAATGTTATCCAATTTTGCACACCTGGCAAGATTGGACAACGGGGTCCTATCACGTTCAAAATAAAATAATAGTCCCAGGAACCCACCTTCGGTTATTATCGAAATGCAATAATTAAAAATAATTCCTAAATTGCATATGAAGAGATCACCTAGCATCGAAAGGCACCCAGTTGATCTCGACTCAGTGAAGAGTTCGGGGTCGAGTTGATAGAGAACCCGGTGTCAAATTGATAGTCATCTCGGAAATCATCTCGGTAGAGACTCTCAGTTGTAAGAGCTCGACGATGGTCTTGTTAATGCAAAATATAGCTCGTTGAAAATTGACGAATGAAAGGAACTGTCTACAAGGATCTCGGTGGAGATCGATGCAAAAATATCACGAAGGCCGAGTCAAGGAAAGCTAAGTTAACATGAGGCGAGGTTTAATCCACTAAGGCAGTGCTCGACCAACCACTTGGGAAAATTATCTTGTTTGACCAAGATGATATGAGATTATGCAGATATGACGATGAGGTCATCTGGTAGTGTTTGAACGAAAAAATGCTTGCAACCAAGCAACCAAATACATCTCAATTAAAATCTCGTAGCACTCTATGGAGAGGGTCGCTTGAAGGAGGCAGTACACGTTCTTCTTACAACACATAATCCATCTGTAAATTCTTTAACATATCTTCATCTACTACAGGCTTGCATTACTAAGAAAGCCCTTGCGGAGGCCAAGCAAATCCACTCTCACATCAATAATAGGGGACACACATTTGGAAGACTCACGCTATTACCAAATAAACTTATCTACATGTATGACAAGTGTGAAAGTTTGATGGATGCTCGTAAAGTCTTTGCGCATGGTGATCCAGATCTCTTCTCATGGAATATGGTAATTGTAGCTTACGAGAAGGCATGGACATCCTATACATGCATTCAAACTATTTCATGAAATGTAATGAACACACGACCACCCCGATCACACGAACATTCGTGTATAGCACGGCCAATGAAAAGAATCGATCGGTTGAGGATGGAGCTCGAGACGTGGTAGCGCATTGGCTCACTCGGTCGAGCTTTGACAAGGTCGTGAGCATCCGAGTTTTGTTTGGTTCGATTGTAAGTCGAGAAGGAAAAGTTGGGGTTCGAATCCGTCTTTAAGGCATTGGCTTGGGAGAATTTCATCCCTTTTGTCGGGTTGGACTTTGATGATGGCAAGCCATTGTAAGATTCCCACATGGGAAATATTTTTGATATATTGCCAAGGTCATAAATTTGATGATGGCGAGGCCAAATCGAGTATTTCCCCACATAGGATATCTTCATCCCGATTTCCATGGTGGAAAATTTGCAGCGGACTGACCAACACCGAGGTTTTCACGTAAAGGGGTCCGAGTTTCATCTTGCAAGGGCGTGGGAAATAATGCAAGCAATGCCAATGGGAAATTTTGGGATGGAAAGCCATGGTGGAGACTTAGTGGAGTGGAGAAATCGGGTCAAATTGCCGAGTTTTGCTTAGTGAATGGAAAGGCTGGAGGTGAGGGCGGGCCCGTGGATTGATGTGGCCAAGCCGTTATGCGGAGATTCAGGCGACCAGTGCCAATGGGAAATAAGTAGATGGCATTCCAAGCTGTTCACTCCGCGCGGGGGAGGTTCGGAACAACACCGCCAAGTGGAAACTTTGCAATGACAAGCCGTCGTGAGTTTTCCACGTAGAGAAGAATTCAAGTTTATTTCCGGAATACCAGGCGAGTCATCAAGTGGGTCAAAACACGTTGGAATGGTAAACGAGAACGTGCTCATGAAGATAGATGGATTATCGGTTAAGCCATCTGGTGCATGTGTAAGGACTCAACAAGTAAAGCTCAGTCAAGGACCGAGTAAATAGGCAAATTGGTTGGGGAAGATCAATGTAACGAAGATCCGTTCAATGTGGAGGTGAATAATGAGCAGTCGAAAGGTTCAGAACTCGGTCATATTACCACTTCTGAGGATGCTTACAGTGGTTCATTGTCATTTCCCACGCTGCAATGCAATGCGGTGCGAATAATACCATCCACTTTCAATCTCAATCTCACGAGGTTATATACGAAGGTTGTTTGAAGGCTCTGCACATTGCGTACCACACACACACAACACCCCTATAAATTCATATAGATATCTTAAACTATTGCAGACCTGCATTTCCAGGAATACGCTTTCACAAGCAAACAGATGTCGACCTGTTCAGTTCGCCTTTGCCAGCATGCTTCTCCTCATCCTCTGTACAGTTCTGAACATTCGATGGTCGCGAGAAACTCTCACGCACAGGCAGCAGGCGTGTGCAATACAGTCGAAGCCGTTTTCAGCGCTTCAGCGAGCAGTTGCAGGAAACAAACATTCACTGCCGTGTATGATAGATTGGAGTCACGACATTCAAAGCTTCATAACATTTGCCTGAGTCAGGAGATGAAGGTTTATTACGTGCAGAATGAAACGATTCATATTGCTCAGCATTGTTTTCTCCTAGAAACGAATTGAATGTGAAGGTCAACTCTGAAAATACCCGGTCGGCTGTTTTGCATGCTATATCCTTGTTACTCGTAAATGGTCTCTTCGAGAAAATCCGAGAGCAGAGGCAATATTTATACCCTTCCATTATGTGCGTCCAATCAGACAATAAAAATATTCTTTTACCAGGTTCAGAGAAGCTTGTTTTTAAACAATGGACGATTATCTGCAGTTTCAAGCTAGTTTTATCTAGCTTTATTTCTATTAGCTTTGATCCACGACTAAGGAAGAATTCATATGGTTGTTACTGTACATTTTTTCCAAGGTCCTCTTGGCTGCCCCAGTTGTTCAATGTATTTTTTGAAGGGCTTCTGTTATGTGTTGCAAATTGTAACATGAAGGATCTTTTTAGTTTCTGGAAAAATGAGTATATTGTGTAGCTCACGGCTACCTATGCCATAATCCCAATAGTGGCATAATTATTGATTGGAGCCGAGATTGCAGAATGCACTGCCAAAATACCGAAGGGCTCTTTGGCCAAAATTCAGTCTCAAGGATGTCTATCGACATGTTATGGGCATGAGCCTGTGTCATCATCATGGCAGCATTAGGTCTTTATTGGTAATGGCATTTTCTCATTGTTTGGAGGGTACAATTGCGCTTATTATGGCAAAGCTAAACATTCTTACTACAAGTGTTATATGATAAGGAAGAACCGTGAGCATTGTGGTAAAACCATTCTTAGAGGCGTGAAAATGTGAACATGATCGAACAAATCTTAATATTTCCCGCAGATACAAAGCCAGGTCGAATCAGTTGAAGAGCTCGTGGTGTTGTTTCATGGAGTTTGAACGTGGAATGCATGTGAATATGTGGTCCAAAACAAGAAGAAATAACTCTATCTGTCAAACTAGAGTTATCACAGAGAAATCAATCGATTGAGTGTTGACAGGGCCACGTAACGTGATCCCTAACAATTTTCATAGCTTGAAAATCATTTCTAAATGGCGCAACATGCAGGAGTGAAATAATTTAAATTCATTAAATTGTTTAACCTCTGTGAGTACAAGCAATGTATCATGGGTCAAATCCACTAAGTATGATTTAGAGTCAAACTTTTCATATTGTGGAAACGTTGGTACCAAGTCAAGATAAAGAATAAGCTCACGGGTGTCGAAGTTTAATGTATTTGTAGAGGCTTTCAATTTCGAGCTTAAAGCTTCATGTTCACGATGCATATAGGTGGCTTGGTAATTCAGAATGGCCTCGAGTTAACAGAGCAAAACGGTAAGAATCAAGTTTGATAGCCCACCATTCGGAGGACTCAATGCAAAAGAGCGCGATTACCAAAGCAAGGAAAGAGTTAGTGCAGGGTCAAAAATCGATTGCAACACCGAGTTAGAGGATTGAAGCTCATCGAATTGAGATTATGTGCGAGATTCTATCCACATGGACCCCCTCCTCTTCAAGTCAAGCGGGTCAACGGGGGGGTCCCAACATTATGTTAATTAAATTAATATTTTTATTTAAATATTTTAATAATAATATTTATTATTATTATTTAAATATTTTATTTAAATATTCTTTTAATTAATTGAGAAGACTTGGTCATCAGGCAATTAATGACCCATGATGGAACCTTCTCAGGTAGTTCAACTAACTGCAATAAATACATCATGGGCCTTCAATTTAGGAATGTAATTATGACCATTTCCTCTTCTTTCTCACATATTCTTCTATAAATGTAAGTTGGAAGCTCATTTCAAAGGGTTCCAACAGTTCAGACAAGTTGGACAGTTAGATATCTCAGGCAAGAGTGTATACTTTTCAAGGGTCCTCTCTCTTCTGCAAGTTGTTCTTGTGTGTTGAGAGAACTTTCAAGCCTCCTCTTCAAGACTGTAATGGCAACTATTGCCTCTTCTGAATGTATGATGCATTGTGCATGTTATTGAAGCAATAAAAGTGTGTGTTTTGTGACTAATCTCGGTCCTTTCATCCTTCTATGCTTCTTTGTGCCTTTCTCATACTTGCAGGTACACTGTGCAAGTTTAAGTTTCTATTGCAGGTTCTTGGAGTTCTGTGCTTATCGAGTGGTGAAGTATTGCATGCAGTTGAGTTGTGGTGTCTGTTCACCCTTCTTGAGTTCATCCTTCTTCACTGGGAAACTGGTATATTTCTCGGTCTGATAAAGTTTAACAAAAGGAACGCGTGTCTCTTAACTTTGTGGTATCTGTACCCTCTCTAAGTTGCGGTAGGTGAAGTTGACTGTGGTGCACACACCCTCTTCAAATTAACCCTTCCTAAATCTGAAGACACCCTTTATTCGGTGCATCACCATCCCTAGTATAGTTTCATTTACGTAAAACTCTTTCCCTAAAACCCCATGAAAATGTTAGCATAGGACTAGATAATCGTTTTTGTTACACTAGGAGTAGTACTGGCACTTAGTTTAGGAAGAGGAAGCCGGCCTTCTCAGGAGGTTCACCTCGAGCCCAAGTCCCACGGCTTGAGAGGTGATCCCATGTGTCCCAATCACACCGAACGTCCTATTCACATGCGACAACAGGTGGTCTTTCATTATCCCCTAATTTTAAAAATGAATATGGATAATGGGAGGCCTTCCAATCTCCTTGAAAGTGAATAATAAATGAAGAGGGAGAATAGGATGCCCCCATTCTATCTCAAAGAAAAAAATGAAGACTGAGAAGAGGATGCCTTTCATTATTTGTCAAAGTTAAAATAAATGAAGAGATAAAATGGTAAAGTGAACAAATTTCAAGATGGAAAATAGGAGAAAAAACTCTAAAGATAGAATAGGAAAGTAAAAAAAATCAATGGAGAGAATGGGAGGCCTCTCATTCTCCCTTTAAGTGAAAATATTAAAAGGTAGAATAAGAATCCTCTTTAACCTATATATGTATTCAACACATGACAATATTATATGGTGTCCCATAGTTTAAATATAAAATTTTGGTTATTGATTTTGAAAAATTGAAAACCGATAATGACACATTTGGTCACCGACATTCACATGATTGGAAACCAACATTATCACAATTAGAAACCGATAATAAGACAATGGGAAACCAAATTTCATGTTTATAAAACCATGAACCATGTTATTGGAAGTCTAGATTTTTTTGGTTAGTCCAAATTTAATGAAATGGTGGTTTAATTGACAATTATCTTTGGCCTCTTTATTATTTTTTTCCTCCTCTTTGGAATTTTACACCCTATAGCCTAGTTAGAACTTTATTTGCATATATTTTATGATTTTAGACACCAATGCTCATCTAGAACACCAGTACAAGGTGCCCTCGTCCCATATGGGAACCCTTGACCTCTTTCCACCTTTCTTGATCTTTTTGGGATTCTTTCATATTTTGGGAATATTACTTTCTTAGGGTATTTCCTTCTGGATGTCAATTATGAAATTCAACCAAAGGAATCATATCAATACAAATCTATGTCACCAAAATAAGGGACCAAGCTCTAAGAATCTATTATCATCAACTAATATCGCATCCAAAGGCATATACGAGCACCAAATGCATCCATATAACATCCATTCAAGAGAAAAAGGACCATATGTTTTGCATACACCTTGCATAGGAAGGGGAAGTGCATTATTATTCCATCCACATATCTATTTATATTGGTACATCTAGCTATTTTCCACTATCAAGTGTGCTTGCACAAGGGCTTCCTTGGGAACTATTCTTTCACACACATGTTATAACTACATGTAGTATGAGATTTAGTGTAACACATAGTTGTAAGTTCACACAGTCAATCGACCAATGGGGTTAGTATGACTCCCCATATTGCATCTTTTATTTTTAGGATTTAATGTAGTTTGAGGTTTTTATAAGTGAACATATCTTTACAGTTATAGTTGCTCTCAAAAATCATATTATGATATACATGTCACCAAAAGTGACTATCAAGGACACTTGTGCGACATCGAGAAAAATTATATTTTGACCCCTTTCATAGTCATGGGCACCCTGGAGTAGAAATTGGCACCTAGACACCTATGACCTAGTCTAGGAAACCTAGTCCAATTTTATATGATAGTCACATAATTTAATATGGGAATTTTTGACATAGATTCCTTTATGCTCATTAGGTTTCCAATATAGATCAGTTTTCATATCACACACAAATAGGCTAAGTCATTTTTCTCTCCCTCTTATACTTAGGGTTTCATATTTTATCACTTTGTTGCTTATGTCAAATCTATATTCTAGAATTTATTTATCATACGTGACTCTGCAATTAAGACTTATCATTCTATTTTTCTTTTTGTTAAATCATTTGGTGAACTTGACCCATTTGACCTCTGTTGGATCTACATTCATTCCTAGTCTCACTATCTTAGGATCCTTTCATCATGGATGTCTCTATCCATGGATTTTTATAGGATAATTCTAATTATGTCAGCAAAATATGATCTCATTTGGCCAATAATTACATTCATCCTCATACTTTACCTGAATACGTGTACAGAATTTTACTTATTCCTTGCCTCATGATGAAGAGCATATTACTTTCACATCAGATGAGTTACCTTTTCAAGCCATGTTAGATCATGATCCACCTCTTTATATTCATGTTTGCATCAATAATGTTGGGGTTAAATGTTCCTTTGTTTCTAATGGATTGGGACTTAGCATTTGTAATCTAACATTTCTCTTCCAAATTGGCATCTTTGAGGACTCTTAAGCTCCCTCATCTATTCCTATCAGTGGTTTTACAAATATTCTCAAGTGTGTCTTAGGTACTCTTACATTACCCATCACCTGTTTAACCATGTACTATACCTACTTCATGTAATATGATTCCCAATAATATTAATTGAAATATTCCTCTTGGGTGGCCTTAGATCCACACCATGCATGTGGTTCCTTCCACTCTTCATACATGACTTGAATTCCTTTATTAAGGAGTTGTCAACGAAGTCCTTACATATCCATCCCCCTTCACATTTACTAATTATATTTAGAATTTAAGAAAAACCCCATCTCTTTCATGTCTAATCCACATTTATCAAAATATGGTATTTGGCTATAAATATCTACTTTGTTATGGTTTTTCTCATGCTTGTTTATGCTAGCATGATCAAAGAGTCACAAGAGAGTTGGCTCTCCCCACTCAATCTAATAAAATTGTCCTTGGGTATCGTCTTATATTCACATTCTCTTGAGAGGATTATGTTTTTTTACTTACTTATTCACTTAATATCTTATATCAGAACACACTAGTGATTCTACTTGTGCATGATTAGCTTGATTTAGATATTTTTTCCACTGATGATTCTCTCTTAGAGTACATGGGGACTTATGATCACCTCAATTATTTCCATTATAATAAATGTCTTCCATCAATTATCAATGTTATTGCATACTTTGACGAGTCGGATACAACTATTTAAAGTACCAATACTCTTGACACCATCCCTACTAACCCGTGCATAGATGATCAATTGAATATTTTAAATGAAGAAAGTATTTAATATAACCTTGACATCGATACCAACCCATATATGGTTTTATCGGCCGCTTCTCTTATGCTTGCTAAGGAAAATGACACTCACAAGTCCTTCAAGAATTATCTAACATAATTGCATGGGGTTATAATAATATTCTTGATATATATCCTTCCGTGAACATGTAAAATATTGTCATTAACCCTAGTGCTAAACCGAGTTAAACAAAAAAATGTGTAAAATACATCTATATGTAATGGAAAGTTACAAAATCTATGGAATGAGGATAAAGAGCCTCAAAGCTTTGTTAACTCAACTATGCACCATGAGATAAGAGCTAAATAAGGGAAACTAGCATGCAAGAATTATAACTTTGACAAAAACATAAAAAACTAACATGTATACTACTCTCTACTCCATGAAAGCTTAATGAAAGTAAACCTAGTTAGATTCTAAGAAATCAAATGTGATGTTTACTCCCAAACATAGTGAAGAGTCTCTCCAAGTTGGCTACATGGTTAAGCTTTAGATCTTCCCTTACTAACTATATTTGGAATGGATGAATGCAAGATGGAGGAGCTCTCAACAATGGATTATGGCCAAGATCTAAATGTTCTACAACTTAAAGCTATCACAAAGTATTTCTAATGCCTTTCCAAAGTGCTTGAGAGAGAAGGACCATTTGAAAGGAAATCCTTAGGATTGTATTTATAGTTTCTGGTTTGGAAGAGTTTAAAATTTGGGTGCATGTGGGACTAAATCTCAAAAAGTATTTTTATGTTAGATTAGGATAAACATGCTTTAGGCTTAGTTAGGCTTGGTTTAGGCTTGTTAACTAGGGTTTAGGCTAATTAAACTTTATTAACAAGTGATTAAAGACTCATTGAGAGTTAGGAGGGGTCTAGATAACCAATTGTGACTTATAGATAGCCTACAAAGCCAATAGAAGTGGTCGAGAGAGAACTAGGGAGGTTATGAATGGTCGAAAGTAGGAATGTTTAGCTAATAAGAGATATATTAGCCAAATAAGCTGATTATAGGAGGAATACGACCAAAAGAGGGTTGTGAATGGGCATATGAGAATGGAGCAAAGTATGGGGAATTAACGAAGTGTCATTAATTGATTGGATTAGATGAAATGCTAAGTGTAAGAACATTTTAGGTGTCTACATTTGCCCCTCTTTGAGGTGACGTAAGCGACATCACTTCAAAGAAAGTAGACAAGCATAAACAAGTAGAAAATTTTGAAGGGATAGAAGAAAAATGAGTAGAATGGAGGATGCCCCCTCGAGTGTCAATGGGGTGACAGAGGAATTCAATCAACAATCAAAATGTTGAAAAAAGAGAATAGAAGAAAGAGAACAAGAAGAAAAGAAAGGGGATATAGAAGAAAATGGAGTATGAGGAAGAGGGAATGAGCTAACATCCATCTAGTGCCTTTTAAACAACTTTATTTTCATCATCGGCCCTTATTAAAATGAATGAACAAAAGTTTAGTATGACATGGAAAGCCATATACGAGCAAATGTCCATTGCTAAAAACACCAACTCCATGCAACATAAAAAATTTTAAGTGTCTTCTCAAATTAACGATAAGGGGTTGCAATGTTAAAAGAAAGGAAATTGAGAAAATAATGGAGTTTTTGGGTCATTTTTTGTGTTTTTCGAAATAGTACTAGGACATTTTTGTGCGTGTCCCAAGTTCAAAGTGGGCAAATTACCTGATGGATGTAGATCAAGATGATCCGAGTCACGCACATTCAAAAGAAGTTTGTGATTTTTTAGAAGCCCATATTTGAAATTTTTGTCCCAAATGTCCCAAGTTCAAGGGTGCAAGTTGTTCCATTTTCATTTGTACCGTTAAAATCAAGAAATTGAGAAAACCGTTTTGGGTACATTTTGTGTGTTTTTGGGCTCGCTTTCATTTTTCCCAAATGTCCCAAGTTCAATTGACCCTTTGTTCCTCGTCACCCGGTTTCCCATTTTCTTTTTGGGCTCTCCGATCCATGCCCAAGTTCAATTGGGCAAGTTGTTCCATTTCGCGAATCACTCGACTTCACGCTTTTCCCCAAATGTCCCAAAAAGTTGCATTTGAGTCATGTGCTTTTTCCCATGTCCCAAAAGGCATTTGTGCGTCTTTCCCCGCTCTTCCCGAATCGCCCGAGCCAGCGTGTGTTTCGCATTCGCGTCCCACATGTCCCAAATGAACCAAGTGCCATTCGTGCTTATTTTTCCCGCTCTACCCGAATATCTTGCTTATTCAAATTGGTAGGTATGTATTAAATGCGCATTCATTATCTTTCTCTCTCCTAATCGGCTATATAACGAGCGAACCCCCTATGCATTTTTCACACTGCTTCCATGCTATCCTTTGCTCGAACCCTTGCAATCTAAATTCCTGCGCGTGTATCCCTTCCCTCTGTAATTCCTTCCCGAGTTTAGTTTGTGGCTCTGTCCTCCGAATTACTATCAATATGAAGATCAAATTTCAGGGACAGGAACAAATCTCACCACTAGAGTCTGCCGTTCCCAATATTGGGGACAGTGAAGCTCGTCATCTTGACTTTGGTGATTTTTGGGCAAGGATGGCAGATGCAAACCCTACACCAATGGCACAGATGATTCACGACAGTGGTTTGGCTTTTGCTGGAGGTTTCCCAATCTCGGTGCAATGTGCTGATACAGTGCTTTCATGCGGAGCTCACTTCGACCCTGATTCGAGTGAATTAACCAACGTACACATGGGGAACTCATCGCCAAACTAGACGCTGCCGCCATTAGCATTGCACTGAGGATTCCAGAAATGGATAATGCCATAGTTGTTTCCCAGAATCAAGCACAGGCCCTGTTCAATCAAGACAACGACAAATACAAGGCGGGTGGTGAAGTCCTGGCTAAAGAACCCTAAGAAGGGAGCATCTCATCTATCCAAGACTCTTTTCCGGCTGATTTCAATGAAGAATTGTCAGATTTTATAATCCTACTGGCTCGGGTTATGGGCTTACCCTCTACTAACGAATTCCATTTCTGGATGTGCCCGCTCATCAGCATGGTGTGCGAGGGAACTCAAAATATCAACTGGGTGGAAATCATCAGCATGAACTTGGCGGAGCAGCTGTCCAATGTACAACAAACGAAGAAGTTCTACATGACTTCATACCTGATGTATACTCTGGTGCATCAAGGCAATGGTTTGGTTTTTCTTACATTGATGCCCACAAGGATGATCCTGTATATGCCTACTACCCGCAGTTCACCCTAGAGACCAGCAATCACAATTTTCGAAGGGTAAATGATGCTTTCACCATGTACGTGGTCAGGCTTCTTGAGGTGACACTGCTAGAAGGTTTTCTGATGAAGCCATGAACCTGATATCGCACTACGGTGCCTATTTTATCCAATTCAGAAAATTCTCCTATATCAAAGCTTGCATTGCTATGAGAGCACCCTCCGAGGCTTCCCATGTTCTCGCAGTTGATAAGATGGCTTTGATAGAAGTATGCAGTAGTTAGACAAATTACACGTAACCGCAGAGACAAGAAGATTATCGGTTTGCACTTTCCCATCTCTTTGGGAAATTACACTTGTAAAACAGCCCCTGACGACGCACGTAATATAGAAAGAGCCCCGGTTCCCATCATGCTCATTTCTTCAAGCCAAGAACTTGCTTGACTTGAAGAAGTTCATGAGTAGTAACATCAAGATAATCTATCATCATAGGGTAGATACAGTAAGACTATTGGGCTGATCGTGTGCGATGATTTTGAGGCTAGAAGGAGGCATTATGGCAAGTTCTCTCGCAACCGATCCAAGAACTCGGCTTGTACCAAGTTCCTGAAGGACTCCAGGATGACAACTCTGATCTATACTCATATGAGTATGACAATGTGGTTAAGCACACTCCCTTGGAGGACTTGGATTGGAACAAGAAAGAGAAAGATGATCTGGCCGAGATCCTAGCTCCAGTCTTAGTCAGGACTAAGGTCTGGTTTGATAAGAAAGTTCGAGAGCTTAGAAGGCACTCAGGAGAATCCTCCTCTAAGGATGTTTCAACACCAAGGAGGGAAGCATCGACTCCCATATCAGACACACCTGTGCAAACCCCTCCTGCCTCATCAACGCAAGGACCTGCAGCTTCCACTCCTTCTTCATCCACTCAAGTATACCAGAAGAAATTCAAAGAGGTTAAGAAGGAGCCTGTGGAAAAAGATCCTCAAAGAAAGTAGGTAGAAGTGCCTTTGGGACCAGAGAACATCATTGTTCTCAGTGAAAGTGAAGAGAGTGAAGTGCCAGCCCCTACAAATGCTCCTGAAGCTCCAACGGATAAAGATAAGGAAGTCCAGAGCACTGAACTTCCAAGTGCTATTGATTCCTCTGCAGCAATTGTCTCAAGCGCCCCACTCACATCTCAACTTGAGACAACAACTGCAAAACCTTGAGCGTCATGAGCTCTCTGTCTCTTGGTCCTCTTGCCCCTCCTGCTGCTTCCTCTTCCTCTTTTGCATGGGTGCAACCTTTTGTTGACAGTAGGAAGAGGAAATCTTCCTCTCGGAGCTCAGGGCCAAATTTTGATGCTGTGGCAGCCTTGTTAGGCACTACTCCTTCTCGTGCCAAAAAGCCGTAATCACCTCCGTGATAGTGTTCGATGCTCTGTGGTCAGCAATCCCGGAGATTGCTAAGCCTACAGTAGATAAATCAGAGCAGGACTTATAGGCATCTGACCTAGAATTCTCAAGGATTCCTATGGGAGAGTCTACCCCTGAAGGTGAGATCCACAACCTCCAGGAAATGGTCACAAGAGTCATTGGGAGGGTAGAGAAAGGGCAGCAAACTATTAAACAGTTGGAGGAACAAGCCCAGATTCTCACAGGTTTTATCAAATCTCTTTTGTCTAAGGACAAAGTTTTGGACCCTACCCCATTGACTACCCTTCCGCCACCTGTAATTTTGAGCCAAGATGAAGTATAGAGTATCAAAGACATGCACAAGTATTCCGTCTATGGCAGAGCTATGGAGGCCATGGTGGAAGATATGCTTGTTGCAGGATTGAACTTCATCGATGAAGCTTTCAAACTCCACGGAAAGGTGAACAATTTGCAACAGAAGCTCTCCTCCACTATCGGGATCATAGATAAAGAGCTCAAACTCGAGGAGCAAGCACATAGTAGACCTCCGTCTCATGATGACAGACAGATGAGAACATTTTATTGGGAATAAGGTTTTTGATGATGCAAAGGATAATCACAAAGTCCCGGGTTTACAAGGCATGGAGTGGAAGATCAAAGTCTTGGAGGAGGCTTTGGGAGAGTCAAGAATAGCCTGCGTAAGGGTGAGGCTTTCAAGACACTCGGGTCAGATCTCGCTTTCAAAGATATACATTGTCATCTTCAGATGAAACTTCTTGTGTGCCTCTTTCCCTCGTAAGAAATCAAAGCTCAATTCGTAGAGCTTTTGTCAAAGATAATCTATTCAAGGAAAGCTCCATTTCCAAAGAGAAAATGAAGGAGATCTCGCTCTCTTCAATCTCGCCATCAAGAAGCAAATAAAGACTATCATACTCATGTCGAGTTTGATAAGGAAATGGAGAAGTGCCTCGATTTTGGGCTCAATCTATAGCCAACACGTCAGTCCTCGTGGCAGTAGACATAGCCGAGGCATCAAGAGATTCAGCAAAGGAATTTTGAAGTTAAAGTCCCTCCCATTCATAACCACATGTCTTCTTCTCCTTATTCTTCTCTTCTTTTCTAATTCTTTTCTTGGATTCATCAGTAATAAGTCGAGGTATCATGATTGGCAATCCTTAACTAATCTTTAGTTAAAAGAAGTGGTTACAAAGAGTAACTGATTTGTAAGCTATATAATGGCCTCTCCACGCCATTTTGAAAAAGGAGGAAGAACTTGGCTTATTTTCTGAAAGTGTAAATAGATCATAAAGAAATCAATACAGAAGGGCTTTTCATTCTTTGTCTATCTGATCTCTTTTATCCCCAAGCTTTTCATTTAATTTTGTGAAGATCATTTGTCTGTGTTATGTTAAGAAACTTTGTGTTCTAGCAGATGTTATTTACAGAACTTTGTGTCTTTAAATTCCATCTTATTTATATGATACAAATGATCTTGTTTCAATTCACTGTAACTTCGCATACATAAAGAATTACTCTGTTATCTATAATTCTACATGTTGCCTTTCTGCTCATTCTCGTATTCTCATTCCTCAGTCCTTTTGTAATTGATGATCTTTATAGAAAACACTTTCGTAATATCCAAGTTCAACCAGAAAATCATGTTTTGTATATTTGTAAATAGGTTCGTTTTTGAATAAGGGAACCTCTCCCATTAAAGAGGAGGGACTTCTTGTCCCCTGACTGTTGCTCTTCGTAAAGTCCTATTTGATGACCAACAGTTTTTGGCGACTCACTGGGGAAAATCATATTCCAGTTCTGTAATTTTTGATCATCCTTGATCTAAGCGACTCGCGTTTTACTCGAGGGAGAAGGGCCCTGGTATTCAAGATTCTCGCCAGCTTCAGCTTTTGAGAGCAGCAGGTTTTCCTTTCCCTTCAACAAGAAATAGAAAGACTCATTCGACAAGCACTCCACCTGTTCAAGATAGAATTCCTACGGGTGGTATTCCTTCAGAGCCAGCTAGTCCTAATCTTCGAGCTTTGATTCTTGCTGGTGTTGTAGTTCCTCTCCAAGCCATTTTTCCAAGAATGGCGGTACCATTGCCCTGGGGTCATCGTGTCGGGCCCCTTGCTCTTCCTCAGCCTTTGCATGAGTTACCCAGAGGTAACCGGAAGAACTTCCCTAAATTCAAAGGCGATGGTAAAGTGCATCCTGATGAACACATCGCAGCCTTCATAGTTACATGTGGAGTTCTGGGAGTTGAACATGAAGACGTCTCCGTGAGACTGTTCGTTGAGACTTTACAAGATAATGCTGCTGATTGGTTCTATCACCTTCCGGCTGGTGCTATCACTAGCTGGGACACCATGAGAACTAGGTTTGAAAACCATTTCAAACCAGCAGAAGATGTGCATGCCTTGCTAGCCCAAATCTCTCAGATAAAGAAAGATTCACAAGAGCCCATGAGAGAATTTGTGGCCCGATTCAACAGGTTGATTAATAAAATTCCACCAAATACTCGACCTGTTGATCAAATCCAAAAATGTTTCTTCCTAAATGCCCAATCGCCTGAAGTTAGTTATGCGCTAAGAAGGGCTAATCTCGCAACATTGGCTGAAGATCAAACTCTTGCTGTTAGTGTCGAGGATGATTTAATCATGTCAGGGAAGTTGAGGAGAGACCCTTCCAAATCTAAGTCTGCTTCTTCCTCCTCTTCCACCCCTGGACCTAATACTGATCCATTGGTTCAAAAACTTGCGAATGATCTCATTGCCATAAAGAAACAATTCGCTCAAAGATGCTCCCTTATGCAGACGTTCCAAGGAGGAATTTTCAGCCCGTAAATCATTTGCCTCGCTTCTCAAACAAGATTAGCTTCAAGGACCTCCCGTTAAAGTTCCCACAATGCAACCCGTGAAGTTGAGGAACCAGATGATGATGAGGATAATGAAGCTTCATGAGGAATTTGTGGAAGAAGTTGATGATGAAGATGAACTTGAGGGATCTCGAGTTAATTTCTTCACCACTGAGGGCATTGATGATGGAGATGATTATGATGAAGTAGTAGCAGACATGAATATGAATCATTCACTGTCATGACTCGAGAGCAGAGAAATCGAGGGAGAAAGTGACGCAGCCCCCAAGAAATCTAAAGAGAGCCAAATGACAACTATCCCCGTAATTGCAAAAAGAGGATCTCCTATCCCCTGCTTCATCTACACCAAAGGTGAGTCCGTCAATCTCGCTATTAAAGTTACTTCTTTTTCCCCTAAAGTTGATAAACCTAGGATCTCAAGTGATGATGGCCCGTCCACTTTTGGGTCTTTTGATATTATTGATCACCTGAAAAAGACTAAGGTTCAAATCTCAGAGGCTGAGTATTATCAAACCCATCCCAAAGCTTTTGCTAAAATGATTCACTTTGTCAATTCCCATTCTAAAACCACCTCTAAAGGCCTTTTACCCACTCCTTCTTCGCACCACAACCTAGTCTGGTAGCCACTGTCACCTCACCTAATGACAAAATCAAACCATTTTATGTAACACTTCTTATAGCTGGCCATAGGCTCAGTAATTGTGTCATAGACTCAGGAGCCTCAGACAATGTGATGCCTGCTAAAGTAGCTCATGCCTTAGGCTTGACCCTCACACGCACTTATGGATCTTGTTACTCTATGGAGAGTAAGGAAGTGCCCCTGGTCGGAAGAATTAAAGATGCACAAGTGGCTTTTGCTGCTTTGCCTGAGAAGAGAGTTTTGGCTACCATCTTAGTAGCAGATATTCCTCCTTCATACGGGATGTTGCTAAGTAGGAACTTCTGTAAGGATGTGGGTGGAGAAATTCAAATGGATTGGTCACATGCACTCGTACCTATTAATGGGCAAATGAAGAAGTTGTTGCTTGAGAAGCAGTCTGAGTATATTGTACAAAAAACGGATGATCCTAAAGCACAAATACTCTATGAGGATATGGGGCATGGTAACTACATGATTATGTCCCCTGATGAAATTCAACTCCCCAAAGTGTCACCTAAAGATCCTAATGGTGTTTGGATTTTAGAGTTTGATGGAAGTTGTTCCTCACCGGTTCGAGCTGGTGTCCTCGGTGTCACCCAAGGAAGCCTTCATCCTTTTTCATTCAAGTTGCAGTTTGAAAATACTAATAATACAACAGAGTATGAGGCTCTCATTCTTGGACTGCAAGTGGCCAAAGAACAAGGTGTAAAGAATCTTCTGGCTCGTGGTGATGAATTGATTGTAAAGCAAGTTAGAAACCTTTTCCAGGTAAAAAATGGAAGGTTGAAACATTACCGGAATCAGGTTTGGGATTCCATTGAATTTCTTGATGCTTTCTCCATCGAAGCAATACCTAGGGAGAAGAACAGCAAGGCTGATTCACTAGTAGCCTCTGTGGTCACTACTGATTCCTCATCCTGACTTCTCTCAAGATAAGTTCACCATTGAGATGATCCATCGACCTAGTGTACCTGATAATACAAATAACTGGCAAGTTTTCAATGATGATCAACACTTGCTTTCTTTCTTAGAACTCAAGGGTAATTTTGAACAACTGTATTTTGAAGGAAGTGACAACCTGCCTCGTGAAAGTGTGCCCTTTGACAAAGCAGTCACCCAAGGAGAAGAAACGGATCAGGATGGATGCATCAAACTCAAAGGAAACAAGATTCCTAAAGGATTGGTGAGTTTAGAGGAACTATTTGATAAACATGATAGGTATGTAAAGTCTAGAGCTTCTACTGGACCTCAACAATCAGCTGAGTATGACAAAATTAATATTGGGAGTTCTACTGATCCTAAGCTCGTGAACATTGGAAAATGTTGCACAGCAGATGAGAGGAAAAAGCAATTGATCTTTTAAAGAGGTATAAGGATGTTCTTGCTTACTCTTATGAAGATTTAAAAGCTTTCAAACCAAAAGATATGCAGCATTTTATTCCTCTCAAACCTGGAATTAAGCCTTTTAAGTAGAAACAGAGGCAATACAACCCCAAAATAGCTGACACCATCTTTCAAGAAATACAGAAGTTGTTGAAGGCCAAAATCATTTTTCCCATTCACCATTCAACATGGATTGCCAATATTGTGCCTGTTAGGAAGAAAAATGGTGAGATCCGCATTTGTGTTGATTTCAGGAATCTGAATCAGGCTTCCTTGAAAGATAATTATCCTTTGCCTATGATGGATCAGGTCTTGCAAGCAGTAACAGGATCTGAAATGTTATCTATGCTTGATGGATTCTCGGGATATAATCAGGTAGAGGTTGATACTGCAGATCAACACAAAACAACTTTCACTACTCCTTGGGGTACCTTTGCTTACAAGAGAATGCCTTTTGGGCTCATTAATGCTGGTGCCACTTTTCAGAGAGCTATGGATCTGGCCTTTGGAAGTTTGAAAGGGAAGTGTATTGTCATATACCTTGATGACTTGACTGTGTTTTCTAAAACAAGGGCGGATCATTTTGACCACCTGGAGACAGTTCTGCTAAGATGTAGAGAACATGGGATTTCTTTGAATCCTAAAAAATCTGTCTTTTGTGTCACAGAGGGGAAATTATTAGGGCACATCGTCTCCAAAGATGGTATTAAGATTGATCCTGAGCAAGTTCAAGCTATCCAGCAAATTCCTCTCCCAACCAGCAAAAAGGGCGTGCACTCTTTCTTTGGTAAGATCAATTTTTTAAGAAGGTTCATCCCTGATTTTGCAGAGTTAACTTTGAATATTTCCCAAATGATGAAAGGCAAACAAACGTTTGGTTGGTCTTCTGAAGGAAAGGAATCCTTTGAAGGTATTAAAAGAGCTATGCTAAAACTCCTGTTTTAGCATGTCCTGATTTCAGCAAAGATTTTATTATCTATTGCTATGCCACAGATAATACCTTGGCTGTTGTTTTGACTCAAGAAGATTCTAATGAGCATGAACTCCCAATTGCATTCATGAGCTATATTTGAAAGATCATGAGTTAAAATACACCATGATGGAAAAACATGCTTTTGCAGTGGTTAAAGCTGTCAAGCAGTTTCGTTTTTACATTCTCAACTCTCATTCCATGGTGTTGGTTCCAGATACAACTGTTAAGTCAATTCTCACACAACAAGAATTTGGATCCAAGAGAGGGAACTGGGTTGCTAAGGTCCAAGAATATGATATTGACATCAAACCGACCAAGCTTGTTCGTGGAAAAGGCCTTTGTGAGCTCATTGCTGAAGGAGCTAAACATGAGTTGCTGGAGGATAAAGTTGGCCTTCCTACCATTCTATTTCTTAGCTCGGCTTGATGAATGGTATGTCGATATCGCTCATTTTCTCACCTATGGAGAATGCCCTCTCATTTGACCGCCAAAGAAAAGAGGACTCGTTAAACTAAGGTCAGTGCAATATGTGTTGTGGGAAAACGCCTTGTTCAAACGTGGGTTAGATGGAAGGTTTTTGAAATGTGTGGACAAGGAACAACAGAAAAAGTTACTCTCAGCTTTTCATGATCAGGCATGTGGAGGGCACTATTCATCAATGGTCACTACTCATAAGATACTTGTGGAGGATATTATGGCCTTCCTTGTTAGAGATGCATCCAAGTGGGTTGATAAATGTGAGGCTTGTCGACCTTTCGTGGGAAGACCTAAATTGGCCTCTTTGCCTCTTAAGCCAGTTGTAATTGAAGAACCTTTTCAACAGTGGGGTTTGGACTTCATTGGAACACTTAATCCCACTTCTAGTGCTGGTCATACTCATGTATTAACTGCCACGGATTATTTCACCAAATGGGTAGAAGCTATTCCAGTAAAGAGTACTACTTCTGAAGTGGTGTGCAACTTCATCAAAGAGAACATCTTGGTAAGGTATGGTGTACCTAACAAGATTGTGACAGATAATGCTTCAAATTTCTCTTCAACCGAGATAATGGATTTTTGCTATGGGTATGGCATCTCTTTGGCTCACTCCTCAGATTACTATCCTCAGGGAAATGGGCAAGCAGAATCCACTAATAAAAATTTGGTGACTATTATAAGGAAATTAGTCAATGAGTCTCAACGAAACTGGCACAAGAAGCTCTATGATGCTCTTTGGGCAGACAGGATTACACCAAAGAGAGCTATTGGAATGTCTCCTTTTCAAGTGGTATATGGAGTAGAAGCTCAATCCAAGAATAAAGTGGAGAGCTGCCACTTGCATCTAATGAAGGCTATCAAGATACTAGTTTTCAAGTGATGCTTTGATAAGAGAATTATGTACCTTCACAAATGAATGAGGATAGATTCGAGGTCATTGATAGGATATCTATTCACCACAGAAGGTAAAGGTCCTGTTTGATAAGAAAGCCAGTTCGAGATTTCCAAGTGGAGACACTTTTTGTTATGGGATAAAAGGCATGAACCTGGCAGCCATGGCAAGTTTGATTCCCTTTGGCTCTGACCTTTCAAGATCGACACTTTTGCTGGTAAGAATTTTTTTATCTTGATTACATGGATGGTTCTCCTCTCCCACTTCCTTTATGGGTAGTACCTTAAATTGTTCAAGTCATAGGTGATTAGGGAGTCCTTTGTATATTCTGTATAAGCATTTTGTTTTTCTTTCCTTTTTGTTTTGGTGTGTTGTCCTCTGTATTGGTTTGCTTTTTGACTCCGTGGCCCAATGGATAAGGTACTGGTCTGCTTCCCGAGTTTGTCTAAGTTCTTACCTTGTCTCATTCCTTGAATTTATGCCAAGTCATCCCCAGAAGGAGCCAGTTGTTGTCCACTCAAAATTCCCCTGCTCTTAAGGAAGTGAAAATTTTAAAATTTTGAGTTTAAGTGTCTTCTCTGTTGTACTCAATGTTAAAAGTCGAGAAATTGAGAAAATCTACATTTTTGGGTCATTTTGTGTGTTTTTCGGGCCTGTCGGACATTTTTGTCCCGCGTGTCCCAAGTTCAATTGGGCCCTCTGTTCCCCGATCGGCCGGTTTCCCCGAAGTTTGTCTTTTTCGGGCCTGTCGGAACTTTTGTCCCAAATGTCCCAAGTTCAATTGGGCAAGTTGTTCCATTTTCGGCCGAATCACCCGAACCGCGTACTTCACGCTTTCACGTCCCAAATGTCCCAAGTTCAATTGACCCATTTTTTCACATTTTTCGTCCGAATCACCCGAGTCATGACTTCGCGCACTTTCATCCCGCATGTCCCAAAAAGGCATTTTGTGCGCTTTTCCCTCTTTTCCCGCTTCGCCCGAATCGGCCGAGCCGCATGTTTCGCGCATTCACGTCTCACATGTCCCAAATGAACCAAGTGCCATTCGTGCTTATTTTTCCCGCTCTACCCGAATATCTTGCTTATTCAAATTGGTAGGTATGTATTAAATGTGCATTCATTATCTTTCTCTCTCCTAATCGGCTATATAACGAGTGAACCCCCTATGCATTTTTCACACACCGCTTCCATGCTATCCTTTGCTCGAACCCTTGCAATCTAAATTCCGCGCGTGTATCCCTTCCTCTCGTAATTCCTTCCCGAGTTTAGTTTGTGGCTCTTCCTCCGAATTACTATCAATATGAAGATCAAATTTCAGGGACAGGAACAAATCTCACCACTAGAGTCTGCCATTCCCAATATTGGGGACAGTGAAGCTCGTCATCTTGACTTTGGTGATTTTTGGGCAAGGATGGCAGATGCAAACCCTACACCAATGGCATGATGATTCACGACAGCGGTTTGGCTTTCAGCTAGAGGTTTCCCAATCTCGGTGCAATGTGCTGATACAGTGCTTTCATGCGGAGCTCACTTCGACCCTGATTCGAGCGAATTGACCAACATACATGGGGAACTCATCGCCAAACTAGACGCTGCCGCCATTAGCACTGCACTGAGGATTCCAGAAATGGATAATGCCATAGTTGTTTCCTAGAATCAAGCACAGGCCCTGTTCAATCAAGACAACGACAAATACAATACAAGGCGGTGGCGAAGTCTGGCTAAAGAACCCTAAGAAGGGAGCATCTCGTCTATCCAAGACTCTTTTCTGGGCTGATTTCAATGAAGAATTGTCAGATTTTATAATCCTACTGGCTCGGGTTATGGGCTTACCCTCTACTAACGAATTCCATTTCTGGATGTGCCCGCTCATCAACATGGTGTGCGAGGGAACTCAAAATATCAATCGGGTGGGAAATCATCAGCATGAACTTAGCAGAGTAGCTATCCAATGTACAACAAATGAAGAAGTTCTACATGACTTCATACCTGATGTATACTCTAGCGGCATCAAGGCAATGGTTTGGTTTTTCTTACATCGATGCCCACAAGGATGATCCTGTATATGCCTATTACCCGCAGCTTCACCCTAGAGAGAAGAATCACAATTTTCGAAGGGTAAATGATGCTTTCACCATGTACGTGGTCGCTTCTTGAGGGTGACACTCGCTAGAAGGTTTTCTCGATGAAGCCATGAACTCGATATCGCACTACGGTGCCTATTTTATCCAATTCAAAATTCTCCTATATCAAAGCCACGCTATGAGAGCACCCTCCGAGGCTTCCCATGTTCTCGCAGTTGATAAGATGGCTTTGATAGAAGTATGCAGCAGTTAGACAAATTGCATAGTAACCCGCAGAGACAAGAAGATTATCGGTTTGCACTTTCCCATCTCTTTGGGAAATTACACTTGTAAAATAGCCCCGACGCACGTAATATAGAAAGAGCCCTAGCTCCCATCATCACTATTCATTTCTTCAAGCCAAGAACTTGCTTCGACTTGAAGAAGTTCATTGAGCAAGTAACATCAAGATAATCTATCATCATAGGAAGATACGTAAGACTATTGGGATCTGATCGTGCGATGATTTTGAGGCTAGAAGGAGGCACTATGGCAGGTTCTCTCTCAGCAACCGATCCAAGAACTCGCCTTGTACCAAGTTCCTGAAGGACTCCAGGATGACAAATCTGATCTATACTCATATGAGTATGACAATGTGGTTAAGCACACTCCCTTGGAGGACTTGGATTGGAACAAGAAAGAGAAAGATGATCTGGCCGAGATCCTAGCTCCAGTCTTAGTCAGGACTAAGGTCTGGTTTGATAAGAAAGTTCGAGAGCTTAGAAGGCACTCAGGAGAATCCTCCTCTAAGGATGTTTCAACACCAAGGAGGGAAGCATCGACTCCCATATCAGACACACCTGTGCAAACCCCTCCTGCCTCATCAACGCAAGGACCTGCAGCTTCCACTCCTTCTTCATCCACTCAAGTATACCAGAAGAAATTCAAAGAGGTTAAGAAGGAGCCTGTGGAAAAAGATCCTCAAAGAAAAAGCAGGTAAAAGTGCCTTTGGGACCAGAGAACATCATTGTTCTCAGTGAAAGTGAAGAGAGTGAAGTGCCAGCCCCTACAAATGCTCCTGAAGCTCCAACGGATAAAGATAAGGAAGTCCAGAGCACTGAACTTCCAAGTGCTATTGATTCCTCTGCAACAATTGTCTCAAGCACCCCACTCACATCTCAACTTGAGACAACAGCTGTGCAAACCTTGAGCGTCATGAGCTCTCTGTCTCTTGGTCCTCTTGCCCCTCCCCGCTGCTTCTCTCTTCTTTTGCATGGGTGCAACCTTTTTCGATAAGAGAAAGAGGAAATCTTCCTCCTGAGCTCAGTGGCCAAATTTTGATGTTGTGGCAGCCTTGTTAGGCACTACTCCTTCTCATGCCAAGAAAGCCAGAATCACCTCCAGGATAGTGTCTGATGCTCAGGGTCAGCAATTCCTGGAGATTGCTAAGCCTACAGTAGATAAATCAGAGCAGGACTTACAGGTTTCTGACCTAGAATTCTCAAGGATTCCTATGGGAGAGTCTACTCCTGAAGGTGAGATCCACAACCTCCAGGAAACGGTCACAAGAGTCATTGGGAGGGTAGAGAAAGGGCAGCAAACTATTGAACACTGGAGGAACAAGCCCAGCATTCTCACAAAGTTTTATCAAATCTCTTTGTCTAAGGACAAAGTTTTGGACCCTACCCCATTGACTACCCTTCCGCCACTTGTAATTTTGAGCCAAGATGAAGTACAGAGTATCAAAGACATGCACAAGTATTCCGTATATGGCAGAGCTATGGAGGCCATGGTGGAAGATATGCTTGTGCAGATTGAACTTCATCGATGAAGCTTTCAAACTCCACGGAAAGGTGAACAATTTGCAACAATGTAAGCTCTCCTCCACTATCGGGATCATAGATAAAGAGCTCAAACTGGGAGCCAGATAAGAGACCTCCTCGTCTCATGGGATGACAGATGAGAACATTTTATTAGCGAATAAGGTTTTTGATGATGCAAAGGATAATCTTCAAAGTCCGGGGTTTACAAAGCATGTGGAGTGGAAGATCAAAGTCTTGGAGGAGGCTTTGGGAGAGTCAAGAATAGCTGTGTAAGGGTGAGGCTTTCAAGACACGGTCAGATTCGCTTTCAAAGATATACATTGTCATCTTCGTGGATGAAACTTCGTGTGCCTCTTTCCTCGCAAGAAATCAAAGCTCAATTCGTAGCTTTTGTCAAAGATAATCTATTCAAGGAAAGCTCCATTTCCAAAGAGAAAATGAAGGAGATCTCTCTCTTCAATCGCCATCAAGAAGCAAATAAAGACTATCATACTCATGTCGAGTTTGATAAGGAAATGGAGAAGTGCCTCGATTTTGGGCTCGCCTACAACCAACACGTCAGTCCCCTCGTGGCAGAGACATAGCCGAGGCATTGAAGAGATTCAGGCAGCGAATTTTGAAGTCAGTGGGTCCCTCCCATTCATAACCACCTGTCTTCTTCTCCTTATTCTTCTCTTCTTTTCTAATTCTTTTTCTCGGATTCATTGTAATAAGTTGAGGTATTGTGATTGGCAATCCTTAACTAATCTTTAGTTAAAAGAAGTGGTTACAAAGAGTAACTGATTTGTAAGCTATATAATGGCCTCTCCACGCCATTTTGGAGGAGGAAGAACTTGGCTTATTTTTTGAAAGTGTAAATAGATCATAAAGAAATCAATACATAAGGGCTTTTCATTCTTTGTCTATCTGATCTCTTTTATCCCCAAGCTTTTCATTTAATTTTGTGAAGATCATTTGTCTGTGTTATGTTAAGAAACTTTGTGTTCTAGCAGATGTTATTTATAGAAACTTTGTGTCTTTAAATTCCATCTTATTTATATGATACAAATGATCTTGTTTCAATTCACTGTAACTTCGCATACATAAAGAATTACTCTGATATCTATAATTTTGCATGTTTCCTTTCTGCTCATTCTCGTATTCTCATTCCTCGTAATATTCTTTATCATTCATAATATCCAAGTTCAACCGAGAAAATCATGTTTTGTATATTTGTAAATATCGCTTTCGAATGATCTTTATAGAGGAGGGAACACTAAAAAAGTATAAGAACAATGTGAATCATATGAATATAGCTTAGGATCCTTGTAATGAAGAAGTGATTACCAAAGGAAAAATTGTGAGACGAGATATGGACTAAAGCAAGAGTCTAAACAAGGTCTAAAAATGACACTTGGTAACATACTAATCCTACCTACTCATAGATATCCAGTGTGTGCACATGGAAATTAATTACCTCTTGAAGGGAATATTTAATAGTCAACAAGTGAAGACACCCTAGCCAATGTGTAGGAATGATTTATTTTGATAGGTGAGAGGTGATTTGTGAATGAAGGGTGGAAGGATAGCTGTACATTTCTTTGTTGCCACCAGGCATCCATAGCCTCGACGGAGATGCATTTCATTCTAATCATAAAATTTCTCTACTGTCAGTCAAGCATCCATATCTCCGATAGATTTTATTGAAAATACCCCAAAAGAGAGTTATATATCAGTTTACTTTTTTTTTGTAGCTTTTAGCTTTTGATTTTGGATTGATTTTGATTCTTTTTCTTTCTAAAAACTTATTTCAACTCTATTGTTTGATAAGGGTTTAAGAACCACTAATGGCTTGAAGGAAGGAGGTGGAGGTGATTACGATGATGAAATTGGCTGGTGTCAACAAATATGTCCAAAATTTCTTCGCAACAAGTTTATTATATGTTGAATATGATAGGATCTCTAAGAGGCCACTGTTCTTTAATTTACCAAGGTGATGAAAGACTAGGGTCAAACAAATACCATAGATATAAATTTCGTAAAATGTGTGTAAATAAGATAACCAAAATATCACCAAAGGGATGAAAATTGTAGGAAGAATTATAGAAGAATAATAAGGAAGGGAAGAAAGAAACATCCATGTGTACACAATACTTGATTGCAATGTTTGATCTTTGTACCTTTGATTTTTGTTGCGTTTTATCAATGTTTTTGTATTTTGGCATTGTTTTGATTTTTAGATTTTTGATAGTTTTTGGAAAGGTGGGACCAATAAAGTCACTATGCATGATAATATCAAACAACGTTGTCTACGACTTCCTTGATAAGGATGACTAGGCATGTTTGTTTATCAAGCGTAATATTTTCTCCAATCTCAATGATTGAGGTGAGATCATACTCAACAAATGACTACAATTTATCTTGAAACATGGATTTCATATACAGGAGCTTGAGTTCCCTATCCAAATGTTTATGCACTTTGTGTCATACTTGATGGTTATGTTGGTTTGTGTTCTTAAATTGTGATTGATTTTTAACCTTAAGATCATTTTATTTGTTAGGAACTTTGGAGCTTTTGGAAGTCTTGACCTGATCTTGATTATGAAATTGTTTGGGTTTCTTATAAGCTAATGCATGACTTGTTTGATCCCGAGAAGTTGGAGAAGAGAGTGAACGTTTATGATTGATGATAGGAATGAGAGAAATGATGGTGGGCTTGCCCAGTCATTGGTAGAAGGATGATGTGATGGAAGAATAGGATATGGTCCAAGAATTGAAGAGGATGGGCTATCAGGAGGTGAGCCACTAATAGAAGATGACAAAGATGTACCAGGATATGACCCTAAGATGGAAGAAATTGGGCTAAGAGGACATGGCCCAAGAATAAAAGAATATGACAAAGAGCTGCTAGGGTGTGGCCCAAGTATAGACGAGGAGGGAGTACTAGGAGGTGTCCTATAGATAGAAGAGGATGAAGGGCTAATATTACGTGGACCAAGAATAGAAGGGAATGGGCTACCAAGAGGTGACCCATAAGTAGAAAATGAAGGGATACTAGGATGTGGCCCCATAATAGAAGAAGATAATGGGCTACTCGGTGATGACCAAAGGCAAGATTTTGATTGAGGAATGATGATAGATAATGAATGATTTGGTAATGAGAAGATAGGCCATGTTTCAATGCTAGAACTTGACATCTCATCATGCTCGAGAGGAAGGTGAAGATGTAATGACGAGAAGAAGAATCAAGTTCCATGACTTTAGGACCCTCTCCTATGTTCCGATAAATGGAATCAAATCCTTTTCCCCAATATGTGAGTGTATCGAGTTCTAGAAAGAAACCTTTTTACAATCCTATAGAGGGATATCTTCATGTACTCGATTGTTTCTTCATTCGAGAGAAATTGATTGGTAGAGGTTGTTTTTATTTTTCCATAGAAGGTTGAATATAAGAAACATGTATGATAAGGGGGAATATTGATTGATAGAAGAAGATGACTCAAGAGAGGAAGTAGGATTGGTGGTAGGCATATCATGAATGAACGATTTGGATCTGGACCTAGATTGCTTTTTTAGAAGACAATGCAATGTAGGAGAGAAAATAGGATCACATAGCCATTTGTTAAGTTGTGACCTAGGAGTAAAATTACATGATTTACTAGAGGGAATCCGATTCATGGAACTCTTTGATGGAGGAAGAGGTCATTGAGATGACTGATGAAGGAGGTCCTATGAAGAAAGGGAGGACAGTGACTCAAGAACCAAATTATATGTTCAATCGATGGAACTTGGAGTTGCATGATTATTCAAAGGAGGAAGATGTCCTTGAGGTGAGTTGGAATAAAGGTCCTGTGAAGGAAGGGAGGAATGTGATTCAAGATTTGATCTAGGGGTATCTAAAAAATAGTTGGGATCCGAGTCTTCAAAAAAAGAGTGGGATTATGAATGACAGTTTGGATCTGAATTAGAAGAAGAAGAGTGGAGGGAACCTGAATAATAATTTGGATCAGAAGAATCCAAACCATACCACTGACTATGAGGTGAAGTTGGGGAACAAGGTACCCGAATGGGCCCTCTAGTATGAAGAACCAAATGAGGTTTAGATGTAATGAGAATATTTTGATTTGAATGTCTAAACCTAGGTTCCGTATTGTTGTAAGTGTGAGGAAATGCACGATAGTTAGTCATTGTTGGTGTCTTTTAGGTGTAAATGCCTAGACCTAGATAGTGGGATGGAACTCCTTGAAAGGGAAGGTAGTGACATATCGATTAAGGGAAGCATGATGACATCTAACTAGACATTTTGTAGGAATGGAGATGTGTGCATGATGAAACCAATTAGACACATTAATCAAGCTTCACAAAGAAGTGAGATATTAGTGGCAAAGTGGTATCAAGATGACATAAAAAAATTGACACCCTTCAATATTTTGGACAATTTTTGAAGTCAAACTAAGTCAAAGTATACTAAGGATGTGCTGAAATGTGGAAAGTGTAACGCCACAATATAGACACTTAGATCACATTTACGAGAAACACGCCATAAGTATCTTAATTATATCGATACAATATAAACAAGGTAACACATCAAAGGGAGATAAAATGATGAATCAATCCTAACTATGATGATGATCTTGAAATCAAGATCAAGTGGGCATTAAAGATATAAGGACGAATCCATGCACTTTAGATGTTTAACAACTCAGCCGCAAACATGGATGAGCATAAACAGACAAAAAAGTGGTGAACATTATCTATGAAAACACTCCCAAAAGATGCCTTCTCTTGTCCAAAATAGGCAAACAGAATGCAAAGGTGTAGATCAAAATATCGAAATAAACTAAGTGTTACTTAGGCAGAGTTTCACCTTATCTAAAGGCAAGAAGGAAAGCAAGATAAGTAACACGTTGTAAACTTTGTGATGAGATACACTTAGATCTAACTTAAATGGATTTGTTACCATGTTTAAAAAATAAGGTTTTTAATCCAAAAAAGTTATCACTTCATGATGGCCAAGATGTGATAATGGACTAGTAAAGTGGGCTCCTTGATGGAATGGCTTCCTTAATAAGATCTCTCAACTAGGTGTCATAAGCCATCTTAACCAAGATTGATTTACCCAAAGTGTTGCAATGAATGATTTGTGAGTATCTCGGATATACTTTATCCGCTTCACGATACAATGAGAAACTAGTGCATTCAGTTGTACCGTTACTAGGGTCACCATAGATAACTTGTGACGCTAACTCATAGTGTAAAACTAGTCAAGTGGGTAAGTAGAGCACTTCCTATTTCATCCACGAGGTTACTCAAGTAGTGGATTACTTTAGGGTTCCTGGAACCACCCCCATTGTTGTAGCTTAAGGCATTATGCTAAAGGGGTTATGTTCCAGTTGAGTGGATAGGGACATACCCTTTTTCGAAACCTGCAATACAGTGTGATGAAGAGTGGTGTTTTTTTTTTTATCTTTTTAACTTAAATGTGGTTTTAAGTAGCACACCATTTGGAAACCTGTATGAAAACATGTGTTAGTGAGTTCTTGTTTTGTCTTAGCTCCTCCTTTCTTTGACATGTAATTTTGGTCCTACATACCAAGATTAGTAATTTTCCAAACATTATATAAAGGAGATAAGATGTTGTTTTTATTTCCCATATCGTCCCAAGATGCAAGGAAAGAGCATACGCAACAAGGTATCTCACTCAAATTTGCAAGAAATGGAAAATACCTAAGTAAAATGTAAAAAGAAGTTCCTTTTAACCAACTTTGAAAGCTAATTAAATCATTTTTACAAGTACTAAGAAAGTAATGAAACATTTTTGATTCCCAAGATCACCTAGAAAGGTACGAGGGAAGAGCATACACATTTCAAACCTTCACAAATAAAGATGCAAACATTTTAACTAAGTTAGTATGAAAAATACGATGGAAAAGAAACCTGTAAACCACTGTTAGTGTCAAAAAACCTTTCAAAGTGTTAGAATGGTCAAGAAAACAAGTTTTCAAACTTTAAGACACATTAAAAATGACTATTTACCTAATAATGTAAAACCATAAATTTTATATAATTCAAAATCCTAATTTTATGATTCCATTATGTATTTATCTTCAATACCTTTCCAACTCAATAAAAATAGAGTCATTTCGAGCTCAAGAGAAATAGTTATGGCCTTCAAATATTAGTGGTGAATGTATTTCTATGGAGATGTGACCTAGTATCGACATGTGCATGCTCTGTTTCAATGGGGATGCACCCGAATGACACCTATGCACACCCCTGTAAAACCTATAAAAATCACGGAATTTGAAAATTTTCAAAAGCAAACAAGTTAAAGGTTAGTCAAAGAAGCCTATTTTTAGCTCAAACCCACAAAATATACATGATCAAGGATGATTTAGCCTACTTAAAAATGAAATCATGTGAATAACAATCTATTTATCCTAAAAAAATGAAAGTGTTTAGAAAACTAAAAATAAATAGCTTGAAAAGACTCGATTAATGGAGGATGGACTTCATCTCCCACCGGGCGTGCAAATGTATGCAATGAAAAGTTGCAAAAGCTATGGAATGAGGCTAAAGAACCTTAAAGCTTTTCTAACTCAACTATGCACAATGAGATAAGAGATAAACAAGGGAAACTAACATGTAAGCATTATAACTTTGACAAAAATATCAAAACCAACATGTATACTACTCTCGCTCCATGAAAGATTAATGAAAGTGAACCTAGTTAGATTCTAAGCAATCAAATGTGATGTTTACTCCCAAACATAGTGGAGAGATCTCTCCAAGTTGGCTACATGGTCAAGCTTTAGATCATCCCTTACTAACTATATTTGGAATGGATGAATGCAAGATGGAGGATCTCTCAACAATGGAGTATGGCCAAGATCCAAATGATCTATAGATTAAAGCTATCACAAATGATTTATAATTCCTTTCCAAAGTGCTTGAGAGAGAAGGACCATTTGAAAGGAAAGCCTTAGGCTTGTATTTATAGTTTTTGGTTTGGAAGAGTTTGGAATTTTGGTACATGTGGGACTAAAGCTCAAAAGCATTTTTAGGTTATATTAGGATAAACATGTTTTAGGCTTAGTTAAGCTTGGTTTAGGCTAGTTAAACTTGATTAGCAAGTGATTAGAGACTCATTGAGAGTTGGGAGGGGTTTGGATAACCAATTGTGACTAATAGATAGCCTACGAAGCTAATAGAAGTGGTCTAGAGAGAACTAGGAGGCTCTCAATGGTTGAAAGGAGGAATGTTTAGTTAAAAGAGAGATATTGGCCAAATAAGCTAATTATAGGAGGAATATGACAAAAAAAGGTTGTGAATGGGCATCCAAGAATGGAACGAAGTATGGGAATTAACGAAGTGTCATTAATGATTTGGATTAGATGAAATGCTGAGTGTAAGCACATTTTAGGTGTCTACATTTCCCCTCTTTGAGGTGACGTAAGTGACGTCACTTCAAAGAAAGTAGACAAGAATAAACAAGTAGAAAATTTTGAAGTGATAGAAGAAAAATGAGTAGAATGGAGGATGCCCAAGCTACAAATGTATGTAATGGAAAGTTGCAAAAGCTATGGAATGAGGCTAAAGAACCTCAAAGCTTTGCTAACTCAACTATGCACCATGAGATAAGAGCTAAACAAGGGAAACTAACATGCAAACATTATAACTTTGATAAAAATAGTAAAAAATAGCATGTATACTACTCTTTACTCCATGAAGCTTGATGAAAGTGAACCTAGTTAGGTTCTAAGCAATAAAATGTGATTTTTACTCCCAAACATAATGAAGAGATCTCTCCAAGTTGGCTACATGGCCAAGCTTTAGATCTTTCCTTACTAACTATATTTGGAATGGATGAATGCAAGATGGAGGAGATCTCAATAATGGAGTATGGCCAAGATACAAATGCTTTATAGCTTAAAGCTATCACAAATGATTTCTAATGCCTTTCCAAAGTTCTTGAGAGAGAAGGACCATTTGAAAGGAAAGCCTTATGCTTGTATTTGTAGTTTCTATTTTGGAAGAGTTTGGAATTTGGGTGCATGTGGGACTAAAGCTCAAAAATAATTTTTAGGTTAGATTAGGATAAACATGCTTTAGGCTTAGTTAAGCTTGGTTTAGGATAGTTAAATAGGGTTTAGGCTAGTTAAACTTGATTAGCAAGTTATTAGAGACTCATTGATAATTGGGAGGGGTCTGGATAACCAATTATGACTTATAGATAGCCTACGAAGCCAATAGAAGTGGTATAGAGAGAACTAGGGAGCTTCGAATGGTCAAAAGGAGGAATTTTACCTAATAAGAGAGATATTAGCGAAATAAGTTGACTATAGGAGGAATACGACTGAAAGAGGGTCATGAATGGGCATTCGAGAATGGAGTGAATTATGGGTAATTAAATAAGTGTCATTAATTGAATGGATTAGATGAAATGCTAAGTATAAGCACATTTTAGGTGTCTACAACATCCAAAGGTTTCCCTCCTTGTCAAATAAGAAATACAACAATTTTAAGATGTCATCTTTATTCGAGTTTTGGATTACCGTGAATGGGTATCTAACATCGTAACCATTATGAAACCAGATGACAAAGTTCATTGTTACATAAATTTTCACGATCTCAAAAATCTTGTACCAAGGATAGTTTCCCATTACTACACATTCATGTCATTATTGATTCTACCGAAGGATATGTCATACTCTCCTTTATGGACAACTTCTCTGGTTACAATCAAATTAAGACCAATCCCGCAAATTAAGAAAATACTTTATTTATGACACGATGAGGTAAATTTTGTTACAATGTTATGCCCTTCGCCTTAAAAATGTTGCGCCCACTTACCAATGCGAAATAACACATATATTTCATGACTACATTCATAAAATATGTAAAGACTATTTTGATGATATACTTTCCAAATTGGGCATGTGTATCAGAGGCCAATTATTGTGTGGATAATTTGGCTAAGATAACTAGCGCTTGATAAGACTAGTTCACCCATATAATGGTATGTATAGATATGTAGGGATATCTTTCTTGAATTTTGACACTAATGACATGACAAACCTGACTAATACCTCTCGGGAAATAAGAGGAAAACTAAAAAGACTGACCTCAAATGTCAAAAATAATATCAAACACAAAGAGGAAAGGGGCACCCATGATGGACGGGAGCACCAAGTGCTAGTGTACACTCTTGGGTGCTAATATCAAGAAAAAATTTATGATAAATGAGTGAATACTGATAGACAAGAATCCCTATGACCTGATTAGAAATGTGTACATGAGTTACAAGTTTGAAAGACAAAAAAATACCAATAAGATAAGCAGATGGACTATAGTATGGGTCATCGGTGAATAAATTTCTTGCATAGGATACATATATAAAACACCATACTTGGTGGTATAGTAAATAGTAGTAAGCATGTGATTTTGTGACTACAACTATGAGGCAATACTATATGTCATCATTAGAGCTACATTATTTAAATGAGCATTTGATTGCCATTTACCGTGATGTTTAGGACTCATAGAAATCCCCACATCTATCTCTCAAGTGAATGATAGTTATATGGTGGTAATTTCTTAGTAAAATATATGTCGCACAATCTCCTCCACTAAGGCTACTATTAGCCTACCATAGAACAAGATTTTTGAGAATACACTAAACATTGTGATAAATGCCAAAGACATAACAATCTCCATCATGCACTGTCTATGATCTTTAGCTGATTGATACATCATGTCCCTTTTCCTCTTAGTGTTTTGATCTTATTAGAATGATAAATCCTGAATCAAATAATAGAAACAAGTTTATTTTTACCACCACAAAATATTTCACTAAATAGGTCAAAGCAGCACTATTGAAAACTATCAATGGCCCTAATATTTATCATTTCATCACCACTTACATCATTACATGCTTCGGCATTCCCTCTACCATTATTAGTGAGAATGGATATTCTTTTAAGAACAAGAATGTTAAAAGGATCTACATGAAATTCAAGATTAGACAATCATTCTCAGCTCCTTATTACTCATATGGAAATGGTCAAGAAAATCCACTAATACAACCATCATCAAAATCTTATGAAAGAATTTTGATGCTAAGCAAATGATGATTGACATAATCAGATCCTATATGCTCTCTAGGATTACCGCACTAGTTTTTTTACTCCCACCAATGTCACACCCTTCTTGCTAGTTTACAACACTCGAGGGCATCAATCCTCTAGAGATGAAAATACCCTCATTATGGGTCTCACTCAAAGGCATCCTAAAAGACAATTAATATTGGGAAAACCAACTACATGAGCTTGGAATTTTTAATTATTTCCATGTATAAGACCTTGAGAATATTCAAGTCTATCAATCTCACATTTTCCAAGCATAAAATAGCGAAACTCTCCCTCACAAATTCAATATCAGGGATCTTGTATTAAAATAAAATTAAAAGAATTTTTTTTGGAATCTCATCTAAAAGGTAAATTTAAACCTAATTCGATCAAGTAATTATTTCATCATGTATAAACTTGGGTGTGACAACTATTGTCCGACCATTTCCCTTTGAAATCCACTTAATAACATGCTCAACATGATGCATCTCAAATGCTATTATGCATGAAGTGCATTCATTACCCTATGACACACTCTAGTTCCATGGTCCATACTTGACTATTGAGAATCTAAATATGAAATGAACCGCCCCACATTCACTCTTCACATTCTATGCTTTATAGTCAATCTTTCTAGCACACATGCTTAAACAATTTCCTAATGACACACTCTTGTTCTTTGGCTCATTCTTGATTGTTTAAGGGTATTTAATAAATGAACCTCATCTCATTCTCATACACATATGCTAGGGGAACACATTACTATCACCTTCAAAATTTTCATTCCATTATGTCACACTCATTCACATCATAAAACATATCTTGGTTGCATTTATTTTTTCTTACTTATGCTTATATGTATAATTTTTTTCACATACTAAACAAATACACAGTATGTCAATTATCTTTTCTATATACACATGCATGTTCACTTGGTCTTTAGTTGTGAATGTAGACTTCTTAAAAATCCTTACACGTAACAATGATGTTTGGAAATTTACCTCCTACCACTCCCATTGGGGTTCCTAGGGGCGTCTACATTTACAACTCTCCCACATCACATGTGTTATAGTTTCATTATGTACTACTTATTCTTACTAGCACTCTACTATACATTGATACATACATGCTTTGACATTATTTTTATCTTGCTAACATGCTAATGGGTGTTTCACATTCAAAATTTTCTTTGTAGGACTACTTTCCACTATGGTTGTTTGTTCCATTTTATTTGACATTGTTTTCTATTTATATGTTATTGTTTCATGAGCTATGTTATTTGTCTTCTATGCACAATGTATGCTTTTGGCCACTTCGGCCTTGATTGTCTTGCAACATTGCAAATGATGTCCTGGTTCCCTCTTAACTCAACTAAATTGATAGATAATTCCTCTTGAGGGTGTGATGACTTCTCCTCCAGTCAAACCTGCATGCATGAAATCTAAAGTGTTAGTCATAAAATGAAAACATAATTTCTATACAAATGAAGTTGTACCACTTATTTTAACACCTAAACACACTTCACTCATCCATACCAAGCATATGAAACAATCATTAAAGTTTGATCATGTTTGTAAACCATATTTTTCTCTTTCCTAGGCCTAATGCATTGTAGCCCTTCAAAGTGACATTTTCAAGCATAATTTTATTTAGGAACTCGTTATTGAATAACTAATAGTTAATCTAGGTACCCATTTGAGAATATAAAAACATGTGCAAAAATGTAGCTATTTTGTATGGAATATGGTGAAATATAAATAAGTCACATAAGACCATCAAGGTCATTACAAAATCTTGAAACTTTCCTTTTTATGCCTAATACCTCCATAAGCTTATTTACAATTCAAAATTTCAAATAGTCCATTTTAGGGGTTTTAGAATCACAGTGACCGAGAGGGGGTGAATCATTCCTTACATGGCTTTAAATTCATATTTCAAACTTGCATATACAAATACTCGTAAACATTCAACCATCCATAGATGTGTGCATACATCAAACTCTAGTCACAAAATCACGTAATTACTATTACTTTTATACCGCCAAGTATATTATTTTATATTTGGATCGTGCATGAGTAAATTATTCACTAATGACCCATCCCCTAGTTCGTCATTAGTTAGTCTCTGCTGCCTTCATCATTTATCTTGCACTTTTGTCAGCTTTTTTACATAGTTCGGTCATCTCTAAGGGAGTATCAAGTGTCATTATTTAGTCATTTTTTTGTCTATAGTCTTTGACTAGGGCACCTAGGGTAGTAATGGGTGCCCATGGGCATCCTAGTCATTAATTTTAGGCACCTTGTCCCCATAACACTTGGGTGTAATTTACTTATTGGAGGTTAGTCTTTATCATTTTCCCTCTCACTCCCGTAGGTACTAGTCAGTGTGTTGGGTCATTAGTATCAACATTTGAACAAGAGATCCCTATATAAACATAGCATAACCACTATCTTAAGGTAAAAATGTTTACTAGCAAGAGCTAGCCATCTACTAAGGAAAAGGACTGTATTTGGGCATAATTTACATTTACAACACATAAGTATAGGGGGAAAGGGTTGTATTTATTCTATTCCACCCAACATTTGCATTTTACATCTAGTTATTTTCCCTACTTCTACGTTATCGACACTAGGGAACCCCAGGCACACAATTACACACACAAGCACACATAACTACATTGGGTGTGGAATGTAGTGCAACACTTAGTTATAAGTACACCATTGTGGCAACTAAGGCCAGTCTAAATCCTTCATTTGCATCTTTATTTTTAAGGGATTTGATGCTTTGTGTTGGGTTTTATAGGTAAATCTTCATATTTGGTCTTTGGATACATAAGAAAGCTTATTGCAACAATAATGCGAAAAAGGATCAAGACATTACAAATGTCTAACGATACTTCCAGATTTAGCTCTTGAGAGCTTCTATAGAATAGAACACCCATATCGCAGATTAGGGCACCCATAGGTGCCCCGGTCCCTCTCCAGTGCCTTGGTCTAGGTAAAAATTCAACTACTACAATTCCTTGGGTTGCGCCATCACACTTTGCTTAATCCACACACCATCTTGTTTAGTCCGATATCACAAAGAGGTGATTTCTTTCCATGTTAGTATCTTATATATCTTATTTTAATTATTTCATTTCATTTAAATTTCAAATAAAATAATTTATCATTTATATTTCACTTGATATTAGTTATTTATTGTTGTTATTACTTTATATTAACTAAGAGTAATGGTAAAATTATGCATTTTAGTTAATCATTTTGGTGAACCTATACTTTTGAATATCTTTCCCTAGGATCTAATCAAACCCTAATGACTAAGGATAGTTTTTCTTCTTCACCCATCATGTCTCATTTTAGCTTTAACCCTATCTATGATGAGGTTGTTATCGTTGAGCCGAAGGCTCTATATAGTACTCCTACTACCGCACCGGATCATATCTAACAATAGCTTCTAGATGGACAATAATATGTTCCTACAGGGTTTAAAGATTCTCATATAGGCATTAGTATTGTTGACAATCAAATAGGCTTCACTCATTGCACACCATGTTATACGACTACTTTTGATCCTCCTTATAATATTTCAAAAGAAACTTTAGATGATTCCCTTATTGATTTCTTGTTTTGTATCGACAATCGCTCACTAGTGTATACCGATTATTATTCTACACCAGCCATTGATATAGTTCCTTCCTTGATTCTACCATTTCTTACATTACTTCTCATGTTATATCTCACACTAGTTTTCATGTTCATTTGCATTATCTTTGATGATCCCATTGATAGAATTCTTAGCAACATTCTCATTTCGAGTCTCTATCTCGACATCTTGGTGAGGCGGATGATAGTCATGGTTCACCTTCTTTCTATATTACTAAGTGTGACTCTCCTACTCCATTATTAACTTCTTCCGATATTGCATCTAATACTATGCATGAGTCACCACCATCAATCATTTATTCTGATCCTACTAGTTCATCTCCTCTTGTTACATCATCTATGTTTTATCATTCATCTGCTTCTATAGATATGTATCTTATTAAGGAAGGTTTTGATGCTAGTCCTACCATTATTGTGGATATTCCATCTATATAACCTACTATAGCTTCCTCGTAACATACTCCTAGTGTTCCTTGGCATTAGAATCTTGCTTATCACCTCTTAATCTTCCTATGATTACCCAGAATGGAAAATTACAACAATGTAATACATTGTTGATATCTTCCACCATTCCTTCAAAGGAAATCATTTCTCTCATTTGTGTCTTAGGTTATTTACAATCTCATGTTCAGTCCCTCACTTTAGAAAATAGGGATTACTATGCTTCTATTGATAAAAATTCATTACATGATAACCTTGTCCCTAAGAAGATTCATAATTCTGCATTTCTTCAAGATTTTATCATGCCTACTTTCATATGTTTTGATGGTACTGGTGACCCTCATTCTCATCTTTTACGTTACCATATGACTATGGCCTCTCATTCTAATGATATATTATTATTTAATTTATTTCTATACAATATGATTAATGATGTGTTATAATGCTACACTCATCTCCCCTTTGGTTCCATCAACACTTTCTATGACATGGAGGACACTTTCGTCGGTTTATAATAAACAATGGCCCTAAAGTTACTTATGACCATTTACCTACTCTACATCAGGGCTCCTCTAAACCTATCAAGGATTATATTTTACAATTCAATGTTTGTATGCATCAGTTAGTATTCCAACCTATAGACCTTGAGAATCAATTCATTTTATGTTGTTGCTCGATTCCTACACTCAAGCAAAGATATAGTATGATACATGTGAATCATTCATTCTTGTATGTTATAAATTCATTGGCCTAGAACAATATCTTCTCTTAACACACATTATATATCCTCCCCACATCTCTATGGCTATTGCCTCATCTAGTTCTCTGCTAGTGCCTCTAGTTGAGCATCCTACACATTGTCCACCTTTGCCTCACAAGAAAATCAAACAAGCTCAACCCACTCCACCAGAAAAACATACTCCTTCTCTCGGCTCCGAAAAAGCTACTCCTCCTACCACTCCACTAGGTCATGCGAGCCTTTACATTTCTCCCATCTCGCTTGACCACATGATGTTATTTTTTACAATTGAGAAATTAATTCACCTACCATCCAACCAACATCATCTCGCAACACCAATAACAATGCCAGCATGACCAACCTTATTGTAATTATCATCACATAAATGGCCATAGGGAAAATGTTAGTCTTTCCTTCATGATAAATTATATTAACTAGAGGATAATGGCACCGTATCCTTTTTCTCCCGCCCACGCAAATGATAAATGTATCCTCTACCTCATCATAGAGATTCTAATATAGTTGAGTCAACTCCTACATATGGTGCTCAAGCTATGGTATGTCCACCACAATCTGTTATTCATATGTGTTCTCCACTATATCCATACACTGCTGCATCATCACATCCATTTCATTCACTTCATCCATCTCATCTACCACATCATGTTACTCCTTCAAATTGATTTACCACGGTACTCCACTCTAATGCATCCCACCATAACTCCATATGACATTGGGATTCAGTTCACACACTCATACTTCTTCCATCCCTCATGTTTCCACCGCTTCATGTTGCCTTGGTTTTTAGTAGGTGATTAATATCACCTTACCACCCGATGACACACTTGTGTTCTTATGGTTCTAACTTGAATATTGAGGGTTTTATTTAATATCCTTTCATCACACACTCCATCATTCATCTATCATACCCAATCATTTCCTCATGATGCACTCTTAGTTTCCGTAGTTCATTCTTGATCGCTAAGGGGTATTAATTAAAATGAACCTAATCATCCAAATGATTCCCCATTTATCACACTAACATATTATGATTACATTACATTATCACGACACATAATGATCACAAATTGAATAGTTTGATAATCATATATCATCTCTTTTTACATTCGTCATGCTAACTATGCATTACAAATACCATTTAATAAAAACTTCATTTAGATCATTATTCACATTGATTATTTATTGCACATCCTATTTATCACTATTACACAAATATTACATCAATAAAAATTAACAAAACTAACTAAAAACATCGTATACATTCCGACAATAATCACCAACTCATACAACATCGATACATCGTAAAATCATCTCATCATATTTAAATATCATGTTTCCATACATATATGTTGAATACAATCATCAATCTGGGAAATTCCCCTACATCATATACAATAATACCCATCACATCTCATGACATCTATCACTTTCACATACTACGAGTGTCCTAGAACTAGATTCCTCACAAGATCTCGACGCCATTATTCATGGCCTTGATACCTCTCCACTTGCCTACATAATAAGGTGTTCTTCGTATATCACTTTGAGAACCGGCACTACAAATCCATGTATAAAAAAAAATGCATCTTGTGCTAGGGGCCCACCAGCCAATGTCTCTCTCGGCCCCATTGAGTCTCCTCATGTGCCTCATCTCACTCGTTGAGAAATATAGTACATGTGGCTACTACTATGTCCATTGGCTCAAATAAACGGGAATGCTCACCCACAATCTCATCTACTCGCTCAAGTATACCTCCAACCAAGTACATCGGTTGGAACATTCTACATCAATGTGCGATGGATGTCTCGACTATCGTGAACCAATATGCATTGCCTACCAAAAAAACAACACAACACGTTAGATAGCCATTACTAAATCATTAGTCAAAAAAAAAATACATGACATATATATATAGATACTTACGTACTCACTATAGCCACTACCACATTATCGGGAATATGCTTCCCACTCTCCTCCTCCTACATACAAGAACCCCATTACATCTACAAGCAAAGGAAATAACATTACCCATCGATGTTTTTCCCACCATGCATGCTACTCCTCTATACACCCCGCATCCTCTAAGTCTATTATCTCTATTTTGTCATCTACCTCATCCGGCCTTGATAGTACTAGTTGCTGTTATGGGCCTTGGTCTAGCTCTAGCCCTCTTAGGTTTTCTCGATGGCTCTCAACCATATATATGGCTCTCGGGAGCATGTCCTAAGCCATGTTGAACTATCGTGATACTCTATCCACCTAAAAATATCAGCCATACCCAAGAATCAATCCTCTAACCACATCATCCTCCAAATACACAACTCTACAAAGATCCTCGAGCCATCCTCTATAATCACAATATGGCATTCATGTAACATTCTCGTGCCCCATGTTATCTATCGGTTCCTCGTAGGTATATGTATCCATCCTACGCCCATGAATATTGACCCACCTCCTTGCATATATCTCAAGTCTAGCCCACTTTACTCATGGACCTCCAACCGGCCTCAACACCAATATATTCTTATACACCCACACGTGTAATAACGTTGTAGCTCCTATCCCCTCCATGTTCATCATGATTAAATTGGTACAAATATCTCGTATAGATGGGCTAACACATTGTGCCCATACATATCTAGTTTTCTCCTCCTCTATAAACTATAATATATCATGCATCTTATACAAGATGCCTAAAATTCCTCCCTCCATTGCTATAGATGATGCAATAATAACTACTATGAACTTCCACAAGTGTGGAACACCAGACCTCATAATAACATCTAGACGGATATAGGCCTCTATAGGAACTTGAGTCCCTAAAAATATTGTCTTACCACTCACATATACCTCTCCATATCCTCCAATTCCATCACCCGTACTCTCTCACCAAAAAAACAATTGTAGTATACAATATGCATCCTCCAATTTCACATTCATCTCCCATGTAGGAAACCAAAAGGTACATGTATCTACACGCCATCTATCTCATAGTGTAGTCAAAATTGGCATGTTATGGGCCACATCCCCCATCTATGTTATGTACCATGTGCCATCATGACCCACCACATCCCAATCCTCATCGAAAAACATAGCCCAAACAACATACTCAAATGACAACCTCTACGGAACTCCTCGAGGAAATACCCCTCTACACAAAACAAAACAACCACAAATGCAACATTAGCACCCCTTACATGTACAATACACACACAAAGAATATTCATTTACATTAAAAATATTATTTTTCATCATTATGTGCGAAGTACACAAATTCTAGACCTAGCTACCGAGATGTAGGATAGGGGTGCCCAGATGCAGGACTAGGGTTCCCAAAAGTAGGACAATATTGCCCAGCCTGGCGCACACACAGGGCGTACTAGTGTCCTCACCACTGTTTTCCATGTCTAAAACATCAAGAAAATTAGAATTCTCAATTTTTCACAAATTCAAGACAAATGAATACTATACCATAATTTTTTTAAAAACAATGCACTTACCAACTCCGCAGCTTGTGCATGATGCTACGATGGTCACCACCCTCTCAAACCGACTAGGTGCATTGCTCTCACTTTCATAATTTTCACTCACTTCATCCTCGTCTCCAAATTTCATAAAATAAAAAATTAAGTGACTAACTAATTTTTCAATTCACCTACTTTAATATAGTTATTATTTCACATTATTCACGCAACTAATACACACCACATTGTTTTTGTCATATCTTGAGTGTTTCTAATCTGATTTACAATCCATTTATTGAATTCTTTTTAGAATTTTTCCTACCACCGTAACATACATATTATGAGTACATTATCTCTCATTGAAATTTTCATCCATCTAATTAATACACATTGTTTTAATTTCTATCACTTTCTATCTATTTCATGCTTACTTTCAGCTTAGCGTTAATTCTTCTCATCACTCCCCCTTTCTCCAAAAGGGAGCATATCATTGGGGTCATCTTATAATTCCCCTTTTATCACCATTTGTTTAAAACACTACCGATGTGAAAATTCGAAAACATTTACTAGTTCACTACGTGACATTTCACCATTAATTCCCCTAATGACCTAATCTGGGGCAATAAACATACAATTTCTCTATGTGAATTTTCATCACTTCCCCCTAATGATCTAACCTAGGGGAAACAAGTGTTAAAATATTTTTAGACGACATCCCACTAATTTTAATTGATTCCCCCTAATGACCTAACATGGGGGAAACTATCGTAAAATCTCTCTACAAGTAACCAAACAATCAATAAATCCATTAACATGTCTAAATCTCTAACAATTGAAATCACACCACTCAATCAATACAATAAAAACATTCAACCTCCCAGATGACCTAAATTGGGGTCATGTCTAGCCTCCCAGATGACCTAACTTGGAAGATTGCATCCATTACTTTCCCAGATGACCCTGCATGGGAAGTTATTCTATCCACTTGGCAATTTTATTTCAGATGAACTAACTTAAAATCCATCATAAATTTTATGCTTACTTCCATATGACCTAAGTTGGAATCTATCACATTGTGATGACACCCGTGGAATGGGGGCAAGAGTTCCTTTCCTATACCACTACTATATGGGTCAATTGTTTGATTGAAATTATTTGGATCCAAAACCACAAAATATTTTATATGATTCCTTCTCGCAGAGATAGATCTTGAGGCTGTAGTTGGATATTAGAGAATAACACACCTTTCTCCCTACACTCTTCCTCTGGAGGAAAGATGCCCAAATCCTCTAGTTGATTATTCATATACATGTAATTAGGTCGGGAACTAATCACTACTGTCCCATCTCATCATTATCGCACAACATTTGAATCATCTAACATTTTCTATCATCACTTTAATTTATTACACTCATCACAATACTATGATTTCTACTATGTTACATAGATCAAAATGTATATCCATGGTTCGGCATGTTATATGGTTCTTTCAAAGATGCTTTTTACTAAAAAAATTGTGTGTTTTACTACAACACGGGCTTCTCCAAATTTCTCAAGTATGCATCTCTATCTACTTTATGTTATCGATCCTTCACTCACTAACATAAAGTGGTGGTAAATTTTATCACAAAATCACACACTTACTATTAAATTTATACTACCAAGTATATTATTTTATGTATGGATCTTGCGTAAGAAAAGTATTTACTATGACCTATCCCCTAGTCCCGTCATCGGTTAGTTGTTCATCTTCGTCATTTTTATTACACACTCATAGGTTGTTTACACAGCTTCCTGGTCATCTCTTAGGGAGTATAAGGTGTCATTATTTAATCATTTTTAGTCTCTAGTCTTTGAATACGGCACCTAAGGTAAGATTGGAGCAACCATGTGAACCCCGGTCCTTAATTTTAGGCACCCTAGTCCCCATAACATTTGGGTCTAATTTACTTATTCGAGGTTGGTCTTTATCATTTTACCTCTCATTCTCATAGGTACTAATTGCATTTCAGGTCATTAGTGTCAACAATATAACAAGAGATCCCTATATAAACATAACATACTCACTATCTTAAGGGTAGATTATGTACTATCAAGAGCTAGCTCTCTACTAAGGTAAAGGACTACATTTGGGCATAAATTACATCTACATCACACAAACATAGGGGGAAAGGGTTGTATTCATTCTATTCCATCCACCATTTAATTTTTACATCTAGTTATTACCTCTACTTTTGTGTCATCAACGCTAGGGAACCCCTAGGCACACAATCGCACACATAATCACACAAAACTACATTAGGTTTGGAATGTAGTATAGCTCTTAGTTGTAAGTCCATTATTTTGGCATCTAAGGTCAGTTTGATCCCTTCATTTACATCTTTCTTTTTTAGATATTTTATTCTTTGTATGGGGTTTTAAAGGTAGATCTTCATATCCTGTCTTTGGTGACATAAGAGAGGTTACTACGACAAGGGTCGAGACATTGTGCATATCTAATGACACTTCCAGATTAAGGTCCAAATATTTTTGGTAGACTAGATCACCCATACTATAGACTATGGCACCCATAGGCATCCAGTCCCTCTTCAACTACCTGGAATTTCTTGGGTTGAGTCACCGAGACTCTTCTTCATCCGCACACCATCCCTGCTCATTCCGCATCACAAAAAGGTAAGTTCTTTTCAAGTTAATATTGTATCCCTCTTATTTTAATTATTTCATTTCATTTAAATATCAAATAAAATTATTTATCATTTTTATTGCACTCCTTACCGCTTATTTTATTGTTGTTACTACTTTATATTAACTTAAAGTAATAGTAAAATTCCAAATTAGTTACTCACAAACAATCATGTGTAAGAACCATAAGAAATATCATCAACAAAAGACACAAGATATACATGGGAAACCATTAAGGGGAAGAAAACCCACTAAAACACAATCTTATATTGATATGTTATCGAATTTAGTGAAGCATCAACCCCATAAGGATCACCAACCCCTAAATTTATGAAGCACCAACCCCTAAATTTATGAAGCACCAACTCCACAAGGAGGCTATGACCCCCATTATGATCAAGCACCCATTAAAAACCTTATAATGATCTGATCTCTTATTTTTTTCTACCACAACCGATGGAGATCCAATATCCAACTCGCACATCTTCAATCAAATCCTAAGTGATCACATTTCACAAAAAAACTCTTTAATCACTCAAGAAATAATAAAACTCTTCCTCTCATGTCCTTTGATTTTTCTTCACCTGAAAAAAATGTAAATCATCTTCAAATCATGTTCAAACACCTCTAATAAAATTTTACCTAGGTTTCTCCACTTGTAGACTACCAACTAGTTCCAAAAGGCATCCAAAAACAAGTTTTTATATACTTCTCCACCTTTAAAACTTAAGCCCTACCTTTCCTCCAATTAGTTCAACCCATACCTCAAGGAAACATTTAAAATTTGAAATAAAATACTAATAAGTGACCTAATTAGGTCATCCTAACTAAAACCCTCATTACATATGCTAAAAATGGCACAAAACCCCATAAAAACATTCTCAAAAATGCCCTTAAATTAAATGTATACATATTCATGACCCAAAATCCCTTAAATATGAATTAAATATAATTTTAAATTCATAAATGGTTGTAATTAATATCAAATAGTCAAATTATTTCATTTATTGGGCCCATATCCTTTTGTAATTGATAAAATAATTGTTTCCTAAACCCTTCAACACCCTACAAACTTAATTTGATCACGAAAAAACTTCAACATGAGAAAACCATAACATGTAACCACTTGATAATGTGGGTTTTGGCATAGATCATACTTGATGAAATATACAAAAATTGAACTCCCTGGATAAATGACTAGGAATGTCTAAGGAGAGACACGATCACTATATGGCCATCTTCAAAGCTATAAGTGATTTTCTTGATCAACAAAGTTAGAAGCATCACAATGTTGAGTGAACTCTCACCGCAGATATTTGGGGTACAAAAAAGGAAAGAAATCAGGTCATCTCGTAGCTGAACGTAAATGATCCAACACACATCACCACTCTGGCACTTTTTACCTCCCTGCAGATGATCAAATCAAGGATTGATAGGGCTTCAAAGAAATAGTACCTCCTGGGAAGGCTAGATGAGTTCAAGTTGTTGTTTTGTTTTTGAAATTATGCTATTTTAAAGTCGCTTAGTCATAGCTTATATCCTTATTTTTCTTTTTATTAGTAGCTTCTCTTTAATATATGGATTCATATCCTTTTTACTACTTTTTCATGTTGATTTGGCTGTTGAGCCCCTTTTATAACAGGTATAGTCCCTTCAAAACTATTCTCCTTTAATAAAAACATGTAACCACTTGATTGAAATGGAAGAACTCAGTAAAACACTTATAAGGTGTTATCTCATAAAAACATATCTATATACAATAAATACATAAGCAATGGATTAATTTTATGTTAAATATATATTCATATTACAAGTGATATAAAACATCACCCAATCAATCTCATGCTTCATATGAAATTAAAATTTCACATGAACACATGTTGTCTTGAACTTCCAAAACAATTCCTTACAAGAGAATGCCCTATAAACCTTGTCAAATAACATTATCATGGGGAAAACCTTACATAAATGGAAATATATCTGATTTTTTTTTCCAATTAAACTTAAATCACCTCAAACTCCTCATGTATCTCACGTTATGATCATTTTACCAAGCACAACTTTTTGATACCCTACAACTACCCTTTGACTAGTCAACCTATCTGGACGTCAAAACACCATGTACCTTCATTATCATGATCTAAAATATCTATGTACATTAATATAAACTCCAATTCATCATTAACCATCAAGTTTTCATGTTACTCCTTTGGACCATCTTGTCGTAAAACCTTATTCTTTAGAAACTCCTATTTTTAGGTGGGGCCCACTCATGACCATGAACTCAACCATACATTTCTGGAAAGATAAAAACATCCTATACAACATATACTCATCACTTTTTATGAACCAATAAAAAATAGGTCACTATATTTCATTCTTTGTACACTATTCCTAACTAGGGTTTAACTAGGGTAATAGACCAATTTACCTTCTTAACATTCGTTAATAAAATGTGATGATAAAATGACATATTATATTTGTCAAACATTATAAAATCACCATATAAGTATCCCTTAAATTCATAAGGTCCCATGCCAAGAACACAATTCACAACGATCATCCGAAGTTCAACTTCAAGCTGGAAAATGAATTGTTTTTCACCTGCCTTACATAATCAATCATATCTTGCAAAATACGCATCATACGATCTTGAAATTTTTCTCAAATAACTATGACTCATACCTCTAACATATCCAATCATAAAAATATCAATTTTACACCTCAATATCTCCATCCTATCTCATTTACATAGCTTCACTTTAGGGATTCTCACTATGAAGTTAGGGTCAATCGAAATAATAAAATAACTAAGCATATAACCTGTAAAAATGACCCAAAACACCTGATACATCATGATATACCTGAATACATACTTCCATGAGCTCATATGACTCCAAACCACATTATCACACCTCCAAGTTGTCATACCTACTTCCAATGAGCACCTATAACATGGTGATCCAATGAACTTGCACCATGCCTCTATTGTGAGTTCCATGGCACCCTCAAAACATGTTATCAAATATGTCAAGATGATTCCCAAGAAACCAAAAATCTTGTAATATTAAGATGCATCTCCTAGGCACTTGAATGGAATTACAAGAGAAAACACACTTCACCGAATCCCACTATCTCAACTCAAACACATCTCGAACCAATATGCTAAAGATCAAGTTCAACATCATAAAATCATAGTGTAGCATTCACCTCTTAGGACCACAAGCCAATAATCTTTCCCTTTTTCATTGATGGAAACCACCCTGAACTTCTTCCCCTTTTTACATTAATGACAAAGGAATACTTGTAGCTTACCTTATTCACCTTCTAAAACTTTATACCACCATGCTTTGGTTGAAAACATCAACCAAAGGTCTCAAACTAGCTCCATTTCTTGATTTTTGCTTAAAATATGATTTTCTACCTTCATAGGTACATTGTAGCAGCCTATGTTCTAAGTCATACACATATTAAACATGCCAACAATGTCAAACCGAGCCTACAAATCCATTATACTTTCATATTTGAGAATATAACATCTTGTCTAGGCATATATCATACTTATTACATACCATTCTTGTCATTATTTAACTACATTGTCTCATGTCCATAAATAGTCATTTCACTTCAAAAATAGTCAACTTCTCCATGATATGAATCTAACTCAACCATATAGGTACACCTCCAAATACTTCCTTGAGAAGATACATGCTTGTTCTAATGGGGAATTGTTGATAAGGAAATTTTATAGGTGGAAAAATTTGTGAATTCCTTACCAATGCTCTGGGAATCTAAGTCCCTCTTCTTAACTAGTGCAATTGTCGAAAATGCATGCACGATAAAAATAGATTTTTGTGGTGGCCTTTCGACTGGGGATCCAACATGGGCACTCCACTAACCCCGTGGCAAATTCTTATAGTTATGTACAAGGGGAATTTGCTATGAAGATGGTGTTGGTGCTTAAAATAGTCTCGCCCCATGTTGCCTTTGAAAATACATTAATTTATGGCCTCTGTCACATTTTATCCCCCTGTGTTGTGCCCGAAAGGTCTCTACCTTCCTTTTGTTGCAATAATTAATATTTCCTTGATCTAATGATCAGGTATGGGTTTATATTTGTTTCCTCATTTCTATGTTCCTTTGAAGGGGTCTATAATTTGGGTCTCTCATTCTCTGTTCATCCAAAAACTCAGGCTTTCCTATTCTTTCCATTTTCCATAGTTGAGATTTGTTGTCCTTGTCATTTTTTCCCTAAATACTTGAAGAAAAAAATGGATGTAGCTCTGAGGAACGTATTTGAGCCTTGTAACATTTCTGAATTCTTTGTCCTTAGAGAAAATTTCATCTTTAGGCTTGAATGATTGTTTTTCTACATTTTACGGTTTGATAGGAATTTCTCTCGGTCAAATTTCCATCCTTGCATCAATAGGAAATGTGGCCTGTTTTAGTTGGACACAAACTTGACAAGGTACTTAAAAAAATTTATGAATTTCCTCAACTTAAATATTTGTCCACGTGGAGGAATGATGCTCATTTGAAGATCTACTTTTTGGTTTGGCCTTGGAGTAGCGTAGGGAGGACACGTGGAGGTTTCCGTTGCTTTTCTTGGACTTAGAAAAAATTTATGTAGCTAATACAGGTTTGGCAGGACAGGGACATGTGGCAAGCCTACGCTCATTCAAGGTCTCAAACTTGGGCACCATTTTAAAATTACGCCATGGAGACACTTGGAGGTTTCCTCCGGTCTTCCCATACTTAGTATTTTTTCAAAAGGTTTTGGGAGGTCTAGGAAACGTGGAGGAACTACACATATTTGGGGACTGGCCCTTGAATTTCATTTTAAAGAAGCACTAAGAGGACACTTGGAGGCATCAACTCACGTTGCATTTTACTTGGAATTTTCAATGCCAAAGGAGATTTCCTCGACTCTGACACATGGTGCCTTCCGCTGAACTTCAAGCCTTCAGACAAATTTTTTTGGGCAGGACATGTGGCGAGCCCACACTCTTTCAGGGTCTCAAATTTTGGGGACCATCTCAAGGTGCGCCATCAGAACACGTGGCAGTTTGAAAAGTCAAAAGGGGTTAGGAAGTGGACCATTGGGGGAAACTTAGAAATTTTTGCCCCTTATTCTCAAAAGGGTTAAGATATCAAAAATGGCCTACAAGCCTGAAAAAGGATCAGTCAAAGTTTGTTTCAAATTTAACGATGAAGGTGCGGAATCTAAGGGGAATTTTAAAAAAATCCTTTTAGGAGAAAGGAGCTAAAAGCATAAAGGAAGTGTGGTTCCACTAGGACCCACATAAGAGGAATTTCTTAAGGATGGAGTCATAGGAAAACTTGGAAAATTTTCCCTTTTCCAAAACAGAGGTCAAAGTCAGGCTTATTTCTCAAGGGCGGAGGTGCGGAGCAAAATGATAATTTTTTTCATTTTAAAAAAAGTTGTAAAAAGTCAAAAGGAAACCCTCGGGCCCGTTTTAAATTAAATCTTCCAAGTGGACGGCCCAAATACAAAGTGAAGATCAACGGCAGTTGTGTGTCTGAATCTGATTTTCCCCCCATTTTATTGAAAATCTCCTAGAAGTGTGAGTCTTCATGATTTCTTGGTATTTCCTACATGCCAAACAGAGAGGGGAGTTAATTTTGATATCTAAGTTTAGTGGGGGAGATCTGGAGATGTCTATCGTCATTAAAATTATCTGGTTATTGGGCTCGATTTTATCTTCTATTTTTATCCTCCCAAGCACACAAAGAGCTATATTTGATGATTAGGGGTGGAAGTGGTTGGTGAGTTGAAGAAAAGGTGATCTATCAAAAGGAGGATTTGAATGCAAGATATATTCGAAAAGATCTACCCCTTGAGCACTGATGCTTTTTACAGATTTGATTCGGGAATCACGATTGAGATCATGGAAAACACCTTGGTGCAATCAATGTTTATGTTTTATTTGTGGGGGACTCTATGGAAAATTTTATAAATTGCATGAGCTTATCTTGCAAATGGTTGGAGTGTTAGAGGTCAAAGGAAATTCCCAAGAGGAAATTTTGACAAATCCTATATTTTTGAGAAGTCGTCTGAGGAACTCGGTTATCTATTTTTATTAATTTGGATCGTGTAAAGGTGGTTTTGAGTGTACAACCATTGACAAGCTCGAGATTGTTCTAGAAACTTTCTCTTGTTTATAAATTTAATCAAACTTGAGTTATCTCGTGTTGATTTAAGCAAAATGTGTTTGTTTCATTTTTGAATGTCTGTAAATAGTTTTTCTTGTTCCTATAGCAATCTTGTATTAAAATATTGTAAATCACATAGGTCTCAATCCTTATTATAGTTTAGTGGCATCTGTAATTTCATGTCTCAGAAGATCTTTCATCTGGGAATTAAATAAATGATTTAAAATCACTTTTATTTCATTTGTTGACAGAGATTGTCTGTAAGCCTCTGGGTGTACCTCAGGCATGATTGATCTTAGATTTTTATGCTTTGTTGGGTTCTTTAACTTGAGCCTTCATGTTATAATATCATATATTGTGTGAAAAGGTGCTAATCGAGCCTCCATTGAAGCACATATTCTAGTTAAAGAAACATTTTAGTTGTTTCGTGGTATTCTATTGGTTTAGCCTTCCATTTTGTGAAGCTCTCAAATATCTAGCAAATAAATTCCATCCTACCTTACCTCCCACTAAAAATTCATTAAAAACATCCAATCCTACCCGTACTACCCCCGTTTGTCTGTGTGTATACAAATGGATAATTTTTGTTACCAAAACATGCGAAACAATTAGGATTTCAAATGTATTTAGTGGCATGAACTGCTTTCTAGAAAATATCTCTGTTATCTAGAGTGATAACTCGTGAGAGTTATATTTTTTTACATTGATCATACTTTCTTCAAGGTCTCTTTAACAACTTCATAAGGAAGGATATCTCCATCTCCTGCATGAACAACAAGCTACAAAAGGGTTCTCTTACCTTGGTTGAAAGGCACAACCTAAAATAGTGAGGATAGATCAAATCCTCTTATGGGTGCTATCCATTTCTCTACATCTAAGTGAGAAAGGGCCAATTAGATTCCATCCCTAGCTACAAAACAACTCATTATGATCTATTTGTCTCTAAGCTTCCTATCAATACTTGTGATGTTGCTCAAACATTGAGGGAGAATCAATTTGGGTACCAACACCTAAGTGGAGCCGTGCTTAGGGACATATTGTTTACAAAGTCCATATTTAGATCTTGTAAACACTTCTTGCATGCTCAAAGTGCTAATACATCTTTTCAGGAATCATCTTGTGTTTAGGCCTATAAGAAGTTTCAAATTTACAAATGTTATGTGCAATATTTCCATTTTCTACAGTTATTGCACTAAGTTTCATTGATAAATCTGAGTAAAGAAAAGTTATATCTTTCCATTTCTAGTTGCTAGTATTGACAGACATTTGACAGATCATATTTTAGTGCATTTGCACAACTAAGGTGGAAATCCTTAGTGGTGACTCCCTATTGATCTATTTCTTGATGAATACCAGTGTCTTAACCTCTGTCAAGTGAGTTTTGTTACTAAACTTTGCAAAGCTGGAAGGAAGAAGATCTTTCTTTGCTAGAGATCCTACTAGGATACTATTTTCAGAGCTAGGAAAACTAAATTCAGAAGGAAGAAAATCCTAGAGAGTTGTTGGATATCAGCAGACAAGAAAAGGGATCTCTATTGATGAAAGGGATTGGCCTATCATTAAAGACTATTATTCAAGTGACTATGAATCAGGTAGTCTTTTTGTGGGATTAAATTATCCATCTAGAGAGGGGTCTTCATTTTATTTTGAAAAGTTTTCTTCTCATTTTGCTCCTGTTTTTTCAAAAGTTGATAGGGATTTCCAAGAAACAATGCCTTTAAGGGACATCCATTTTGAAAGCTATACTTATGTGTTTCAAATACCCTTTGTCCCTTATCAGTTTGTCTCCCCTCCAGGGTCACCTCCTCAAAAAAACATGGCCCTACCCCCACCCAGACCTCCTTTTGTTGTAAACACCTTTGGTCCTATAAATTTTATAGGGATAGTTGGTTATCCAAATGTAGTTCCCCTGGATGTAAGAAGTAGATTACCAAGGTTCCAAGGAAACAAAACTATAACTAGTGATCAAAATTTAAAGCTTTTCATCAATATGATGGAATATTGTAAGATTGAATATGAAGATGTATATATCAAGTTGTTTATCCATACTCTGGAAGAGGATGCAAGGGAATGGTATAAAGATTTTCTAGATAATTCCATTGATTCTTGGATAGAGATGAGAAATGCATTTAGATTGCAGTATGGTGATAGAACTACCCTAAGTTTCTTCTAGCAGAATTTAAAAATGTCAAGAAGAATCCTAATGAGTCAGTACATGATTTCAACACAAGGTTTAGTAAGACCTTGAAGAGATTTCCTGTTAGAATAAGGCCTTGTGATGAATCATGATTGATCAAATATTCATATGCATTTGATAAAAATGTTTCTTACTACTTGAGGGAAAAAAACCCTACTAATTTGAGGCAGGCATTCACCATTGCCCCGCAAATTGAGAATAACATCAAAGCAATTGGGAAGCCTCCAAAAAGGGAGGGTGTGAAGTCGATTAATCCAGAAAATCCTTAGGCAAGCAAGGCTGCTGATTTGGAGGAAGTTGTGAAAACTTTGGTAGGGTATGTCAAAGAAATATCTTACAAACTAGCCAAGGAAGAAAAAGGATTGGGCGAGCTCACAAGGTCAAAACAAGTAGCAAGGCCAATACAGTTCACAAGTCACAAAATATCTCGATGATAAAGCCAAGGGACTGTTAGATTTAGAAATAGACAGTCATAAGCTAGGGATAACAGAATGGTACATGATCCTTTGGCTACCGAAGTTGTCATTGTGGAGGAGATAGATGTCATTGATTGGTGTAACAAATGTTTCATGCCCCATGCTCCGTGTGAGGAAGACCAACAAGAATAAGAAGAAGTGATGATGGTAATGATGTTGATGTTCTGCATGATGGGTTGCTCCACAAGCTTACAACAAGGGGAAACTTCAACTGAAGTGATAAGTGCTAGAACTGCTACTGATTTTTGGGATTGCATTCACTGGGTACCTTTTTCTCCCTCCCTCTCATACTTTAGAAGTAGATACTATACAATATTTTGAATTTCCCAATAATGAATTTGAATATTTAAGGGCTTTAATGATAAAGAAGTATGATGGAGGCATCCCATATGAGGAGGACAGGAAGTTGATTAATGCTATTGTGGCTCAAAAAAAGGAAAACAACACAAGAAGTAGGGTTGTCAAAGGGACATGGTCCCGTGCCAAGCCAAAAATCCATTACTTTCAAATGTTCCTAAAGAGACTCCGAGAAAGATGCATCTGCCAAGGGCCCCGCTATCCCAAAAAAATCATACCCCGCCTCATGCCCATGTTTTCAAAAATCCTATGCCATCTAATGAGTGTGTCAACCTTATTTTCAATGTTTCCTTACCAAAGTATATACCTTATGATATTTCCCAAGTCTTGAGTCAAATCAAGATCTCGGCCCAATTATTGGATTTCTTAGGATTCTGAGCACAAGAAGAGGGCTCTTGAGTTTTGGGGCTGAAAGAGGAGAAGACTGTCCTGTGTGAAAATATAAAAATTATGGAGACTCCACAAGTCATTGTAGAATTAGAGGCACCACCAAAGCATCACAAGAGATAGATGAACCACCGAGGTTTATTTGGGAACATCCTTGGTAGATTCTTAGCTAAATGTGGATCCTTTCTTCACCACCCCGATCATTAAGGATAAATTGTTGCACAACCGTATGTTTGACTCGGGGCATCATGCAATGTCATGCCTTTGGAAGTCATGAATGAGATTAATGTTAAAGTGACAAGTAGCATATGTGAAGTGCACTTCCATGGACTCCAGAGAAGTGCCGGTGGTGGGATGTGTGAAATTTATAGTCGTCCAACTTGCAGCACTTATCCAAGTAAGAACCGAAGCTTGATGTAGCCATTGTTGATTGTCCAGCCAAGTGGGGTATGTTGTTATCTAGAAAATTGGCTGCAAGTGTTAGTGGGAGTGTCCAAATGGATATTTCTTATGCTACTATCCCAATTGATGGTAGCCTTATTAGGTTATATGGGGAAAAGAAGATGTTTCACCTTATTGAGGATCCCAACAATGTATC